>OZ030393.1:37968464-38568464 GCA_964023965.1 Melinopterus prodromus | reverse complement strand
ATCCAATGTAGCACACATAAATTGGTAGTGTAATACAATTTCAACGTATTTACTAGGACATTTGTATTTCTGTTGTTAGAGGCCTTTCCTTCAAGGGTTGGTACCTGAATTTCTTTATATAACCCTATTTACGTCTCGCCTTTGTCGCCTTAATACAATACCGCGCATATCCACACGCAGGGATGAGGGAAGCCAACTTCTCAAAAATTAACGGCGGATCTCATTCGAATGGTCGGACGTTCGACTATGCCACGGAGGCGCGCCCGTGCGGAATAGAGCTATTTCCGTCGACGGATTTTTAGTCACCCGTTCGAGGATAGACGCTCTGGACGTGAGTCATCGCTTAAAATCGTAAGAACAGACGCATAAAAAAGCATGGCGTTTCTGTCTAACGCACGGGAATGGTCTGTAACGTATCAGCAAAATAACAGCTGAAAACAATGACTCACGTCCAGCTCTCGTGGTTTTACCTATATTTGTGGTGTTCCATACTGTGCAGAGTACAGCGCACCGCAGTTAGGCCGGTGGTTCACCAATCACCGTTTTATAGTTGGTGAAGGGTTATTCAATTAAACCAATGTTCTCGTTTTCTGTTGTTTATTTTCTTGATTTTCTAGTTGTCTAGAAAATAAACAACAGAAAACGAGAACATTGGTTTAATTGAATAACCCTTCACCAACTATAATTGAAATTCTCGTTAGTATGGAAGAATTTATCGAACATATAATCACCGTTTTGTATACATTGCGATAGTCATTCCTACTTATTGGCGCCATCACAAGAGTTACATGCGCCTATTAAACAAACAAATACCTAGTGTAATAATAACGAGTAATAAAGGTGGACGACCCACACATAATTTTTGGAGCAACGCAAATTTCGAACAAAGAAAAATTGGTGGAAGATGTGTCGCATTTTGTAATAATTCAAAAAAAAAAACTTACTTAATACTGCTCTGAAGATTTTACATGTTTTTTATTACATTTTAGGAACGTATGCACACTACGTATCGATGATACAGTGCCATCCTCTAAGCGACTAAAGACGAAGAATGTCATTTCAAGCGATGAAGAGGAAGATGATGAAAACATGCCTTTGATTCATTTAATAGGAAGAGACAATAAAAATAGCAATCACGGGAAAAATGAAGAAAGTAAAAATCAAAATCGTGATTGTGATTCAATCAACGCTGTTCCTTCGACTTTGAATACTGTTAATCTCTTAACATTAAAGGTAAAGCCACCGTACTGACTAATTCCTCTTGTACGTTCTTTACATCATTCTTTAGGACAGCTTCAGCATCTGGTAAGTCAACATCTCCAGATTTTCCAGCAAGTTCATCGGTAAGAAGACCATTATTTCACATAAAGGAGTCAGCCTTATCGTCCGTAGATGACAATGTGCACCCTACTAAGTCAGCAAACAAATTGAATTCTACCAAAGCTAAATAAGCAGAACATTATAAAAAAACTTTGCAGATACTATGACTAATTCAGATATTGACGCTATAAATTTATCATTATGGTATTTCATCTTTGGCTGCAATATTCCCACTAGCGTGATTGAATCAGACCATTTCAAAAATTTTATAAAAAGATTGCGGCTAGCATGTGAACTCCCAACGAAAAAGACATTGTCAACAACCATTTTAGATAAAACTTTTCACAACATTACAAAGGAGACTTTAAATCTACATAGTACTGAATCTGTGTTGCTCATAGACGGCTGGAAAAACACGTCGAATAATACAAAGAATGTTGTTTGTATGGTGCAAAACGCAGGTTCTAAAATGTACTTCTTACAGTCATACGATTTCACCGGAGAAAGTGAAAACGGGGGTGCTCTTCCAAATGTTGTACGAGATGCTGTAGAACTTTCGAACACTAAATATTCAATAATATATATGCGGTATTATCGGACAATGCGAGTCCAATGATCAAAATGGGCAAGCAATCTGATTTGTGGCACACTACATGCCGTAGCCACAGTGCTAATCTGCTTGCGAAAGATTTAGTAAAACAAGAAATAACATCTTTAGTTCAATCTGTGTTAAAGGAATTCAAGCATCCAGATTTAAGCGAGAGATTCTTAAACGCAATGGAACACGGATGAATACTACTGGTCAGACCAGATGGTGTTCATATCGAGATGCGTTTAATTGTTTATGGAAAAACATTAATATAGTGCGTATCATTGCTTGCGAGGGTAATTACAAAATGAAACAAGAAGTCAAAAGGCTTTTATTCGACGAACATTTCGAAAACCAAGTACAGGAAGGAATTAAACTGTTTAATCCAGTATGTGGTTTGATTAACAGATGCCAAGCATCTGACAGCAATATCGCTGATGCGGCTGAAGAGTGGCTGATTGTAAGATTGCCAGAAGGATATGCGGAATTTGAACAATTGTTAAATAAACGACGAAATAAAGCATCCCATTTACAAGGAACAAAATTATTAAATAATGAAGACGTTGACCAGATAGCTGATGTAGAAAATTTCCTTCTACATAACTTCGATGTTCCAGGTCTAAATGATTTAGAAGCTTATAAGTCGAAAAGTGGAGTATGGTGTGCTATTTCAGAAAAAGGTCTCTTGTCCAAAAAAAATTTGGTGCATGTGCGAAAGGAATCATCCAGAGCTAAGTAAACTAGCCCAAAAACTACTAAGGGTGCCTGCCTCTACAGTGCAAATAGAAAGGTTGTCCTCCAACTGGTCATATGTGCAAAATGAATGTTGCATTCACAACATCGAAACCGTTTGACTTCTGATAGATCAAAGAAACTCATTTACATTTACTACTCTCTCAAAGTAAAAGATGGCAACATGTGTGATGACTACTGAATTGATTCAACCAATCTTTTCGTTATTATTACTTTTTCTATATTGTTAGATGACACATTAAACTTAAATAGGATATATACATATAGGTATTGTATTGTTGTCTTTAATAGCCAAAATAAAAAATTATAGATATTTGTTTCATATGACGTTGACTAATCTATGACATAACACTACTTCTCAATAATCACTGATATTTTAAGTTTTCTACACGTAGATTACCTACCGGAATGTAGAATCTGACTAATGTAAATTACATGATTTCTACTTTTTAGAAAACCATGTATTTTACCTCATATATTATACCTACCCAACCCTGTTCCTTTGTAGAGAATTAAGAGATGAAATAATGGCCTAATCATGGTCATTCTCGTCAATCATTAGAAACCAGGATATTATTAAAAGGAACCCCAAATTCGGTCATCTTGACCGATTTATTGTGCTTATGCGTTATTTATTAGCTTTATTTGTCTAATATTAGTGGCGTAGCTAAGGGGGGGGGCGGCGAGGGCGGCCCGCACCGCGTGCCGCCCGTTTTGAGGTGACACCCGACAGTGAAAGAAAAAACTTATAAAAACCATCATTATGTTTTTCCAGTTATTTCCAGACATTTTAACCAGTTATCCATAGTAAAAGATTTAGTTACCAATTGTGATAATTTATAAATGCTTGTAAGTTATTAAATAAACAATTACAGCATATTAAAATATTTACAAATGGCCGTTATGCAATCACTACAGTTTTGCGAATTTTTATAAGCGGCAGTACTAATGTGTGCATATGGCTATGATTTATTTGTAATCTATTTTTTTGTTTACCAGAAAGGAACTTTTTGTTGGATATATATGTTATGGACCAAGTAATTAATAGGGCAATATGAAAAAAGCCCGGGCAATATGAAAAATGCCCAAAACAATCGGGCAAGATGATTAAAATAATTGAAATTATTACATTGCCCAGACATTATTCATAATGCCCTGCATCTATTGGGCAGGATGATTAAAACATGTCTCTTTTTATTAATTTTTACTTTAAAATACGCAGTATTATAAAGTAAAGTATTGTAATCGTGCCGAAAAAAATAATGAGATTTTAGCGGAAATAGGTCTTTTTGGGCCCCCTGATCATTTTTGACCAAGGTACAAAAAATGTCTGTGTGTATGTGTGGACCCGATTTTTGTGGCGACAATTCCGGAGATACTACTAAAGGTATCGGGATAAAAGTTCATATAGAAGTTTTGAGACCAAACTTAGAGCTGAAAAGGTTTTGGTTCAAAAGGCTCCAAAGGGACTGGATGTAAGCATTTTTCAAGGATTTTGCAAATGAGCTGCCATCTTTGTAATTTCGTAAAAATATTTAATAATAAATTAAAAGAGAGGAAATTTTGTATAATTTACGTAGATGATTCTTTTTTTGTAAAATTAATAGTTTAGCTGTATGAGCAAATTCATTTTGTTCGATCGTGTCTGCATTAAAACTTAGTTAGCCAGGATTTGACAATTAGCTTAATTCTGACAGTACGTAGTGTCAGACGCTGGTTATTTGACAATACCTACTCTCAGTATTACCTAAATATCTATCAAATCTGGCTAACTTGTTTTATTTTAATGCAGACACGATCGATCTCGATCAAATACAATCTCATGCAGCTAAACTATTAATTTTATGTATTGTATGATAAAGTACTGTGATGTGCCTGGCCACATCAGATTTTTCTATTTCAGTATATTTACAATAATAAAACCAAGTTGTACTCCAGTAATACCGGGTGCGGCAAAAGTCAGTTTACGCTGTCGGGTATTCGTGCATGCGCGTTTTTTTTTTTTTTTTTAATTTTTGATGTTATATCTTTTCGGAAATAATTTTTTTTGCCATTATTTTTTTGCGTTTTTCTCTCATATGCAAATCGGTAAACTGACTTTTGCCGTACCCTGTATATTCAACTCATATTTTGTCTGATTAAACATTCAGAAATACACAAAAAATCAAACTTTATACTCAAGCAATATGCGTATAAGTTAAAGTAACCCAAAACTCATATCCTAAATAAATAAATATATTCAGGAATAAAATAAAAGTCAAGTTTATACTCTCAAGTGACGTAATAAAACATTGAAAATTAGGTAGAATATTCCATCCATCACTACGAGTCAACATCCGGCACTCGAACTCTTACTGTATCACCTACTTTAGCAGCGGGAAATTTTGTACTTGAAGTACTAAGTATTTTCTCGGCTTGTTTTTTAGATTATATACCATTGCTCTAGTATTTTTTACTTATGTTTGCCTCTTTTCCAAAATCGGATATAGGGAATTGTTGTTATGCCTTTCTTAACTCGATGACTAAGGATCTGCATTAATATTATCATCTGAAATAGTACCCAACTCTTCAACTACATACTGTCGGTTACATCTACGCAAGGTGAAACATCGTTTGTGTCATGTAATGCTACTGAAGATTCTCCATTAATTATTTTGGACCATATCCACTTCTTCAGACTGCACATCACTCTGAATGTTAAAACTTATTCTAAATCTTCCTCAGACGTGATAGTGAGACATTTTAGTTTGCATGTACATAAACATGAGTCGCTAGCAATTACCTATCAGAAATACTATAATGGCGTCTACTACCACTGTCGTTACCACTAATCCGAACGCACCTTTAAGCTGGCCGCAAACGTTCTTCAAAGTTGTATGTTTCAGAATTTGTTTTCGGAAGCGTACGCACAAAACCTATACTAAAGTTATAGTTGACAGACAAGTTTGTTTCATTTTTGAACAGAATAGCAATACCCACTTTGGATGACGAATTTAGAAACCGAATTCGGAAAAGGATTGTTTGTGGCCGCCTTTACAGCGATCGTGGTCGGTTTGAATTCGTCGTCACTCTGACGACAGTGGTAGGCCGTCTACTACTTACTCACCACAACACTGCTTGTGATATTTATCAAACTGCCCAACACAATTTAGCAGTATTCTAGTGCGCGGGCAATGTGATAATATATCATGCATCAATAGAAATTTATTAAATTGCCCGATCTAGGCAATATTCATAATGCCCGAGCTTTATGAATATTGCCCGGATTAATCACTTGGTCCATAACATATAGATCATTCAATTAATTTATGTGGCCAACTCACATTTGCAGAAAATGTATCTTGTGTGACATTTTTCGGAATGACACCATATTTAATTTTTTTGCTTCTACTAACAGCTTGGAAGTGCTTCTTAATCACAGCAAAGCATCTGTTGAACGACTCCCAATAACACGTTGGAGTGCTCATTATGCTGCAGTAAAAGTATTTGCTGAATGTAGCTGCAATTTAGAAATTGTGTGATCATGACGAAAATTTAGACACCTGAGAACTTTATGTCTGCTGTGTGTGATTTATTTGTTATCTTTTCTTCCAAGGGTAATAAAGTGTGCTCAGATTGCATTGCAGAGTACAGGCTTGAGTGTTGATCAGTTAGCTATAAAAATAGAGACACTTCGTATAAATATATTGAAGAAGCATATTGTAGAAGAGGCAATAGATTTTGCTGTGAAAAAATCGGAGGATTACGACATTCCAATAAAACGACGAATTCGACGTAAAAAACGAATGGCCGCTGATTTGGCCACCGATGCAGGACTTTCACAAAGATCTGAAGTTGAAAAAGATATGTTGGAATCTTTTGACCGATTCAGTATTGAACTCCAACTAGATCGAAGCCAATTTAAGATGTAGCTTTATTGTTCGAGGTTGTGCAGCCAAACACATTACTTTTGGCTACCAGGTTGAGAAGAAATTTAAAAGCGGCTAGTTGCAGTGTCTAATTGTGCGTCTCTAGACTTGAAATTCATCGTGGAATGGGATGATTTTATAGAATCTCATCCGAATGTAACGATCGCACTAAAGTTATTTATGACAATTTGTTCACAAACAGTTGCTTCGTGTGAAAGGTGTTTTAGCAAATTAAAAATAATTAAGAATTATTTGCGGGCACCATTGACCCAAATTAGACTTAAAAATCTTGGCATATTAACAATAAAACACCAGGCAACACAAAACATAAATGGTCAAAATATGATTTTCGAGTTTGCGGCTGTTAAAGCTAGACAGAACAGGTTTTGAGAAAAGAAGAGATTCAGTTTCATACATCTATATGAAAGGATATACCTATAATAAGTACCTATAATCATTAGTACTATTATTATCATAACATTGTAACTTAGTTATTGTAATTTGTATTAATTAAATAAACTTATGTTTATAAACTTTATGTTTATCAGATTTTTGTTAATTTCGACGGTTTTCACTTTTCATTCTTAGGGTGACACCACGATGTCCGCATCGGGTGCCACCCATGGTAGCTACGCCACTGCTAATATTACTGGGCTATAACGGGAAAAATAAATGATAGTTCCACCCCAACTTTCAGTTTTTTTGTCGCTATTTAGATTATTGGTAGCGTGGATGTGATTCTCCATGTCACGTCAACTTAAATCAACAGATTATCGCGTAAAATGAATAAACGTGTATATGTAATAAATTACCTGGATACTTTTTCTTGTGTTCAGCGTCAACTTTCTTCGCCAAATCATAATACCGCATTTTTTCAACGGAATCTAACTTTTTCCAATTCATTCCAAGTCTCTTACTGATCTCCTTATTCGATTCCATTGGATATATTTGAGCTACTCTCTTTCTATTGTGATTCGCGTACAACATAAACGCATTTGCTGGTCTTGGAATTCTTCCCGATTCAGGAACATATCCTACCAATCAATTTTATTTATACTTCTCTAATTTCGTTCTTATATATATTATCGTTATTTTCAAAATATTAACATGCCATTGTAATGACAACTCTTCAACTCCGTTTTTCCATTATCAAAACGCACCAAATTTATTATTAGTATCGCAAATATTGAAACAGTATTGATGTTGTGTTATATTACGAGGCATATATTTAACCAAATTAGTTATTTCTTCACTTACAACAACAATGATGTTTCTACAATTCAGTAGTCAACAATGACATTACCAAAAGTGTGACAAACCACAAAATCTTCTTTAGAATTTACAAAAAGAAATATGGAACACTTACTTGTAACAATAGGAAATTTGAACTCCATTTTCTGACGTGTTTCAGTACTTTATTATTGATTAAGGCGATTACAATCGGCTTATTCTCGCGTGCAATCTGTTGTCTATTATTTTATTTATTTTTGGCTATTGTTTATTAAACAATATGCTTGACAATGTCAAAAACTGTCAATTTGCACAACGTCAACATATTTGTGACAACGGCCATCGTAGTAGACACATGTCTACTAGACGGAAGGCCCTCGGCAAAATCATAACACTCATGAAATATCATTACGAATAATTTATATGTAATCTAAAATGATTTGAATAAAATAAAATTGCTGCTACTTTACTTTTCCTAGCTCCCGTCGATACCCCTTAATCACCCCCTTTTTTAAATAAAATAAAACATTTTATCACAGCAATTTAATATTATAATTTGAAATAAAATTTTACTTATACCTTGCAGGCTCTGAAAAACTGTGCTAAAGAAGTTATCAAGGCATCTGTCAGTGGTATCTGTCAACGCTACTTGCCAATAAAGCATTTTTGTTGCGTTCGCCAAGAACCCACACCATGTCAATTATCCATATTTTCCAAAATTACGCAATTCTAACTTAACAACCCTAACTATATCACCACCACTGACAGATACCTTAATAACTTGTTTAGCTCAGTTGCTCATAGCCTGCAGGGTTTAAGTAAAATTATAAACCAAATTAAAAACGCAGATTTGATAAAAAAAATTGTTTATTAAAAAAAAGATGCAATTATGCGAGAAAACACTTTAGGTAAATACGTAGCTTGTTTAATAGTTATTGTAGGTGTAGAAGCACTTATGGATATAAAAATCGATTCTTTTATGAAGAAGGCTTCTTATCTCTGCAATGGGTTATTTTAGCACTAGTATGTACTAGTATTTTGTGTGCAGAACGATGCGTAGAATCCCAAAATTAAATTAGGTACAGGATGTTCCATTTAAAAAACTTAACTTTCTTAGAAAATGCTATATTTTGTTGCAGATTATGACCACCCTGTACACAATTTGGATTGGTTCCCTGAACGATGAGTTATAATTATAGCAAAGAAGAATTAATTAACACGATCTACATCTATGGCGAAGCCGACAGAAATATATTAGTAGCATCCAGAATGCATGAACAGCGATATCCGAATAAACGGCATCCCCAACCAAGTGTTATAAACCCGGTTCGGTTGCAATTTGAAGAAACAGGTAATATTAATTACGACCACAAAACAAGACCGAAATCGGTGACCAAAGAGGGAAGAGGTCATCCTGTATATACACTGCACTGTGGGCAACAACAAAAACGATACAAATTTTTTATTAGACGTATTTCCAAGGATATTACGTAAATTCAATCATTTTACTTTATCATACGTAGCATTATAAAGTATTGTAATCGTGCCGAAAAAATCTGATGTGGCCAGGCACATGACTTTATCATATTATATATAAAATTAATAATTTAGCTGCATGAGATTCGATCGAGATCGGTCGTGTCTGCTTTAAAATAAAACTAGTAAGCCAGGATTTGACAGAATGTTTATACTATTGACGTAGGTACTGTCAAAATGTCAACGGTCGACACTACCTACTGTCATTAGAATGAAAATATCTGTCAAATCCTGGCTAACTAGTTTTATATTAATGCAGACACGACCGATCTAGATCCAATAGAATTTGCCCATGCAGCTAAACTATTGAATAGATAACACTACCGGGGAGCCGGAAAGTTTCCGAGTAATCGTTTTAAGTTTTTAAAACTTCAACAACAGATTTCTCTCCGTAGTAACTCTACCGGAAAACCGGCAATAGTGTTCGAGAAACTGTTTTCTTTTGAGTACCCTTCGTAGGAACTCTACCGGCGAGCGGCCTCACTCTCCATTTGGCCAAGAGGCTTAGACGATAATAGTGTCATGGTTGATGTTAAAAATAATAAAAATGCCATTGCAGTGCAGCCTCACACTCCGGTCCAGTGGCTTGGGGATAGTATTAGTGAGCCAAAAACGTTAGGTTAGATACTGGTTTATTATAAAAATCGTCGGGCTTATATACAATAAGTCGTCTTAAAACTATTACAGTGGTACTAAAACTAATTACTTTTCTTAATAAAACACATGTAAGTATAAACAAAACGTAGATAACCACTGGATACCAATTGCACGCTGGACTGATGATTTTGCTGACTCCGCGTGTTTTTTCTTGGCTCACACGAAATTTTCTTGAATGTGGCGTGACCATCCGATTCTGCTGAATAGGGTATTTGAATTTATTAAAAATATGGATTGTATTATAGTCATCCTAATAGATTACCTACAGTTTAAGGAAACTATTTGTTATTACTTTACAAAAAATATGCTTTATTTCTATTAAAATCGAAATTAAAATTGAATTTTATTCACGTCCTATCACGTGATTGAAAACGCTCTGTAATTGGCTCAGTCTCCAGTGACGTCATTCGTTAGTACGCTTATGAATCTCCCGTTTGAATTTACTACGTTAATTTACAAACAATAGAAAACAACTTTGTTAACGCGGTTAGTGGTAATCTAGCGAAGGTTAACGCTTTGATGGTGGGATTCTTTACATAATCCTTATTTTTACGCTCTGGAACTTAGCAATGTGTAAAAAGTACAAGGTAAGCATAACTTTGTAGGTTAGGTTAGTCCTAACCTTAAACTGTCAGATTATACCTGGATCGAAAATACGATAGTCAGTTTTACTTATGTCGAAGTAATCTTCACAAAAAAGAACACTTATTGACCTATTGGCCGCTATTTATTTCATTTGGTTTTCTACGAGCCAGTCTCAACCACTTTCTTCGCAGTTTCAAATCTTGCGGAACAGCTACAAATAGTCTATCCGGATTTTTTATTGACATTTCTGCATTGTGGATTTATAAAGCACCATTTATAACCCATTCTTATGTAGAAACTGTGAAAACAACACATCATACAACAAAATAACCAAACGGCGACAAAGCCGATGCTTACAGACCATATGCGCCGATTGGACATCTAGTATCATGTGACGTCACAAGAATCACGTGATCGACGTACAACAGAAACTATCGTTTTGGCGGGACTTTTTGTGATTCAATTTTTAACGCTGATTTTTATGATTTATTGACGAAATAATTACAAAACATAATGCATTTACAAAGTAAAATGAAGGAATAAACACACTAAGATGGTTTCCCAATAATAGTCAAATACCCTATTACACACGTTTCCATTAGTTTCCGCAAGTTTAACATTATGTCGCTATTTTATTATAGCATGTGAGAATTCATCTTTATTCGTCACATAAAAGCAAAAGTTGTTTAATTAAATTAAACATATTGCCGACTCGACAAAAAAAACAAAAATCATTCAAAATGAATAGCCTCAGAGAAAACAAAAAGGAAACATAAAATGAATATTATTAGTGTTGTCCATTTTGGTAGTGGATGTCCTTGTAGAGTGGCTGGAGAGGAATTTCTTCGGGTTGTACAACTTGGTCGGTCCCTCCAGTCCTCTTAGGTTTGATTGGTTTCCATTACTTCCAGAGTGCATATCCTGTCCATATCAACAGAATAGTTGCTGTTATACATAAAATTGTAATACCACTGGCCATGACTAGGCCCGCCGCGCCGCCAGCCACTTGGGCGCCCGCGTGCATAACCAACTATGCCGCCCCCGTCCCCATTCTTATTTACACTAAAAACTGCACTAAAAATATCACTTGTGAACAATCGACTTAGTACTAAACATTAGCAGAATTGCTTGTGTTGTAAATATTGTGACTAGTACTAAGTTCGTGTAAGCACGGCACTATTTTCGACGAATAGTGATTAGTTTTGTACAAATCTTACTATCATCAAATTTCATCATGCTGTTCGTAATCAAATTGTTTTTGTCTTCTTTTTAGGCAATGATTATATTCCTAAATTTGAAGGTGCCGCCAGTGTGCGGTGCACCCCTTGCACCCCCGGTTACGGCGGGCCTGGCCATGACTGAATGATGTTTGATTGTATAGTGTATACCAGTGCATATTCTGCTGGTTTTCACTCAAACCATGTTCTTTCATCGTTAGTGTTGTTAATGCGTCTGATGCTTTTAAAATTGGTTCTTCTTGTGTTAACTCCAGATGTGGATAGTTCAATGTTAGCTGGAATCCCAGTGATACAGGTTTGTTGCAGCTGGCTATTACTGGCAATTACTGGCTCCGTCTTAGGAGTGAGGATGTTCGGCACAGTCTTGGTGATGCATTTCTGGGATATTTGAATGATGCCTGTTTGATTGCCGTGTATATCTTCTCTTATGTCGTTACAAGTGATGGCGATTATAAACCGTTTGTCAGCGATAAACCTCCATGTGTTGGTAATGTTTAATTTTTTTCATATGGTTGCGTAAAATTTGTTGTGAACAACTGGGCATGTTGTATTTTCGGTTCGGCGATATATTTCGTCGATGACACAGTTGGGGATTATTTGCAGATCCTTTGCTATTGCTGGTGCACATATACAGTTATGCTGTTCCAATTTGATGCATTTGAATTCATCATTGGTCAATAAGAAGTATGCTTGATTATTATAATCCACTGCTATCATCTCACTGGGAACATCCATTATTAATAGAATCGGGTTTCAATTTTTAGCAGGATGATATCTATTTTTATTATTATTACAATGGACGTAATCTCAACCATAGGTAGGCTGCTAAATATCTTGATGTACTGTTTGTCATGGATCACATTCATCCTTATGATTGGTAATGTCAATATCTTCAGGTTTGGTGGAAGCTTCTGATTTACAGACATTACAATTTGTTCGACGTGGGCTGGTGTCATCAGATCGTAAATATTTCCTCGATTAAGATGAACGTCCATTAGTTTGGTGTATTGATTGCACACCTCTGTTATAAAATTAGTGGCTACTTGATACGTGCTTAGAACGTGGATATGCAGTTTGTTGTGTCTACTTTACTGAACGAATACTGCATATCATTTATGGCATCAAGTCCTTTGTTCTACTTCACCCTGAAACGATCTAGCTGATTGTTCATTCTTGTCTCGGTGTCATTGACGATTGAGAGTGCTGATAGCATAATCTTGGTTTGGTGATTGGAGGCTTGAATGAGCTGGTGCTGATTCTGATCGTGGTCCTCGATATCCTGGTAGACTTCGTCGTTAACACCGAACACTGAAGTTAGCAATTTTCCTAGGACTCCTCGTCCTAGAATTATTTCTTGGTCATGTAACTGGTGCAGTAAACTTCTACATTGTGTGTCGGATGATATGGATGTGACGACGTTGCAAAATTTGTCGACATTTTTGATTACATCTGCTATTGGGCTGACGTCGTCGTTTATTTTCAATTTGTCGAAATGTACTTCATTCCTGAAGATGCCCTTTTCAATTTTAGAGTGTCCGATGGTTCGACGTACGGTCAGATTTTGGGTATTGCACGGTGTATCCAGCTTGAGCGGCAAGTATCATGTGTATGACCGTTAATAACATCATAATGCCTTTAAGTACATTACTGTTTTTCTTGTGGTAACTCTCTGCGGTCGTGGCTTTTCTTCGATTCTTGCCATATGGGAACTAACCTGACCGTTGCTGATTCAACATTCTCAGGGTTGCCGTCTGGTTGAGCTGGAGGCAGTCGAATTAGCCCGTGTATTACTCTTTTCATTGAGCTTCCACCAGATCTTTGAACCGGGTTACTAATAAACTGAGCCGCCCGCCGCTAGTTGATCACTATTTTACTTGAATGCGAGGCGTTAGATAGCATTCACTGCTGATGTTTACTAAGTCTATCTTTGAAACAACCAATTGTTCGAATTTATTCCAGTTATAGTTTATTAGTTTAGGTTTCTATTTACATTTAGAAGACATCGAGGTTGCCTATTGGTTATAAGAAACTGGTTCCAAAAAGATGGGTTAAGTAATTTCTGTAACTTGTCGTCTGACTTGTCTACAGACAAATGCTAGTTACATCATTTTTTAGATGGTGAATAATTGTTAACGGTTTGTGTACTATGTGACACTACTATGTACTATATGTATCTGTACTGCTAATTTTTACATCATGTAATATAACATGTGTGCCGACTTGCTGGCGCAGCGGATGACGTCACACACACAGGGCCGATTTATCAATTAGGCGAGTGAGGCAGCTGCCTAGGGCGGCAGCCTTTTTTAGGGCGGCAAGTTTTCTTTAAAAACAAAATTTATAAATTTTTTAGAAAGCCTACGTACTTATTTATAAATTTTTATTACATTTTCTGTTTTTGTCACCCACAGTTGAAGTTTTTTTTTTTCTAATAAAGTTATACTATTCTGAAAATATCAATTTTTAGTTATATAAGGGGGCGGCAAAAAGAAAAATGCCTAGGGCGCTATCATGCCTTAACGCGACCCTGCACACCACACACACACCCAGTTTAGCGGGAGATTTGAAATAATGTTAAAAAATAGGCGTGTGATGGGATTTGAACCGGAGACCGCGCGAGAGAGAGTTTACAATGGAATCGACTGACAGCACTCGACCATTTGCCCATTTACGGTGAAGAAGCGCTTGTTTGTGATAAGTATAAAGACGGGGGCAGAGCGCTTCAAGGTCAAATAAAGAAAAAATTTACGAGCAAACTCCACAAGCCTAGACTAGACTAAACTTCTAATGTCTCACTCTCAGAGATAAATAAAACGCATAATATACTTTTTGAAATATGTATTTTAGTGTTTCTTAATTCACATAACATAAGTTATTTATTATTATTGAGATTGTAAATTACTTTTATTTTTACTTAATCTTTGCTTTCTATTTGATTTTCGGCAAATGCTTAGATTAAGTGAGTTCTTCTTCTCCTGATATTGTTCCTCCCTTTTCACTCAGTCGTTCATATTTTGTATTAATTTCGTTCCTTTTGAAAAATGTCATTCATACATTTTGTTAACTTAGCAACACAGTTATCATAATCAGATTTTAACATACGTGCATCGGTGCATCTAATACAATTTTATCACACTGGTCACGTAATTCCGTTATATTTTGTTTATACTCATTAATGAGGCCGTACGAAAAACTCAGTTTTTTTATTGGAGTCTTTTAGGGATTTTCTCAATTATTCTTGTATGGTAGATTCTAGTTGAATACTTTGTTTAATTAAATTTTCACGTTCGATGAGAGCCGCAGATACAGTTACATTTTCAATTCGTCTTGCGAATCCTGTGATTTTCTTGAAACACTTTTCTTGAAACACGCGGCCAAATCCATTTCGCTCATATGATCTTCCGTGCATTGGTCCAGTTCATCTGTACATTCTTGATGAATAGATAGACTGACATTATAAAATATAAAGCGACTCATAGTCATTTCGCCAGGTTTCAGATTCACGCTTGTAATATCACACTGTTGTTGTTCTTCTTGTACTGAATAACCTCTCGTCAGAGGTAAGAAGAATACTAAAACCATCAGCATCTTGATATAGCTGAAATCGTACTAACTATAGATGTGTATTTTATTTTAGTTTAAGCTATCTAACCTGTATTTCCCCCTCTCTAGCTCTGCTTACATTTATACTTGAAGATAATTAAAACTACGTATAACCCCATGGTTTAGTGACGGTATATAAATAGTTGACGATTCTTTTATCATCATATGCACTTAACGCTAGTTTGTTTTGTTTTATTGTATAAACTACATGTTTTTCAGATCTTATTAAATACTGATCAGTTCTATAGGTTTCATTATTAAATAAACAATTAAAGTAATAATCAAAGGTTATATGGTTTAGTGAAGATGATTTTACACCTTTAGCTTTCTTTAGAGTACCTATGTTTTCTCTGAAGTTGATTTACCTCATCATCAGTTGTTTGTACTTTGATAGCATACATTTTCGATTTAAGACCAATGAATTCGGTCATGATACGACCACAATCCTCATTTTTCGTTAAACCGATCACCTTTTTGTTTGCTCTAGGCTTGTTATATATATATTCTTTTCGGGGAAATCTGAGGTATCAAACCTGTCAATGTCCTCCTTAATATTTTGATAAATATCATCCAAAAATAAATAATAAATTAACGAATCAGTGTAGCAGTATAATAATTTGGCTTGATTATTACATTTTTTTAGCATATAATTATAATGGAAATCATACAGATACGTTTTAGAGATATCTAATATTACCATTCCAGCGTATATGGGTTTTGAAAAAAACATTTTTAATTGGTTCATTTGCATTAATATTATATTATTATTGATGATTGTACTACTGTGAAATTTGGTTGAGAAATATAATAGTTTGCTCCGTAACGTCCTGACCATTTCGTGACTAATTTTATATCTCGATATTTACGCACATTTTCCATTATTTTGCCGAACACTGCATTGTTCATTAGTTTAAAGAAATTTTTCTCGTAGTCGTTACTGTTTTTTCTCATTTCAGTATTTAACTCGATATATTTTCGTAACCATTCTGACTGCTTAAACTTTAACGCATTATGAATTTTGTTAACTTTTATACCCAATTTAAGAGCCTGTTGTACGTTTTACAATGAACAACACAATTTTTTTTTCTTCATAGAATGTTAGTAATTTTGGAAGTATTGTTTGTGAGCATGGTGGTAGCATATGTTCAGACATAGAGGTAAATCTTTATGTTTTCCAAATAGTTGCATTGGATATGTAATATCTACTTCATAAATATATCCAATGGGACTATTATCAGGTACAGATTCAACACTAGGCAACGAATATATATTTCGGTCGCTGATGAATTCAAATTCTCCCCTCGGTAAATGTTGGCTCATTGCTAACCCATATAAATTGTTAATGTCAAAGTACATTAAATAGGATTGTTCATGATCAACATTATGATCTTTCATATACTTATTATTAGCTTTTCCAGAACGATTAGAACGCTGAGAGATCCCACCTCTGATTCCCCGTTCAATAAACATTAACATATTTACGTCGGTGAGTAATTCTAAGTTAACATGAGTAATTTTTAACATGGCGTCGAATGCTAAACCAGGCGCTGTACAATAGCGCAGCGGGTCTAAAGCGCTGCATCATTGATAAATTCATTGGTACTATATTAACAAATTTTGTATTTAATTCCAATGCAATTTGTTCTAATTTTTTTGCAAACCAAATACTGCAGTCTACCTGTATATAATTCAAATTTCAAAAGGGAATAAAAATTATTATTATTATTATTAAAGTTGTAGTAACCTTACTATACCTTGATGTTTTAATGGAATGCTTTCGATATCGGCATAGATGACAAAAGGTGCAACTAATACATTTTTATAATTACTAAACGACAGTATGTTTTCAGGAACTTTAGCTAAAATAATTTTAGCTTTATTTATGTTTCTGATGATCAAATGCACATTCCGCATGTGTTTTATCCAACAGTCTTACCTGGTACTAAAATTGTTGAAAATCCTGCAAACGTTATCTATCTACCAATCAACACCAAATATATCACTGAAATTATACTTAAAATAACCGACCAAGATGGTAATGTAGTTAATTTCAATAACGAAACCTAACGGTAAGACTTCATCTCAAACGTGTGTGATATTATCTCATTAGAAATGGTATTCATATACAGGGTCCTGCAACTAAGCTCCCGTCTTCTGTAGCTCAGTTACTCATTAAGCTAAGAGTTTGACATTTTGCAAGCTTACACTGTACTTCAAGGTACAATTCAAGAAATTATTTTTTATTATACAGGGTGTTCCAAAAATGTGCAACGCCATGGTAATATATTTTTTTAAATTGCATGCTATACATTTTTCTACATATTTGGAAGCCTTTTATGGTTGCCTACATATCACCAAAATTTTATTGAAATCGGTTGAGTGACCGCAGCGGAAAAGAATAAAAACCCAAAAAAAAAATTTTTGCATCGTAGGCTTTAAAAATCAATAAAAACCACAAAATGCACCTCGTTAATAAAATTTTGCGACGTGCTTATTAAGTTAGATGTAATAGTCTCCTTGACCAAGTGACATTGATCCAAATTATACAGGGTGACCAAAATCGAGTGTCAAACTTGTCAAACTTCAAAGCGTGTTATTGTTCTTATTTTAAATTAGAACCCATAATTTTTTTATGTGAAATGATGCAGAATTAAAAAATAAACATTGTTTCTAAATACAACCCCATAACAATTCCCAATATTTTAAAACTGTTTCGCCAAAAACTCATTTTTCAACGTTTCCAACTGCAATTTTAGATAATAAATATCGTACGTGGCTTTGAAAAACAATTTATTTTATAAAAAATAATAGACGTATTTTAGATTTGAGTGTACTTAATTAAGTAGTTATTCAAATGCTAAATTTACTGCATAATTTACCTATAGCGGTAAGGACGGAAATGTGGCTATAGGTAAATTTTGCAGTAAATTTAGCAATTGAATACCTACTTAATTAAGTACAGTAAAATCTAAAATACCTCTCTGCGTTATATTTTATGTAATAAATTGTTTTTCAACGCCACGTACGATATTTATTACCTAAAATTGCAGTTGGAAACATTGAAAAATGAGTTTTTGGCGAATAACTTTTAAAATATTGCGAATTGTGATGGGGTTGTATTCAGAAACAATATTTATTCTTTAATTCCGCATCGTTTAACCTAAAAAAAATTATGGGTTCCAATTTAAAATAAGAACAATAGCGCGCTTTGAAGTTTGACAAGTTTGACACTCGATTTTGGTCACCCTGTATAATTTGGATCAATGTCACTTGGTTAACGAGACTACTACATCTAACTTAATAAGCACGTCGCAAAATTTTATTAACGAGGTGCATTTTGTGGTTTTTATTGATTTTTAAAGCATACGATGCAAAATCAATTTTTTTTGGTTTTTATTTTTTTCCGCTGCGGTCACTCAACCGATTTCAATAAAATTTTGGTGATATGTAGGCAACCATAAAAGGCTTCCAAATGTGTAGAAAAATGTATAGCATGCAATTTAAAAAAATATATTACCATGGCGTTGCACATTTTTGGAACACCCTGTATAATAAAAAATAATTTCTTGAATTATACCTTGAAGTACAGGGTAAGCCTGCAAAATGTCAAACTCTTAGCTTAATGAGTAAGTGAGCTACAGAAGACGGGAGCTTAGTTGCAGGACCCTGTATAATGAGCATATAAATACATCAAGTGCTAAACCACCCATACGCAGTGTAAAAAGAACTCTCAAGGTGCTAATAACATCTAATAGGAAGTTTTTAAGTGCATTAGGATTTAAAATATTAGAAGAAAAACAAAATTGGTAGAAGACTTATTGCGTTCTGGTCCGATCTGAAAATCAGTGTAAAACAATTTGGTCTGCGTTTGTTGTCGCTGTTTAGTTTAAGACATAAAAAATTAGCTTTTATAACCTAAAAGTTGGTGGTGAATCTATGCAGATAATTCAATCACTAGGTATGAATTCCACACACACCAACCGTATGCAGCTACGAGCTTCAATCATAACGACGAAATTAGGATTCCAATTCAGACTCAGGACTTGTACTCATTACCCTCCGAATCACTACTATGTATCGAGGGGAAACTATTGAATGATGCTGGTGAAGTTACTAAAACATTGAATTTTGTGAACAATGGTATCATGTTTTTATTTGGTGAAATTCCTTATGAATTGGGTGGAAATGTCATTGATAGGACAAGACTTCTGGGGATAACAACTACGTTAAAAAGTTATGCTTCCTATTCCACTGGCACTCTTAACAAACTACAAAATGCCGGATGGAATCACAAAGAGTATCCAAAAATAATTGATAAAGATGGAAACTTTAGTCTCTGTATACCGTTTTCTATGCTATTGGAATTTTCAGAAGATTTCCGTAAAGTAATATTGAATGTTCGCCAAGAGCTGGTACTACTTAGGAGCAATTCCGATTTGAACGCTGTATGTAATCGGTAACAGCTGAAGATAAACCGAACATTAAGTTAGTAAAATTGCGTGAAGGATGCCCCATGTTATGGTTGGTGATGAGCAAAAAATACATCTGATGGATCGCGTTGCATCTAATATGGATTTAGAAGTGGCATTTAGAAGTTGGGAACTGCAAGAGCTTCCGTTAGTGCAACAAAATACTAATCATACTTGGGCCATTAAAACAACTAGTCAATTAGAAAAACCTAGATTTATTATTTTTGCATTTCAAAGCGAAAGAAAAAACTCCCTAAATCGCAATATGAGTCATTGTGATCATTGTGACTTAACAAACATAAAATTATATTTAAATTCTGATGTATATCCATATAATTTAAATGTAAACTTTAATAAGAGCAATTCTTCCATGCTTTACGAAATGTATGCAAACTTCCAGAAATCATATTATTATAAAAGTAGTGGGGTAGAACCATCTCTCTCTCCAATTGATTATAAACAGTGAGCTCCGTTGGTTGTCATAGACTGCAGTCATCAATCTGAAGCAACTAAGACCGGAGCCGTTGATATTAGATTGGAATTTGAAACCAGTACAAACGTTCCTGCAAAGACAAGTGCATATTGTCTCACACTCTACGATCGTATTATCAACTAAAATCCGTTAACGAGTGTTGTGAGAAATTTCTAAGCAAATAATGTATATTGTGGATTTTCAAGGCTTCCCGTATAAAGACAGTGATTTTTTTATCAAAGAATTGGCTATTTGCAATGTCAGTACTGGTAGTAGTCTACACACACATATTGAACTCACACATAAATTTGAATGGTACAAAACATCTGTGAGGGATCACATGCAATGGACCACAACGAATATACACGGCTTAGATTGGAATCAAGCGTCAGATTTTACCACTACAATACCACAAGAGGATATTTCGAGATATTTAAAAGATGCAGTTGGGAATGAAATTATCTTAGTTAAAGGTCTGAATAAGAAAATTATGCTTAAGAAATTTCTTTCTAATGTTATTATAGATATTGATAAAATTGGATGTCCAAATTTAAGTACTTTAAGTGTTAACTATCACTGCAAATGTCATTTATTGAACAGTCTTGAGCTTTATTGTGCTCTGCGATATGTACATGTATTGTATATAATTGTATTATTCAATAAAACAAAAAATTATCAACTGTATATATGTCTTTTTTATTTATTTCTTACACCTATATATAAGTACTTATAATAAAATATTTTCTAAAATATTAATTCGTTTTTTAATCTTTTTAAGCGGCAACGGTTCTGGTTCGGCGAATACTTGAGTCTCATAATCGTCTTCATCGTCCTCTTCAACCTCTTCCACGTCCTCGTGGTCGCTTTCGGGGATCACGATTACTTCTTCTTCATCGTCGTCCTCTCCTGGTGCTGCCTCCGTGAGCATTTTAGGCTCCTCCGCATCAACGTGGACGTTAAACCTAAACATCTTCAAGGCATCCCTGAAGATGTACATTTCTTCCTGGTTGTCCAGATGGACTTTCATATACGTCACCGGAAGATCACCGAACTTGCTGTGCAATGTGATCAGTTTCGGTGTGTATGATAATGAAATTACCACCTGGCCCTCTTTTTCACTTATGCTCTTCACACCGTAGATGAAAAGCTGTTTACAGATGACGTAGAGCATCTTTGTAGGGAGACGTACACTGATACATTTGACAATTATGGTGCTTGGAATCGAAGCCATGATGTTTATTTGCGTAGTTGTTGTTCTGATTGCAACTGGAAGAGAAGTACAGTACAGCTAGAACTGCTTTCACAAAATATATACCCAAATTTTGTTGACGGTAATCACATGATGTCATAACCAATGCGATAACGAATATATAATTATTTCAGGGTAAATATCAAAATTGTTTATGATGACATTTCATCATCATATAATCACATCATGCAATAATAACATGTAATGGAATATTCCCGAATGCTTACGTTCGTACAAAATCCAATGCGATAACAAATATATAATTATTTCAGGGTAATATCAAAAATTGTTTATGAAGACATTTCATCATCATATAATCACATCATGCAATAACAACATGTAATGGAATATACCCGAATGCTTACGTGCGAACATAATCAAGCATTGCCTAAAAAAAACAATGTGATAACAAATCTATAATTATTCCAGGGTAAATATCTTAATTGTTTATGAAGACATTTTATCATCATATAATCACATGATAACAACATGTAATGGAATATTTCAGAATTTGTGGAATATTCCCGAATGCTTACGTGCACAAAAAAACACTGTGTATTATGTTTGTTCATTTCAAATACAGAGGTCATGACCTAGTGTGATAAGATTCTATATCCGTCTACGACCGAACTCAAAAGAGATTATTTGGTTAGGAAACATATTTATACTTAAATACCCAGTGTTCAACAAAAAATTAACATTAGGTCCATATATGTAGACAATATATTCACAATAATGTCGTCACCAGAAACTGTTGCCGATCTATCGAGTGTTGCTATCAAGAAACTTGAAGAGGTAAGCAGAATAATTAAAACACGTCCCCAATTATTACGTTTGGTGAAATCGATAAATAAATTAATTCTAATTGTTCGGAAAGCAACCAAAAATAAATCTGCTAATAGTGGAAACTTTTCAAAATTGGAATCTAATTTAGGGTTACTTAAATGTTTCAAAGAACGGTTTAAATGGTTGGCAAATAAGAGAAAAACCGTAATAATAAGCGAAACCTACAATAGGAACAAGTTCAATCTTGCTTTGATTGTAAAATTCAAAGCGGTGAGCGGTGTTATTGTTAATTATAAAATTTTGGATCCGGATTTTTTTAGATAAAGCATTTAAGAGTTTTTCATTGAAAATTAAAAAAATCGTTAAAAACGGATCTGTTTGTTGTGGATTTACAAGCCTGCTGTCTATGGATATATATTTTATAGTTACTCATGAAATATTAGTATGTGTGTAACCATGATTTCGTGTTATTGACTTCTGTAATATTTGTCTAATACAAAAACCATTCTATTCAAACCATTGCGTTTATATTAACCTCAATAGGTTATGGGCCCAGAGATCGCAAATACATAGAATGGCAAGAAGTAACGATTTGTTGGCTTGTGTAGATGAGCTTGTTGGAAATGAAAATTGGGAATCATGGGAAGATTCTATGCGGATGTTGTTTCGAGCGACCAGAGTTTTGGATGTAGTAGATGGTTCAAGAAAACAACCTGTGCTTGATGACTATTCTACAACGGACCAAAAAGAAGAAGCAGCAACGTATGACGTCGATTGTGCCAGAGCTCAACTATATATTACACGAGCGTTAAGTCAGCAGAACAAGCGTCATGTTCTTGGTTGTCGTACGCCTAAGGAAATGTGGGATCGGTTACGGAGAACGTTTGGAATGGGGACTGGTCAGAGACTGGATAAGTTATTGGAGCAATTTTTTGGCTACGCGTATGATGCGGCAGTGGATATGATCACTCATATTGGTGAGCTCCATAATTTATTTAACGACATAAATAGCGAACTAAAACGCAAAAATAAGGCAGCACTTGATGAATGTATCCTTCTTGGTCGAATTCTGTATATACTGCCAGTCGATTATATTCCAGTAAAAACCGTATGGGAAACCGAGAATGATGCGACAAGAACATTGGATGTGTTGACTGATCGTATCAGAAATCACGAAGAAAGGGTTCAAAGTGGTTCAGACAGTGGCGTTGCGAGTAGGAAGAACAGGAACTACAAACAGCAGCATTGGTGAACCATCCAAGAGAGCTGAGAAGTTTGTAGGTGCAAGAAAGCAAACTAATGGGAATTTTCGTTTCAAATGCTATTACTGCCGGATTTATGGGCACAAAGCCAACGAATGTCCTGAGAAAAAGTCGGAGAAAAAGACCTTCAATAAGGAAGCTAACGAAAAAGCTTTGGCGCTCTCCAGTTTTACAAGATGTATAGGTGTAGACGCATGGGTGGCAGATTCCGCCTGTTCTCAGCATATGACGTCTAACAAGGCCAACTTCACTACGTATGTGCCTTTGAAAGTGCCGGTCTCTATTACGGGGATAGGAGCGCATGAACTGTTATCCCATGGTATTGGTGAAGTCATGGTAAAAGCGCAAGTAGGAGGAAAGTGGTATGAACGCCTGTTGGGCAACGTAATGTACGTCCCAGATCTAGGTGGAAACTTGTTCTCTACAGTTGAATCGCTTAAACGAGGCTGTGCTACACATTTCTACGCTAATGGGAAGTGTGAAGTCATAAGAAGTGGAGAGGTGCTTGACAGGACGGATGGCTTCTAATGGACTTAGTTTTGAATGTACGAGTGGTCAAACCAGAGAAGTCCATTTTGGTTAATTTAGCGTCGGGAGCAGAGTCGCTACAAGTATTACATGAACGGCTAGCACATCAAAATAAGCGTCATGTGGCAAGATACCTCGAAGCACGTGGTATCAAAGTACAACCAAAAGAAGAGTTCTGTTTAGGGTGCGTAAAGGGAAAAATGCACCATGGTACGCGAAGTGTACGTGCTACCAAACCCGGAGAGCAAATTAATGCTGATCTTGTTGGACCTATGTCAGGAGACTCCATTGGCGGATCAAGGTACACATTGATACTTAAAGATGACTTCTCAAAATTTCGAAGGTTGTTTTGTTTGCAAGCCAAGAGTGAAACTCCAACTTGTATCGAGACGTTTCTTCAGGAGGCAAAAACAGCAGGCATTACTGTGAAGACATTGCTGTGTGATTCAGGTACGGAATTCGTAAATAGTAGGCTGAAGACAATTTTGAGGAAATACGGAGTCACACTGCGCTTGTCAATGACTGAATCTCCTCAGCAGAACGGTGCAGCAGAGAGAGAAAACCGAACTGTCATAGAAGCAGCGCGAGCAATGTTAGGACAGAAGAGTTTACCAGTCAAGTTGTGGGCCGAAGCGTATAACGCAGCCGTATTCACGCTGAATCATACAGCACCCACGCCAGTGGATAAAGCAACTCCTTATGAACTTTGGTATCAAAAGCCGGACCGGTTTGACATCAATAGATTAAAGATTTTTGGTACCAAGGTATGGTATTTGTTGCCGAAACGTCTCAGAAGACTAAAGTTTGGCCCCAAAAGTGAATGTGGCCTGTTGGTGGGGTATGAAGAATCCGACGGTTACAGGATATACGTCAGCAACAGAAGAGACTTGGTCCGGTCCTGCAATGTAGTTTTCGAGGAAGAGAGACGTCTTATGAAGTCAGCCAGCATGAAGATGTTGATACGGAGAAGGAGAAGGAACAGGTAAAGCCAGAAAATTCTCAGGAGAAAAGTGTTGAGAAGAAAAACGACGATAAAAGTAGACCAATACGTGAGAAGAAATTACCGACATATCTAGAGGACTACGAAGTTGAAGTACCAAGAAAAAGAACATCAAATTTACATGATTGTGCATATTACGCATTCATTGCTGGAGGGACTCCGTCAACTTATGAGGAGGCTGTCAAATCAGACGAAGCATGTCTGTGGAAAGAAGCAATGACGAATGAAATGCGATCCCATGACGAAAACCTGAAGGGTTTGAAGATGGAACTGACCTTGTATGTCGTCTACAAAAATCGTTATATGGACTAAAACAGGCTCCGCGATGCTGGAATAGTCGCTTCAAGGAGTTTATGTTTGCACACGATTTTCGTGAAAGCAATGCAGATCCATGCTTATTTATTCGTTGTAGAGGCAATAAACAACTTTTTATTGCTATCTACGTAGATGATGGATTAGTGGTTGGAAGTGATAGAAGTGAAATTAACGAACTAATTTCTGAATTGAAGAGTTAATTCCAAATTACGGAGGGGTCATTGGATTCATTTCTTGGTATACAAATTCGATATATTTATAAGCCAATCTGCCTACACTAAGAAAATAGTTCAAAGGTTTGGTATGGAGAACGCAAAACCAGCTTCTACACCAACAATGCCATTGGAGAAAAATGAAGAAAGTATCGAACTCGATCAGAACACACCGTATCGCGAAGCTGTCGGCTGCTTGCAGTATTTGGCAATTGTGACACGCCCAGACATAGCGTTTGCTGTTGGAGTTACAGCAAGAGCAGTCTCAAAACCAACTCAAGCAGATTGGAATCGAGTGCAGCGAATATACAGATACCTGAAAGAAACATATTATTTTGGAATTCTGTATAGCTCGAATTGTAAAGAACAGTTTGCGACGTATAGTGATGCTGACCATGGAGGAGGGTGGAAGAATGCCAGATCAACAACTGGTCTGGTTAGCCTATATGCAGCAGGAGCCATAGTGTGGTTAAGTAGTCAGCAAAATATAGTTATACTGTCATCTACTGAAGCGGAGTACATAGCTGCTAGTGAGGGAACCAAGGATATAATCTGGTTAACTAAACTGTTTAAGGAGTTAGTGGATTTTAGAAAGTGCCCATCTTTATATTGCGATAATCAAAGTGCAATAGCTTTGGCCGAAAATCCAACTTTTCACAAACGGACTAAACACATTAACATAAGATATCATTTTATCCGGGACGCGCTTGCAAATGGAAAGCTGAAGATACTTTACGTGGATACGAAACGCCAAGTAGCAGATATCTTTACTAAGCATGTTCGTCATGTTGACCAATTTAAGTTATTACGTGAGAAACTAGGAATGTTCTCTTTTACCTAGTTTGTTTATCAGGATCATGGAATGAAGAGACATCAGCTTGAAGGGGAGTGTTGTGGATTTACAAGCCTGCTGTCTATGGATATATATTTTATAGTTAGTCATGAAATATTAGTATGTGTGTAACCATGATTTCGTGTTATTTACTTCTGTAATATTTGTCTAATACAAAAACCATTCTATTCAAACCATTGCGTTTATAGTAACCTCAATACTATTAAAGGTTAATACAGTATTCTATGCAACCTTTGTTAAACCACAGAACGGTGATACTGATATTAAACATTTTCCTACCAACACCGAGATTATTGATAATGGTGTCAATTTAAAGGAATGGTATAGGGAACATGTTAAAAATAAAATTTTAACAAAATTACTAAGGTCCGAAGAGCGTGATTCAGGTTGGGCACTCTATCAGATTTTAAAATTCAAGCGTGCCAAGGCCCCTCGTGCCCCATTTGAAATTTTGCGTGTGGACGTCTTTTGGACCTGTTTTAGCTACAAAAACCCTTATCTCCAGAACTAAGGCTCTGGTCGAAAAAATAGTTATATATTCTGTCCGATTTATTTATACGAACAAGATAGCGCTATAGGCTTTGCCGCAAAGGCATTAGATCTATCATTTTCAAAAGTATGACTCATTACTCTAACTTTTAAACGGGTTGACATATCTAAAAAATAACTTCATCACTGGTTTTGTTAGTGGTTGGCAACATGCAAGGACCAGAAAAATTGTCACAACAGCACTAATATTATGACCAATTAATAGTCAGTATTACTACCATTTAAAAAAGTATAACTCATCCACATGGAGCCTAACCGTTTGTGTAAATAAAGAGTGAGAAGCGTGTTCTTATCTATTGCGGCTATTGGCCAGTTTAGCAGAGCGAAATTTTACAAATTAAAGATAGTAAATACAAATCGCATACTTTCAAAAGGATAATTGATAAGAATTTCGTATTTATTTGTTATCAGTATGATGTTAAGGTTAGAATACAGCATATTAATTTACCGATAGGTAAACTAAAAAAAATCTACTAATCTAAAATTTACATTTCCACACATTTAAAAATTGTATATTTGAAAACTTTTTATTGATAAACTACATCATAAATAATATTTACGAACAAAAAAATCTCCTTTAACTTTATTCCTATCTAAATTCCCTAGATTTAAAAATTCTTAGCAATCAATAAAAATTAGTTTACTCGTGACACTATCATTCCTGTGACGTTCATGCTCTTTTTATTAAATGTAATTCGTTAATAGAATTTGTTAGTGGTTTAGTGAAACACCAATAGATGGCGACATGAATGTTGAAATACTACGTCCTTTCCTACCGAATGTTATTTGGAATTCCAGGTGCTGTTTACCGTTTAACGCCAGTTACAACTATGTGCGTATGATCAGTACCAATTTTAAATTTAACGTTTCATTCTTCTGTAAATTATGTGAAAAATAGTAGAGAACTATGGCTTCCCTAGACCCTCATTCGACGCTCCAAGACCCTCATGTGACACTCCAAGATCCTCAATTGACCCTCCGAGAACCTCATTTAGCGCCTCCAAATACCCTCTTAGCGCCTCCATATACCCTCTTAGCGCCTCCAATTATCGTTTTAGCGCCTCCAATTATCATCTTAGTGCCTCCACATATCCTCTTAGCGCCTCCAATTATAATTTTTAGCACCGCCAGTTATCTTCTTAGCGCCTCCATCCTCTTAGCGCCTCCATCCTCTTAGCGCCTCCAATTATCCTCTTAGCGCCTCCAATTATCATCTTACCGCCTCCAATTATCATCTTAGCGCCTCCAATTATCATCTTAGCGCGTACAGTTATTATTTTAGCGCCTCCAATTATCGTTTTAGCGCCTCCATATACCCTCAAAATACCCTCCAATGCCCTTAAAAAACCCTCAAAATACCCTCCAAATGCCCTCAAAATAGCCTCCAATACCGTCAATATACCTTCCATACTCTCATAATACCCTCCAATACCCTCATAATATCCTCCAATACCCTCAAAATACCCTCCAATACCCTCATAATACCCTCCAATACCCTCAAAATACCCTCCAATACCCTCAGAAACCCCCCAGAAACAATTACCATTGGTAACTTTTAAAACACGTCTGAAAAAAAAAAACATTATTAGATAAATCCATCTATAGTATTGATGTGTTTGTATCGTCGGCGTTATTTCTAGGAGATTAGTTTGTATTCTTCAATTAATTCTTTTTTGTATTGAATTACCTTTTTTTGTGTGTGACTTTCTGTAATACCTACCTTGTAGTTGTATTTTGAAATAAATGATATCTATCTATCTATCTATTTATCTATTATGATGGTATTTTGAGGGTATTGGATGGTATCATGAGGGTATTGGAGGGTATTGATGGTATTGATCAATTTCTAACCGAACCCATCTAATCCAATCAGTGAGTCTACTACTCTCGTCATCTTTTTGAAGCGACTGCGAGACTTCTCGAATGGCATGGTGAGACTGAGTGGTGATATCAGCGGTTGCCCTCTGTTTGGTACGTATCCTAGGTATCTATGAGCAAGTTTGCTGTTTTGCCGATAGGGCGCGTGGCGGGTGCGTCATTGTTCATGATGACAGTTTGACAAAACTCACTTATAATTTTTTGGTTACGCTTTGCATACTATATTACGGTGCTTGAAGCATAATCAACCGGTTTGGATTAAATATACTAGCGAAGGCTTAAAGAAACACTTGGGACCACCCACACTTGGTAATTATCTCACAATTACACGTTATTTATTAATACATTTGCAGTAAAATGAACGAGCTTCCGCAATTTCAACTTATCGAAGAGCGTGAAGATGTTGAAGCCGCAAATAGGTTACAAGTTGATAGAAATGACGTAACTTAACCTCTACCAACCTCATCAGAAACAATCTAGATTTGGCAATGTTTGCTATTTCTACTGTGATGTTTAAAAATCGATTTCAGTAGGTACAAATACATTTTAGGTTAAGGACATTGTACACAAAGTTGTTCTAAAATTTTGCCGGACAACTTTTTAGTTAGGGTCGACCCTAACCGCTTGACGTGCGGCACATTTTTGAATGCACACGTTTTCAATTTATACATGATAGTTTATTGTGTAACTTTATATGTTTCTTTGTGACCTTCGTATGTTACTTTTATGTTCTCCAAGATCCACACTTGACGAAATCGGCTGAAGAAGTGCCCAGTGGGGCACGAAACATGTAGCGATAGACAAAATTAAACAATAATAAGGAATCCAACCGCTTTTTACTTTATCATACGCAGTATGCTAAAGTATTGTAATCATGCCGAAAAAAAAAATTGAGATTTTAGCGGAAATAGGTCTTTTTGGGTCCCCTGAACATTTTTGACCAAGGTACAAAAAAATGTCTGTATGTGTGTGTGTGTGTGTGTGTGTGTGTGTGTGTGTGTGTGTGTGTGTGTGTGTGTGTGTGTGTGTGTGTGTGTGTGTGTGTGTGTGTGTGTGTGTGCGTGTGTAAACGATTTTTGTGACGACGATTCTGGAGAAACTACTAAAGGTATCGGGACGAAAGTTCATATTTAGAAGTTTCATGACCTAACTTAGAGCTGAAAAGCTTTTGGTTGAAAAGGGTCCAAAGGAACTGGTAGTTTATTCTAAGCCTTTTTGAAGGATTTTGCAAATGAGCCGCCATTTCTGTAATTTCGACAAAATAGTTAATAAATAAATTAAAGTAGAGTAAATTTTGAATAATTTATGCCTATCACATTTTTTGGTAAAATTAATAGTTTAGCCTTTCAGTTTATTCTAAGCCTATTTGAAGGATTTTGGAAATGAGCCGCCATTTCTGTAATTTCGACAAATTAGTTAATTAATAAATTAAAGCACGGGAAATTTTGAATAATTTATGCCTATGAAATTTTTTGGTAAAATTAATAGTTTAGCTTCAAGAGCAAATTCTATTTGATCGAGATCGGTCGCATCTGCATTGATATGAAATTACATAGTAGCCAGGATTTTGACAAATATTTTTTCGTGTTGTCACATTCGAAAACAGCTGATCTCATCAGAGGTTGGAAAACCACTATGGAACGTTGCCGCTGTAGTACGGCAAATTATAAAATACAAATTTCAAATAAAGTAAGATCACCAATTTGACTGTTTGTTGATACGAAATATCAACCCGTCTTTATATCTAATTCTAAAAACGATACATTGAGAAAATTATAAATAAAGTATAGCGATGAGTGTAGTTTTATTTTAGTATGTTGGTAGGGATGTGTCATGAACAAATATAAATGTCACAATTTGAATTACCTTTTTAAGGTGCGTTTTCATTAGTGACGATGGCAGTGGTAGCCGACGCCGTTATAGTATTTCCAATAGAAAATTGATAGTGACTCATGTTTATGTACATGCAAACTAATATGTGTCATTATCACGATATGTAAGAAATACTATAATTTCGTATTCTACCACCGCCATTAGCTACCATTACCTACCAATCGGAACGCACCTTTAAACTTGACGTTTCGTCTAAGTGGTACCAACCTAGCATTTACTATACAGACATCATTTATTTTTTTTAAAATACGTATTTCTTAAAAAGCAACACTATAGACGTTGATGTCGTTCCTGCCAAAAACTAGATAGCCGACTCGCTCATATGCGACGGCGATACTCCGCCTTCGGTGACGCGCCGCATCACCGCTCGTCGCACTATTCCGTACTTTCGGCATTTGTGACATAAATAACTATTATTCTGATGACGTAGTGTAGGTAGTGTCAAATGCTGATGCTTTGACAATACCTACGATTTATCTCAATAGAATAGATTCTCATGCAGCTAAACTATTAATTTTATATATTGTATGATAAAGTCATGTGCCTGGCCACATCAGATTTTTATTATATAGGTACGTTCATTGCATCCCTGTCTATGAGTATGTAATCCCTACCATAATCCAATACCAATGATTATGATCAGTCTTAATGTCAGTTCGTTTAAAAATAATGAGCGCATAGAGAATTCATAGAGTACAGTTACAGAGTATTACTGCACCATATACCTTAATATATTGTTAGAATTATATTTGCGTTTTGAAGAGCCGCTGCCGGTCAGAAGGCGCGATTACTCGACGGGGAGAAGTGGGGAAGCGTTCCCGCTTTGGACGACTCTCGCCCGTATTGGCCGTGTGGCAGTCAGTCGAGTTGCAGTCGTTGCAGTGCCCTTCATGCTCGGATGTGCAAGCCGCTCTCATGTATTTTTCTTAAGTTTGTAATTAAATAAGTTATATGGAGTGGTGTGGCATTTTTATTTAACTATGAAGCTAACATCAGAAGAGGGATCGTATTCGCGTGCAAAATCCAATGACAAAGAAACAACTGGAAATATCAACCCTCGCTACATGACAAAAGTATTTGGGATCATATTATGGAGATTATGATATTACTGATAAAAAAATGGTTTGTTTTCGAAATATTGGTGATGCTTAAAAGAGATCGTATAATTTTGGTGATTCATAACTTGTTGAGAGAATTATTTGCACTGCATTGAATGGAAAATCATGTAAGTACAGGTGTGCATAATTGCAATTTGCAAACCTAATGTCAATTTTCGATATGACTTAATGTGTTCTTGTTTTTATTACTTTATCATACGCAGTATGTAAAGTATTGTAATCATGCCGAAAAAAAAAATTGAGATTTTAGCGGAAATAGGTCTTTATGGGTCCCCTGAACATTTTTGACCAAGGTACAAAAAAATGTCTGTGTGTGTGTGTGTGTGTGTACCCGATTTTTGTGACGACGGTTCCGGAGAAACTACTAAAGGTATCGGGACGAAAGTGCGTATTTAGTAGTTTTATGACCAAACTTAGAGCTGAAAAGCTTTTGGTTCAAAATGGTCCAAAGGACTGGCTATTTACTCTTAGCATTTTTCAACGATTTTCGTCATTTCTGTAATTTCGTCAAAATAGATACATAATAAATTAAAGTAGACGAAATTTGGAATAATTTATGCCTATGACATTTTTTGGTAAAATTAATAGTTTAACTGCAAGAGCAAATTCTATTTGATCGAGATCGGTCGCATCTGCATTGATATAAAGCTACATAGTAGCCAGGATTTTGACAAATATTTTTTTGTGCTGTCACCACAGAAATGTCTATGGCTGTCACACTCGAAAACAGCTGATTTCATCACAGGTTGGAGAACCGCTATGGAACGTTGCCTCTCTAGTGCAGCAAAGTACAAAATACAAAATTCAAATAAAATAAGATCACCAATTTGATTGTTTGTTGATAAGAAATATCAACCCGTTGTTATATCTAATTGTAAAAACGATAAATTGAGAAAATTGTAAATAAAGTATAGCGATGAGTGTAGTTATATTTTAGTATGTTGGTACGGATGTGACATTTACAGTGACATGAACGAATATAAATCTGTCAGAATTTGAAATAGCTTTTTAAACTTGACGTTTCGTGGTACCAGTGGTATCAACCTAACATTTCCTATACAGAAATATAACCATTTTTGATTTTTTTTAAATACGTATTTCTCAAAAAGCGACACAAAAAACGTTGATGTCACCCCTGCCGAAAGCGCCGGATCACCGCTCGTCGCGCTATTCCGTATTTTCGGCACTTGTGAGATAAATAACTATTATTCTGATGACAGTAGTAGTGACGGTAGTGTCAAATGCTGATGCTTTGACAATACCTACTATTGATACTATTGACTATCAAAATATCTGTCAAACCCCGGCTTACTAGTTTATATTTAATGCAGACACGATTTATCTCAATCAAATAGATTCTCATGCAGCTAAACTATTAATTTTATATTTTGTATGATAAAGTCATGTGCCTGGCCACATCAGATTTTTTGTTTATGCCGAGAGAATTGCACACTAACTGAAGTCAATGGATGTCAGATGAGTTTTTAATGTGCCGCACTACCTTAATTTTGCCAGGATGGTCGAGCTGCTTATGACTTCTGCTGGTATTCGGTTCTACACCGCTCAGAGGCGTGATGAAGAGATGGAATGTTCTTTAATATTGAAAATGTATGCAACGATGTTATGCATCGAAGGTTGGTGAATGGAGAAGGAGTAAGATAAAAACAAATATTCTTTTTAAGGTTTTTGATTGATAATTGATAAATCATAGATGCAATATCGAAATGTCTGAATGGTTTGTGTTTTATAATTTAATAATTGATTGGTTTACGTAATGAGTTTAGGTAATCACTGAAAATTTTAAAAGTGATTGCACTTGGTAATGATGAAAATGCAAAATATCGTGTGTTATAATTTATAATTTCTTATTTATTTCATGACTGAAAATAGGAATGTCCCAATCATTTATTGTTTAAGAAATGAAAGTACTTTTACTACGTGTATTGTAATTCGTGAATTTGAGGAGCTTACGCTTGTATTTCATATTTGGAAATATGATGGTACTTTTGTCTGGCGTATTATAAACTGAAAAAATTAAAATCTTATGTTTTATAATTTCATGGTGCAAATATGAAATATTGTTGTAAGTTGTGTAGGTAAACGAATTTCATAATCCGTTTTGCAATTTAAAATATGAAGGTGTTTGATAATGTGTAATGTGATATGATAATTAGGAATTGAAATTGATCAGCTTTTGTGTATTTGAAGTTTAGAATTTTAAAGTTTAAGATTTTGTATAATATGAATTGAAAATTTAAAGTTAATGTGTGTCATGAATAATAATTAGAGAATTGAAATTTATTAGCCTTTTGTAAGATTACAATTTTGTGTTGAATTGAAAATTGAAAGTTAATGTGTGTCATGGATAATAATTAGAGAATTGAAATTTATTAGCCTTTTGTAAGATTACAATTTTGTGTATATTATTTGAAACTTGAAAGTTAATGTTTGTCTTGAATCCTAATTAGGACTTGAAATTTATTAACTTTGTGTAACTGAATTTTGGGAATTTAAAGTTTACAATCTTTTGTAATAGGATTTGAAAATTGAGAGTTAATGTTAATCGTAAATCATAATATTAGAGAATTGAAATTATTAGCTTTGTCTAACTGAATATGAGAATTTAAAGTTTACGGTTTTGTAAAATATGATTTGAAAATTGTAAGTTAATATTCATCGTAAATCATAACTAGAGAATTAAAATTTATTAACTTTGTGTATCTGAATCTGAGAATTTAAAGTTTGTGCTTTTAAGCATAATAATCAGACACTTATAAGTTACTGTACTTCGTGTGTTAAAGTTAGAGGATTGAAAGTTATTATATTTTGTGGTTCACAATTTAAGAATCGAAAAGTATGTGTACTACGTGTGAACTGAAAGTTAGCATGTTTGCTGTTTTATAATTTAAGAATCGGAAAGTTTATACACATCATGTTGTCATAATTTAAGAACTAAAATTTATCAATGTTTTGTGTTTCACAATTTATGAATCGTGAGTTTATGTTCTTCAGGTATTATAATTTGAAAATGGAAACTCTTTATGTTTTGTCTATTATAATTTGAGCATTGAAAGTTATCAATGTTATGTGTTTCATAATTTATGAATTGTCTGTTCATATTCTTCAGGCATCATAATTTGAGAATGGAAACTTTATGTTTTGTCTATCATAATCTGAGTATTGAAAGTTATCAATGTTATGTGTTTCATAATTTATGAATTGTCTGTTCATATTCTTCAGGCATCATAATTTGAGAATGGAAACTCTTTATGTTTTGTCTATCATAATCTGAGTATTGAAAGTTATTAATGTTTTGTGTTTCATAATTTATGAATTGTATGTTTATGATCTTCAGGTACTATAATTTGAGAATGGAAACCCTTTATGTTTTGTCTATCATGATTTGAGTATTGAAAGTGATCAATGTTTTGTGTTTCAAAAATTAAGAATCCTAAGAGCGAAAACCCCTTATGTTTTGGCTAGCATAATTTTTGAAATGAGTTAAAATTTGTGTATTATAAATTGAGGTTTGAAATACCGTATTCCATGTACTGTAACGTAATTCGAGAACTGTAAGTTTATGCTTCTGGAGTATCATAATAGCAGCCTTTTCAAGTTCTTTAGTTTTTACGAAAGATAATGCGTTTCGTGTAGCATGTTAAGAAAATTGAACGTTGTCATGAAGTACAAGAGTTCTTATAGTTTATGTGTCCCAATGAAAAGGAGTGAAACATTTTTGCGCTTTGCATTTATTTAATTGTTAATTGTGAGTTGGCCCTTTGGTACTAGCATTGTTATGAGACTTATCATATGTGGCCGTCAAATTGAAATGAGCACTAAATTGATGCTATCGAATCAAGATTTAAATTAAGCAAAACGTAAAACACGATGCTATTGCAATTGCTATAATTACACAATTGATTTAATGTTATTTTCCAAGGGTTGCCGTAAACCAGTGGTGTGCAAACACTGTACCGTGGCACAGTAGTTGCAGAACGATGCTATAAGACTGCCGTAAGAGGGGGACGATTTGCTAGGAGCAGGTTGCGGAGACCTGCCAAGAGAACGTTGCGGAGAACTGCTAGGCGCAGTTTGCGGAGACCTGCCAAGACCTGGTCTCTGTCCCGTCAGTGGTTGAGCCAGGTGGCAACCGAGGTTTCCACATGCTTTTGTTTTTGCACGTTAATTTGTCTGGTCTCTGTCCCGTTAGCGGTTGAGCCGGGTGGTAACCGAGGTTTCCACATGTTTTATTCGTGTGCGTTATTTTGTCTGGTCTCTGTCCCGTTAGCGGTTGTGCCAGGTGGTAACCGAGGTTTCCACATGCTTTTGTTTTTGCACGTTAATTTGTCTGGTCTCTGTCCCGTTAGCGGTTGAGCCAGGTGGTAACCGAGGTTTCCACATGTTTTATTCGTGTGCGTTAATTTGTCTGGTCTCTGTCCCGTTAGCGGTTGAGCCAGGTGGTAACCGAGGTTTCCACATGTTTTTGTTTGTGTACGTTAATTTGTCTGGTCTCTGTCCCGCTAGCGGTTGAGCCAGGTGGCAACCGAGGTTTCCACATGCTTTTGTTTTTGAATATTAAGTTATCTGGTCTCTGTACCGTTAGCGGTTGAGCCAGGTGGTAACCCGGGTAACCGAGGTTTCCACATGTTTTTGTTTTTTGAATATTAGGTTATCTGGTCTCTGTCCAGTTAGTGGTCGAGCTTGGTGGTGACTGAGTTGTCCACAATGCGGACTAGAGTGCCGAGAGCGTCTCTAACGTCAGGTGGGCCGTGTTAGAATTATATTTGCGTTTTGAAGAGCCGCTGCCGGTCAGAAGGCGCCATTACTCGACGGGGAGAAGTGGGGACGCGTTCCCGCTTTGGACGACTCTCGCCCGTATTGGCCGTGTCGCAGTCAGTCGAGTTGCAGTGCCCTTCATGGTCGGATGTGCAAGCCGCTCTCATGTATTTTTCTTAAGTTTGTAATTAAATAAGTTATATGGAGTGGTGTGGCATTTTTATTTAACTATGAAGCTAACAATATCGACCATAGTGTGTATTACTCTTTTTTTATTCAAATCACCTCAATATGTGGTCATATTAGTCAACACATCCTTCAAATAATAGCTGAAATTTTATAATTTTTGTGTAAAATCAATACCTCCATATTTCATTTTATATTTACTTCCCGAACAAATCGATTTGTATTCTGTGCGTATAATATATGTATATTTATGAAAATTTTTAGATTACGTTGCATCCTAATATCAACCGTTGACAGTTACAGACAGCTACTTCTTAAAATGACACTAAATTTTAAGTAATTATCATAACATAAAACAAAAATGAGGTGTGTTCCATACTTGCAAATATTATACATATCTTGGTGAATAAAGAAACCTCTTTATATTTGCAAAGTAAATTTAATTTATATAGGATAGGTACATGTTTCAGCTCACGCGGTTGTCAATCCTAAATATTGTCGATTTGGAGAAATACATTAGATACATGTGGCAAGCGTGCGACAAGCAAACAAGCAAAGTAGCAAGTTTTGTAAACACAGACATGGATGTGTGTAGGCGAAGCACATCAAGAAAACAATCATGGTTTTATCATTGTATCCTATATAAATTAAACTTACTTTGCAAATATAGAGGTTTCTTTATTCACCAAGAATTATAAAGGAATAAGTTTAAAAACCTTGTTTAAACAAATGAACACTTCATTATTCGTTAATGTCCACGCGGGGTTCATTGCGACTGGTCACGCCAGGACACGTCTCGGCTGTTTTTGAGAGGGGTCCTTATTACATGATAGTAAAAACCTACAATGCCTTGCCCCTCTCGATAGTTTCTGAAACCAGTTTAATAAGTTTTAAAAAACGGCTCCGAAAATATCTGGTTGATGCAGTTTTATTCAGTGATGAGTTTGTGGGCAGTTTATGACTGCTAGTGTCCGAAGTGCACAAATGTTTTTGAATTTTGTTGTGTACAGGTACTATTGTTGTGTGTGTGTGTGTGTGTGTGTGTGTGTGAATACATATGTATGTATTTGTATGTGTCTGTGCACACGCGCAGTGTCTGTATTTACTCATTGTTTTTTTACACTCTGTATATCATAGCCAGGCGGTGTTTTGTTGTTTTATGGTTATCTGTATCATATTTATATTTACTGATTCTAGTGTTCACTATAGACATGAAATTTTATTAAGCTGAAAAATAAGCTCTGCCATGGCGTATTTGTTTTAGCGACTTATCAATATAAGGGAAATACTATACAAAATATTATAAAGTTTTCTGCATCCAATCACTTTAAAGAAGACAGTGTTAGTTCTCATTTATTTATTTTTAAATAATTTGTACATTGAAAATAACTTAATAAAGCTCCCAAAATAAATCAACAATATATTATATCTCTTGTAAATAATTAATAATTTACAAAATCTAATTAATTTTATATACAACTTTGTCAAAACAAACGAAAAAATAAAATTCTAAAAATCCATAAAGGACAATACTCCACTTATCCAAACCAATGATTGCCCATACAATCACGTGTCCATGGTGTCTGGCACACCCAACACCAATGAAATTCGCACCCAGCTCTCGTACAGACCATATGCATGCAACCACCTGTAAAAAAAGTTACAAACTTATGTAAATTATATTTCCGCAAATCTATATTGCATCCAATCCAATTAATGTTTATGGTAAATTAAGCAAACATCTAATTATCCTAATATGCAGAGTACAACCAGAATATTACACTATAAATATCATACCATCTCTTTCTGTTGGCGTTCGACACTTTGGGCAAGGTTTTGTCATAACTTTTATAGTAACCCTGGACGCTTCATCCCATCTAGCTTCGGAAGCCCTGGACGGATCCACAGCATACTGACAATTGTCGTTGGCATTAATGGTTTCAGGAGCTTGGCAATCCCCAATGTGGTAGCCTTGAAGACATTGCCGGCAAAACACAAACTACAAAAACAATTTGATAAGATTTAACACATTCGATGCCGACCGCTATGGCAGCAAATATGTAAAACAATGTAATCTGATGTTTCTACCAAAAGGAATTCGTCATAAAAATATTTATACTACGTTAACCAGAATTCTATTATTCAGAGCCAGTTGTAATATTGTTGATGTAGATGCAATGGTATTCTCAATAAAGCATAGGTACTCAACTCACTTTCACTTTCCAGTATAATGCAATGAGTAAAGATATAAGTAATATGATGTTATGACATAAGATTTTAACTTGGTACTAACTTGGTACATAATATTAGTTGATTCTTGGTACCTAATCACTTGATTGCAAGTCGATATGCTGTAATAGACATTTTCTCAATTCTTTAAAATTGCCGTGATATATTACTTCAGTGGGACACTTAAGAACAGTCGTAAACATACCGTGCAGTTCATACAAGTTATCCTAGTACAGTCGGGTTCAGGAATAATTCCCATTCCGCATCCGGGTTGTGGACATAAAACTCCACCAGTTTGAAGAACATATTCTTCCGTAGCAAATCTCTGATATTGGTCATACTGAAAAGTAAAGTTATAACTGGTTAGTTTCATTAGCGTAACTGGTTATTTTTAAGAAGCGCATAAAACTTGGCTTTATTGACAAATCGGATAAGAGTTTGCGGCCTCCTACGCATAGTACAAGACCCAAAATCTTGCCATGTAGGTCCGCAAAATCATGGGTACTGAGACCTTGGTGAGGAAACATCGACGATTGTGCCAAAACATTGATGTTTTAGTATTAGTGTTCAGATCACAGACAGGCTTGGATAGATCTTAGATGCAATGACGAAGATGACAAGCGCGAACAAGGAAGAGAACCTCTGCTGCTTTACATCGATGTACGTATACCAGCTATATTTGAAGCCGATTTTTGTATTTTAATCGCTTTTGCAATTATTTTGATTCCTATGAATCTATAATCTTTATATTATATACTATACATTCATAGTACAAATATAGATGAGTAGATACAAATTTTAGGGTGATCGATAAACATAGATTTTATTTAGTGGTAGTTATCCGATATTTCTGCCGATTTGCTACCACACTCCGGCACAGAACAAACTCTATAAGTTTGTTTATAGATCGCACCGACCTCAATATCAGTGTGGCTTTCAACTCGAGCTGGCAACGTAATAAAATAAAGTAATTATGCTTCGCATGACGTCATTGGAAGCAAGGTTGTGGTGGATTAGGGCGCTTGCGAACATCTCGGTCAAGCTGAGCTCACACGTGTTCAATAGGATTCAGGCCGGCCATTCCATGGCCTGAATTCCACGTTCTTGGAAAAAGTTTCTGATGATGCCGGCGGTATGTAGTTTTGCATTGTCCTGCATTAGGATAAAATTTTTACAGACGCCATATGCAGCAGGCACCACATGGCCCTCCAAGATGTTGTAATTCATGGCATTTAATCCGCCAGGAACCACAACAAGATCAGTTCTGTTGTCTATACTTATTCTAGCCCAAACCATCACAGAACCACGACCAAATCTATCCACTTCCTGTATAGTAGCGGCTGCATAGCGTTCACCAGGACGTCTACACGTACAGGCCCAGTGACGAAGTTACCAATCTCTGTGATCCAGAACAAACCTCATTCGCGCTATTTGTGTTCGCGCTGCGTAAGGCGCGGTGCGCGGACAGGTCTTCTTGGTTTCAAATTCCCTTCTTTTAATCTGTTTCCAACAGTTTGAACAGAATTTTCTATTCCATGTCCTCGTCTTAGGTCGTTTAGGAGTCTCATGCTGTGGCAGTACGCTGACGTAGAGAGGAAAGTACATGAAATCGGTCTTTGTTTTGAGTAGTTTTTCGTTTTAGACCTTGTCCAGCTCTTCTAACATATTGGCCAGTCCCCCGAAACCCATTCCATAAACGCTGAATAACGGTAGGGGGAACTCGAAATTCCCTACTAACATGTCGAATAGAGTTGTTGTGCTGAATAAGGGCGACAGCACACGCAACTTACTCTTCATGTGTCATTTTACTTCTAAAGATGCTTCTAATCAACGAAAATTGGCAACTGAATTAATTTGTTATCCTCAGTAGGCTTTCATGCGTGAATTCAAAGCATACTTGATATTTTTCCATTTTACTTTGCGCTATTAATGTACATTTTTATGTGTAACTTAGAAGGTATGTACTGAGAGTTGTAACATTGTTTTTGTAATTTTCTTTAGCTAAATATACAGGGTCTCCCACGACGAGCTGCCATTAGAAGTATATGAAGAACCAAATGAAATGAGAGATTGAAAATTTGTGGAATTATATTGTTGGACACGATCGTCTCAACTAAAATATTTGGAGTTTTCGATTACTTCCGGTTACACCGGAAATGATGTCAACTTTTAAATTTCAAATGGAACACCCTGTATTTTATCGCATTTTTGAAATCTTCATTAAATTTTAGGTCAATTTTATGTTACATTCCCTATACCTAACATGTGTCATTTTTGAGATATTAATTCTTTTCATTAAAAAATGACAGCTGCACGGTTACTTTCAATTGCTTATAAATGATCTCCTGTGACCGTTAGAAAAAAGTTGTCTTGAAAAATTGTTGTGAAGGTAACGGATTATCAACACATCAGTAGTACTCTTCTAAAAGTTATACAGGGTGTTCATATTATAAGATCAAAATTGAATTCGAGAAAAGTACTAATAGTCGATTTTTTCGAATGGCAACCCTAATATGTGAATACATTTATCAATTCTATGGAAAATTTTAGATCAACTTTGTGTACAATGCCCTATACCTAAAATGTACTTGTACCTACTGAAATCGATTTTTAAACATCACAGTAGAAATTGCAAATATTGGCAAATCTAGATTACGTTTGAGAACAGCTCAATAATTTGGAATAAACAGAACTTTAATAGACAAGTTTTTTTAGGTAATTTTTCCTTATAATTAGTATTTATAAAATTATAGGCCTACCTTAAAACACAATATTAAAAATAAAACAAAATCGTTAAGAAAATTAAATAACTGCTAAATATTATTTCAGTAACGGTTCAAAAACGTTGTCGTTTTCCGCTAAACATGCTTCAATTCTTTTTAACATACTATTGTTGGTGGCGTCCCTGATAGAGTTCGCACATAACCCATTGAAAGCAGCTCGAACCCTATCTTTCATTTTCTCCTCATCAGTTATTGGGTTAAAAAGAATTGAAGCATGTTTAGCGGCAAACGGCAACGTTTTTGAACGGTTACTGAAATTGAATTACGCAACTATTTTTAAATTTACTTTAGGATTTTGTTTTATTTTTAATATTGTGTTTTATTGTAGCCTCATAATTTTATCAATACTTAATTATAAAGAAAAATGACGTAAAAAACCTGTTTAATAAAGTTTTGAATATTCCAAATTGTTCAGTTGTTTTCAAAAGCAATCTAGATGTGGAAATATTTGCAATTTCTACTGTGATGATTAAAAATCGATTTCAGTTGGTACAAGTACATTTTAGATATAGGACATTGTACATAAAATTAACCTAAAATTTTCCATAGAAATGAGAAATGTATTCATATGTTAGGGTTGCCATTTGAAAAAATCGACTTTTAGTACTTTTCTCGAATTCCACTTTGATCTTATAATTTGAACACCCTGTATAACTTTTACAAGAGTTCTACCGATGTGTCGATAATACGTTACCTTCACAACAATTTTGCCGGACAACTTTTTTTCCAACGGTCACAGGGGCTAGTTTATAAGTAATTGAAAGTAACCGTGCAGCTGTAATTTTTTAAGGAAAAGTATGCATATCTCAAAAATGGCACAGGTTAGGTATAGGGAATGTAACATAAAGTTGATCAAAATTTAATGAAGATTTCGATAATGCAATAAAATACAGGGTATTCCATTTGAAACAGAAAAGTTGACATCATTTCCGGTGTAACCGGAAGTAATCGAAAACTCAAAATATTTTAGCTGAGACGATCGTGTCCAACAATATAATTCCACAAATTCTCAATCTCTCATTTCATTTGGTTCTCCATATACTTCTAATGGCAGCTCGTCGTGGGAGACCCTGTATACCCTTAAAGCACCCCAAATTTGATTTGACTAGAACTATTATTTAAAAAGTTACAGGTTTTGAAAAACGTGTTTCCCTATTTTTTTAGCAGTGTATAAGTGCCCTCGCGCACACACGGATTTTCTTGACAATTGTAATGCAATGTAATCTAGTACATAGTTAAATAAGTACGTAGGCTTTCACGGCCAGAATCATTTAGAAAATAAACTGCTTCCGGGTTATGCCGTGTGTCAAGATTTGTAAATGCTGACGTTTCGCGAACCAAGTTGCTCGCGTCTTCAAAGCTAATTGAATCCTGAAGACCTACCAAGAAAATCTCCCTATAATCCTAAATTTACACCGCAATGCGCACTTGTGGAGCTACCGCTCCCATGTGCTTTTCCACCTGACCGCGTTAGGATCAATTTCCAGACCCTACTAATGTCAGTACCGTCCTTGCGATAGACGTTGTCAGGATGTTTGTAAATTTCTATGGCTTCTTTAGAGAAGGCTTATTAGTAAGCCTTCGATGATAATTACCCACCCTTGCCAACATCTTCACGTCATCGAAATTCATTGTGTGTCCCGACTCGTGGCAGTGTTGAGCAACAGCGGACTGTTGAATCTTGCATAGCCGGTTGTCTCTACTGTGGTCATTGACTCGACATTCGATACTTCGTCCTGTCTGTCCTACATAGCATGTTCCACACTCACATGTTGTCTTGTATACCTACCCCTTCATTCTCCCGGAGTGGTGTGATATCCTTTGGGTTAGGCAAAAGATCCTTTACCTTTGCTGGTGCTCTGTACCTTACCGTGATACCCGATTTCTTCAGTATTCTACCGATTCTTTCTGATACCCCGCTTACGTATGATAAGCAAGCGAACCCCTTTAACTCTTGCCGCTCCTCTGAGACTTGCGGTTTTCTTTATGTGACACCCCGTTAGTCAGACTTGATGTATCCATTCTGACGTAGAGCCCACTCAAAGTGTTTCCATTCGTCGTCCAAGGTGCTGAAGTCGCACACCTTGTCGGCTCTGTTGAACAGAGTGTTAACAATCCATCCCCAACAGAAGAGAAGTGTTATTAACACCCTGTTAATAACAATAATAATTATAATAACCTACTTTATATTCGAGACTTGTTTCTGTAAAGCGATACGAATGTAGTAACATGGGGGCCTGGTCTTCTTCGACTATAATCATTTGTAATGATCCTATAATATCAGTGCGATCCTTTCACATTTACACTTTGCAAAGTGGATACAGAGAAATCTAAAGATTTATTTGCTACGAATAGGCGCTTGTTGTTGTGACTTGTGGAGATGTCCACCTCGGATCTGACGATGATTTGGTAAGATTCTGTGATAATTTGAAGCATAAAGTAGTTTAAAAATGTGAACATCGTTAACAATTAATATCGTAGTTAAGAGGTGAACAAATTAAGTACTACCAAAATATATAAGCCCCGACCCTTGAGTACGTAGATTACAAAAGTAAAATTATTTTTTACATTCTGCTATCCGTACGGCCGTTCTGCAATATGGAAGTATAGCGTGTTGTAGTATATATTATACATGTAAAAAACTAAAAACTAATAGTTGTCAAGAGAATCGCAAAAAATACTGAAGCCCCTATCCCTTTTAGCCACCAGTAGCAGTGGTATCGCTAGTTTATTATGATAGGAAGTATGTCCCTATAGATAATTAGTCTATTATCTGTGAGCCATAACTCACTTAGAAGAACACATTGTAGGAAATATTGTACAATACACAAAGTTGCGCCGTTCCATGACTGGGCTACAACTGCTATAGCAGAGCACTGTAATGTAATGCCTTCAAAAGTGGGCAGCTGCCAGAAATGCAGCCCATGAATATTACCACAAAAAATGACACTCACCTGTACGGCTGTCATCAACCGAAAATGGTGCGTCTCAGTAATAAACGAATCTATACAACCAGCAGGACATCCCAACGTGTACCCGTACTGTGGATGAGGCCAAAACTGCCTATCCCTCAGCCTGGAGGTGCAATACTGTCGAAAGCAGTCCAAACAGGTGACGTGCCCATCAGCACAAGGAAAAACAAATGCTGGATCGCTATGTACAAAAATAACAATAAAAGGACCTTTATATATATTTCGTAGCATAATACAGAACATTGTATAACGGCCTTTTATACCGACAGACGCTGAACGTGTCAGACTCGTATAGTGCGAGCCAACACTATGTCATATTTGTTACAAACGTATTCCTGTCTAATGTTATCTTAGTCATCAGACACCGATAGACACATTTATAAGGAATTCATACTGGAATACTACGATACGTATCTGACATTTCAATGTCTAGGTATAAAAAGGCAATAAAACTGAAGCCACATACCATCATATTATAATAATGAAATCATATCGTACCTCACATCGCCACATGCCAAACACGGAATTTCCCGTAAATTCGGACGTATCAAGTCGAGGGGCACAGCCTGGTCACTTTCGCCCAAGGACGTGTGCTCTGAGCATTTGAAGTAGAACTCGGCGAACGTTGGTTCTGCATTATTTAAGATCTGGAAGAAATTCGTACATTTGTAGTATTTCTTATTTGTAATCCAGCAATTGTCTATCTCCAGTCTGGCCGATAGGTAATATTTTCTATAACTAGTAAGTAAATTATCTTCAGCCGGGCCAAAGTTAACCGATTTTGCCCATTCACGAACTTGTCATTTCATTTTAAGAGATATGCTTGTGTACCAAATTACAGATAAATTGCTCTAAAATTACGGCAGTTATCCTGTGAATTTAGAAAAAATGTAGATAACCGATTTTGCCCCCGTTCACGAACTAAGTTTTCTTCTTATTTTTCCTTAATTTTTAGGAGATAAACTTGTATACCAAATTTTGCATCAATTTCAGACAGATGGATGGACATAGCTAAATCGATTCAGTTTTCAATGCTGATGAAAAGTATATATTTTACCGGCAAAGTATGTTATGCAGTCATAGTATGCAGTCGACCGCGTTGGACGCGCGTCAGTTGTCGGTCATGTTTGCAAGCATATTTTACCCATTTCGCAACATTTTAACGCAAAATCATCGAGGTTTTGTAGTACAATACTTCTAACTTTAGAAATCCGTAAAAAAATAAAATCGGACCACCTCCGACGCATCCAGGTTCGCTGAAACATAATGCATAAAAATATTCAAATCGCAATTGTGCAAAAACTAATCATCGGACAACGCCTGCGTTGTCCACACTCAAAGTAACCATCAATCGCTACTTTCACGCGAAAAGCCTCCGCTCCAACTTTGAAAATGGCGTAGTTTTGAAAAACGCGGATTTTTCCGGTTTTTCCGAATTTCCTCCGTTAATATTAATTCAATTGAGTCGGTGCAGGGTTCATTTTTTTTTTCGTCTTTTCATGCTCTACAATTCGTCTGTTGAAAGCATCAAGATTGCTCCGTCGGTTCAGCTTTTACAAGCGAAAAACGAAACAAAACAAGATTTTTTGAGGTTTTTTGTTTATAACAAATTAAGAAATGATATTTGCGATTAGGAAACATTACAATACATCTACGAACTGTTCCACGTGACCTGGGACCGCCAGCTTCCTGCTAGTATTTTTGTCACACAAAAATCTCTACTGCCTACTAACCATACTCTCGCATACGCTTCAAAAAGGTGACGAGAGTAAACTCCCCGGTCTATATGCATCGCTTGCACTATGGCAAACATCGCTCATAGCAAAGTGAACACAGTTGGGAACACAGCATACGTATCGTCCTGTCTGGTCGCGTCATAATACATATAGAAGTATTATCCAACATTGCTTGAGATAATTTCAGTTGATTGATTAGACCCACAATTAGTGACTTTTTCGCTGGCATTGAATTATTTAATCTAACATTAAATTAAAATTACAACCACTTTACCTACATATTGGCATAAATCCGGGCTATTTTCACAATCCCCAGTTATTCGCCTTGGTTCCAAAACATCCGTCCAATTCTGGGGATCAAAATGTACAGTAAATGCCCCTGATTTACAGAACATACACCTAACACGAAGCTTTCCATTTGTTAACTTGCAACAAGTTGGGCAGTACACATAAAAGTGCACTTTTTGTTGATTAGATTGGTCCTGACTATCCTTACCTTAAAAAAGATCAGAAAACCAACATAATGTATGAGGAAAAACATACAAAGAATGATGATAAATATGACATTAAGAACCGGTCTCAAGCCCACGGGTATAAACAATGCTACAAAATGTGTTGTAGACCGACCCTTAATAATTAATTAAACTCTGAAGGGGAGGTTCTCATCTCATGTAGATACCGAAAATGAAGCTCAACTTTGAGACAGTTTTTCAAACAAATTGTAAGAGATATCAATTTTTTTTCTTTTTTTCTTTTGTCATTTATCATACTTTAGTGTACAAAAGGACATAGCACCATAAAAAACTATATGCAAGAAGTAAATACTGTTGTAGGAAGTATCAGGTCCTACGCGGCGTGCTTGTCTCAACGACATGCACGATAGCTCCCATAAAAAAACACAGAAATCGAAATTAAAAACCGCCGTGAAACTAGATGAAATTAGTTGGAGGTTAAACCAACATTTAGTTAAAAAATTTGAAAATTGATAAAATGGCTGTTGTTTGAATTTTAAGTTCGATTTTTTACAGCAATTTTGCGGCTTCAAGTCGTTATAAATATAATTATTTATACCTCATAATAAGTTTCATTTATTATCAGGTTCAGCCTCCAATAAAAAGTATTTAGTGTAAGGGAAAAAAGAATAACTTGATCCGTTAAACGATTCAAAAGTAATCGCGCAAGCCAGTTTGAAAGATCGTGTTTCTAGAAAAACGCGGCGGTTGTATCGGTGTGAAAAACTCTACATGGGAAAGTAGAAACATGATACTTTTTAAAACTCGTTTTCTATATGAAATCATTGAAATATAATAATTTAATCAACATAAGCACCTAGATGTGTCTATATGTTCTCTTTACTGTATCCAAATTTCCCATTCATAATTTAAAGCGTTACCGAAAATTATCATTTGAATAGGCACATGTCTTTGTGCCGCCTTAAGTCAGGAAATTTTGACCGGAGAATACCATAGGCTATAAAACCGTAAAACTTGCGAGAATCAAAAAACTGCTTCATGAGATGAATTACATGAGAACCTCCCCTTAAACGGGGAGATAGCAACGGATATACTTAGGGCAGATACTTCGGCAAGCTTGAAAATGAGTAAAATGACCACAGCTATTGAATATAGAACTGTGCCTTTTCACACATGAATGATAGTAAATAGAACCGCTTTATCGATAAAGGAAGAAACAAATGCATGAAGGATAGTTGGAAACAGGTTTATGGACTAGGTAAAGAACTCTCGACTCCGACTCCAGACAATTTTCGTATTGACTGACGCCGACTTGGGTAACAAAACAACGGCAAGCTTGCACAAACAAAATGTTTAAAAAATGTGTATAAAAAAACTTATAAAAGTAAGGGATAGAGTAGGACTATGATAGTACTTCGTGTTGTACTAAAATCATGCAAAGACCAGTTAGTTAAAAAATATATGTGGCATGTGCCAAAGCTCGTTACGATCGGTTAAAAATTGTAGATACTACATTGCACGGGGCGAGAAACTTTACATTTTGAGAAAAACGCGTTTAATGTTTATGGTAGAGTAAATAAAATAGTTAATTAGTTGGTAGAGTAAAATATTAGTCTGCGATGCCAGGGCCGTATAATAAGCGTTCCTCCTCTGCAAACTCTTCCATTTTACCTGCTAATTTATGTTTTCGTGCTGTCCTGGCCTTTTTTCAAGTGTTTCGGGTGCCGATGTCCTGCCTGTCGACACGGTGTTTGTCCTACCCGTCAGCGAACTGTTTGCAATGTAGGCCGCATTATAAATAAATAAATAAATTCTTTATTGTCGTGAGATCTTCGCAGATATCGACATTGTCATACACAGGTTTAGGCAACATTATCGCAACACACCATCATCCATTATAACAGAAGATAAAAAGATAATTCACAACTAAATAAACAACAAACATGATTACAGATGACAAACAGAACATAGATCTATGTGCATTGTGCATTCTAACCGCGGTGCTCTCCGCGGCTCACAAACTCATCCACTGAATAAAACGCTTTGCGAAGCAGATACAATTTTGTTCACGAACGAAAAGCAGAGAAGGAATTCGCGGCCAGTATTTGAGGTGGCAGCGCTTTATAGGCACGTATCATCATATAATACGGCCCCCGTTCGTAGGCCGTTGAGACATGCCCGGGTATGGCAAGGCGACATGCACCTCGCGTACGCATCGACTGAGATAAATCCCCATTTCTGAGAAATTTCGGTAAATTCTTTCTGCAGTAGCAAACCAGTCGAAAAATGTACAAAGACGGCAGAGTCAGAATACCCTGGGATCTGAAATGGGCCTAACAAGATTCACGGTACTCCAACCCCAGCATTAACCGTATACACCTCTTCTGAAGCACAAACAACGCAGACATACTATGCAATGAGGACCCCCACAATATTATAGCATAGCTCAGTACCGATTCAATGCAACTAAGATAATATGTTCTCATAACTTGGAGTTCCACAACATATCGTAGGTTATACATTGAGTAAATCAATTGAGCCATCTTGTCACGGACTCTAGTTGCATGAGTCACGGACTTTATTGCATGAGCATTGCATTGCATATCATTCATCACTTGCAATGTGAACGTGTAGCCATCGTTGAATATGCCTCATACTAAATAAGCAGCAATTTCAATATTTTCTTAGCCACAGTTTGAGTATTTTTGATTTTACTACTTTTTTGGTGATTTTTGCGGTTACGTTTAAAATTGAATATCTCGGTTATTATTGAAACTATATAGAAGTTTCATGATTGGTGATCCAAAACTAGAAACAACCAAATAATACGATGTTTAGTTCATCATGATATCTTATACAGGGTGTTCAAAAGTTACAACACAATAATTGAATTTTCAAACGTAAAAAACGCATTCTTTCAAATCTAACAACCTGTATACCGATACCCCATTCGTTAGGAAATCTTATCCCCTATCTATCAATATTAGGGTTCAGTTCCTATCTATCTTTAATAGGTTTTGAGATATTGTCACTTTTTCATTAAATCCATTTAGAATACACCTATTTAATAATGGGGGACAAAATTAGTTACAAAATTTACAACGAAAATTTAAATAGTAAAAGAAATTTAGAAATTTTGCGTAGAAGTGTAACAATTTTTGCGAAACTCTTCCCCTCAATATTTTACGCAACTGCTTTTATCAAATGGACGGTGCACCGGCACATTCTTCGCATGTGGTACCCATTCAACTTAATCAGATGTTTGACGATAGGTGGTTCGGAAATAGGGACCCTGGCGGTGGCCACCATGCTCACCAGATTTAACACCATTAGATTTTATTTCTGGGGTCATGTGAAAAGTCAGGTCTATTCCACACCAGTTAATACTCGAGAAGAATTGACTAACAGAATGGACTTGAGCGACAAGAAATCCGAAGAACGACGATGACAGAAGTCCAACGATGAGTTTTAAAAATTTCGAACAAAATAATTAAGTTTTTTTCCCAAATATATTATTTTAGTTTTAGTAAACCTTATCAATATTTTTGTGTTTTCTTGCTGTTCCAAAGTTGTTACATTCCTATAAATGAAGAATAATTCATTTTGTATTTAATTTGCATTCGTTTATACTGACAATATCTCAAAAACTATAAAAGATAGATATAGGAACCCTAATATTGATTGATAGGGAATAAGCTTTCCTATCGAATGGCGTATCGGTATACGCAGTAACAAAATATGTTACATGTTACTTTCATTCAATGTTACAGAATTTCGCAATATAACAGGTTCAGCGGGTAATGTCAAATGCTGATGTTTTGACAATACCTACTGTCAATAGAATTGATATATCTGTCAACTCCTGGCTAACTAATTTTATTTTATTGCATACACGATCATACACGATTAATGCCAACAAAAATATAGTAAATTGTTCGTAACGGTTCACAGTCAATAATTTCTAATGTAAGTTGTGAGTATTAGGAATCGAATGTAAACAGATAAATATATCTTTTAAAGCCTATATTAAACTGTCAGGAGCCTATACAGGAGCGTCAGGATCCTAGATTAGCCCATGTATGGATTTAATGTTTATGCAACCCTCTAGACCGCTCAACTTAACTGCAACATATAGTATGATAAAGTCATGTGCCTGGCCAAACCAGATTTTCATGATTGGTACTATCTCAGTAGCAAAACATATTTTTCAACAGGTCAGAAAGCAGACCACCAAATTAAAAAACTACATATAATCCCCAAATATAACATGCAGTAGCAATGCGAACAACTGCATCGTTTTGCTCGTTTCGTTTATCCACAGCAGTTGGATCGGCTCGAATTCGTACAGCGTATGATTTTGTACGCAACGGATGACATGATTCTAGCTTGATTGTGCTACTTCGGCCTGTGTCGTACGTCCTTGGCTTGCCGCATACTGCATCGGTTTGCATCTATGCTGTATATGCGTGCACGATCTCATATTTACGAAAACGATTTTCCAGTGCGCTCTAACGAGGAACACAAAGTGTCTGGTTTGCTACATTCGGAGCAGCATTAGATTGCTCATACGCCGTGCGCAGATGTGTACGTACCTTTAGCTCGCACTTATGTGTGTAAATAATATTACAATCAGTATTGTTATATGACTTTCCCGACGACCTATTCATCTTGAAGATCTCAAAGCAATTAATGATTTTTAATCAATTAAATGTGCAAAATTATCCGCAACCGAACCACTGTGCCGCAAAACCATACCAAACCGACGAGAGCCAATGACGCAACCTAATATGTGTTGGAAACTGTGTTATAGCACAATTGTATTGATACAGTGTGGATCACAGTTGGGCACTTCAGTGTCCATTGACGTTGTTCAGCAAAACTTGCTGCGTTACACATCTCTAGTTCCAACTGTCACTCTGCAATGGCACATCCATGCTGACTAATGGCATGTTTCCACTAATTTTCAAGCTTGCTGCAATACCTTATGTAAATTTGTAGCTGAATCATCATCAATAAATACCGCAGCAGTGTAAATAAAAAAGAGTTGTATCTGCTAAGGAATTTGAATGTTTGACATATTCAAGCATACTAACGATTTTTAGTCGGTGTAGTTTCACTTTCCGTAGAAAAATCTAAATCTGATAAGGTTTCGCACAGTGGTTTTGAGCCTAAATCTTCCTCTGCTTCCTCTTGCAATGTGTTCAATACGTCTCGTTTGACTGTTTTCACTGCATGTAAAATACTCTGCTGACCCAAATCGCACTCCTAGAAAATATCCCGTCAAAAAACTGTACAAACATAACCTGAAAATGTTACCCTTATTGTAGTGGAATCGCTGAGTACTTTACCAGCGAATATGATCTTTACCTCGTTAGGTTCTAAGCCTAATTTAGGCGCCACTAATTCCTTAACCACTTTTATATCCCATTCGGGATCCAAGTCGACAGATAATGTATTTCCAGTATTTGTTTTAATGTGTATATTCAGGGAATTCGTTATTGTTTTCTTACCAAACCACAGCAATTGCAACATTCTATGAAGAATTGATTTAAAAGCATTGATTATAAAACTCATAACAATTGCATTACTCCGTCTTTTATTTCAAATGGCGACGGCCGACGCTCATTGCAGTATTTCGGGCAGGGAGTAGGAAGGGAGGAGTTCGCAGATAATGTACTTTAAAGTTTAAAGGCCTCCCGTTCCCGTCACAATTCAAATACCGAACTGTAGCAAACTTCTCTCCAAAACTTCGAAATAAAAAAATCACCAGATGTAGATGGCGCTATTGGGTTTGTTACTTTGTTCGGATGTTCGAATATGTTCGAAGTGTTCGAACAGCACCAAAATCAGTGCATAAAGGTACAGACACACATGCTTATTTATAAGCATGCTAGTGAGCATGCTTAAATCGAGCACGTTTGTCTGCTGTTCACATTTGCTTGCAATAAGCATGCTAGTTTTAAGCATGCTCCCTAAATAAGTATGCTACAACTCTGGGAGTAAATTCTCACCCTAGCGCGAGTTCTCGCTAGCGCGAACTAACAGATGACCTTGGATGCAATCAGTTCGAACCGTATTCTATGGGCAGTGTCGACAATGCAGTGTCCTTTACTACCAATCGCAATAACATGAACATAACGGACGTACTCTACCGGTAGTAAAGGACACTGCATTGTCGACACTGCCCATAGAATACGGTTCGAACTGATTGCATCCAAGGCATATCCAAGGTCATACGTTAGTTCGCGCTAGCGAGAACTCGCGCTAGGGTGAGAATTGGCTCCCTGTTCACACATGCTCTGAGCACGCCCCCTTCCACCGCACCACAGGTAGCTTGCTCGAAAATCAAACGATACGTCATTTTTGAGCATGCTCGAAATAAGCATGCTTGTTACTAGCAATGTGTGTACACACATGCTATTAAGTAGCAAGTGGTTGAAATAAGCATGCTTTCGTGCTACAAATAAACATGTGTGTCCGTACCTTCAAGCACTTATTCTTTCTCCTGCGCATGCCAAATGGCGGTTTTGCCGTGGTTTTTTGGTTTTGCCCTGCAAAAGCCTGCATTGCGTATGCGTACAAGAATCCCCAATTGACTGGTTTTGACGACTGCTCGAACGAACCTAAGTAATATAAACATGTCTGTTTGTATTTCGTATTTATTACATTTTACGTATGGTATAACAACGGTATAACCCTTGATTATATACCTATATAGATAGCTAACCGAAGCGCCTCCACCAATTTCTGCTCCCTGCATAGTGGCGCACCTAGCGGGAAATATGCGAAGTAATAGTTATCAATGAAACCCGAAATAATATGAATATGCAACCAAACTAGCTCGGGTATTCTGGATGTACTGAAGATACATTTTAATAACATTGAATATGAGAAACTGAAAGTAACTAGACGTCATTTTAAAACATAAAATGCAAGATTTCATTATAGTTTAAACAAACTTCATTTTGAATTACAAAATAAACTACTTACAAAATCAAGTTTACTTACCTACCAAAATAGTGATATTGAGCTGTATAAAAGGAAAAGTCTTAAGCTGAAAAAGTAATAACACTACAAATTACAAGCTGAAAAACTTTATTAAATTTAGAAATAATACTACAAATACAAGTACTTTATATTGTTAAAAATATGTTACACCCTCTAATGTGAAAATATACAACAGTAATTTCATAGCTCTTTGTAAACCAACTATATTACATAATAATGCTAAAATCATATCTATTCAACAAAAAACAACAAATTTGGTTTTCTGTCTATTGCGGCAAAACAGCTATTTTTATTGATTGTCCAATGTGTTTTAATGACTTTTCGTAAGTTTTCAGTTTTTATTCTTGTGCTCGTAAAATGATGTCGTCTGGTCATCTGCAGTATCCATCTAGAGTAAAGTAACCATTAAAAAAAGGGCATATGTGGCCAGACCGGGCTTTCAATCGATCTCTGGTAGGTCGTCCATGTCTATTATTCTGCCTTCCTTTCTAGAGCACGCTACAGCATCTTTCCTGCACATTTAAAGTTAAAACAGCTTTGCCAATAAAAAAAGTTCTCGCTTAACCCAGCCCAAAAGGCATTTTTTAAGATTTTGTAGTGGATGAGAAAGCTAATATATGTTCCCTTAATTAAAATGTATAATGTCACTCGCTCCGACAAAAGGGACCTTATGATGAACCGGCAGAAGGTAAAATCTCAAGCACAATGGACCTTATGACAAATCGTCATAAAGTCCCTTTCTTCGGAGCGGGTCACATATGAATTTGGAGATTTATAACAAAAACTGACATGACTAATTAGGTTCTTTTCTGCCAGTGTGGCTTGAAAATGAGGAAAGCAGTTATGAATGCCTTGTAGATGTCTTCCTAACCTGTCTGGGGGGGGACTAGCTTTTGCTGGCAAAGATAGCATGTTAATAATATCCTCAATAATAGAAATAAATTCTAAACTGATATTCTCCTGTCTAACAAGCTTCCGTAGTGATGAAATTATAATGAATTTTATTTTCGTTGTTACTATCAGATGATGATGGTGGTGTTCTTTTCTTTTGCTTCTCTAATTGTTCTATGCTGGTTCCATATTCCCATAGTCTTCAGTACGAAAATAGTAAGGTTTTGACGTGTTTCCTGTAAATAAAAATCACATAAGAAACATTATCACTATAATTATTTTGCAATAATGTTTGCAAAAACTAAGATGTGATGAACAAGAAATTTGTATAATTGTTGCATTAGTTATTTGTTTAGTTTTTTTTTTTTTGTTAAATTATATTATAATATACACGTCGACCCATAATTTGATGGACACACCTTGAACATTCTTGGGACAATATAAGACAATTTAAGGCAATTCCTTTTCATTTCTTTGTTAGACTGCTTCAAAATTTACTTTTCAAAGCAATTTTTTTTTTTTATATAACATTGTTTCTATAAAATTTTATTCATAATATTGGAACAATTAAATTAGAAAGTTTTTGTAATAGGATTGGATTGGGTCTTGTATTATACCATTAGTGCGCAACACATGGATGTCATCATGACACTGTCATGACAAAATAGACGGAAACCTTTTTATTGCAGGCAGAAATATTTAGAACAATTCTTTCTGAAAGATAGATTCGTATGTGATATTTTTGTATCCTTACAATTTTTGATAGGAGGAAAAATAAAGGGAATGTGATCATGAAACTTGATTTAGAATTTCATAGATCATAGAACTTGAATTAGATTGTGTAATGATATGAAACAATTTCAAAATTATTACTTTTTACATCAAATGAATCCTTTACACGGAACAATTTTACATTAGGATAAATAAAAAATATTATTTACAAACAATTTAATTCAATTACACAATTTATTACTTAAAATATATATTCTAAATAATAATCTAACCTCATACTTCCTTTAGAGTTGATTTGTTATAAATCAAGACTCTAAGATAGGGTTGAATTCTAATAAGTTATTTAAGAATTTATACTATAAAAATGAAGAAAAACTACTATAAAAAAGTTAGCAGACAGCTGGTGATGTCAGCCGGTATGTATTAAAAATAATATGAAGATTGGAAATAGTTAATACATACAGGCGTGGCTGTATTTTTTTAACTTAAAAAATTACCGCCATCTTGTATTAACTATTTCCAGGGATGTTAAATTACGGTAATTAATTTATTTCGTAAATTACCGTTGAAATTAAAATTATTAATTTTAAATAATAAATTAGCACGTAATTATTAGGTTTGTTCGAGCAGCACCACAATAAGTGCATAAAGCACTTATTCTTTCTCCTGCGCATGCCAAATGGGGGTTTTGCCCTGCAAAAGCCCGCATTGCGTATGCGTACAAGAATCCCCAATTGTTTTGACTGGTTTTTACGGCTGCTCGAACGAACCTAATAATTAAAAATGGTAAATTACGTTGGCGTAAATTACCGAGTAATTAAAAATTCAAAATGGTAAATTACTCTTGTTTAAATTACTGGGTAACTAAAACTTCAAAATGTTAAATTAAGCTTGTTTAAATTACCGGGTAATTAAAAATTCAAAATATTAAATTACGTTGATTTAAATTTCCGGGTAATTAAAAATGTTCAATTAAACCGATCACTGTAAGTTATGATTACTACTAATGTTAATAAAAATGTTTGGTAAAACCTTAAATACATACTGTTCATGCAAATTTTGTCTTGAAAACCGTCTCATGCAATGCCATGCACGGTCATGCATGCATGACAGCAACGAATGCTCGTAATGCATGCATGACCGTGAATACGGCCCTATATCGAAAGCAGTTTACTCAAAATGACATCCGCTATAATTTATCGTTTGGCATAAAGGCGGGTTTTAATAGGAGCAGGCTTTGTACGCAGCGTACAACTCAATTCAAGTGGACAGCTTACTACGCCGCGCGTTTGTGTTTTCCAAACGTGGCGCATCAGCTATTCAGGTGGCCTACTTATAGTTTTGTCAAGGATCTTTGCGTTTTTTCAAAAGTGTTACACGTTACGTTGTACGCTGCGTAAAAAACCTGCTCCTAGGAAAACCTGCTTCAAGTCATAGATAACACTAGGTATGTTCGATTGCTCGCCGCGCTCAGTTGTAACCTGTTCAATCTGATCGCAAATTTGAAATACTTGGTTCCTATTGGTGGAATCAGTTCTGCTCAGACGTCAAACGAGCAATCGAACTGCACTTTAGCTAACTGATCGCTAATCAGATTGAACAGAACTAATCGCGGCCAGCAATCGAACACTACTCATGTATAGATGTATAATCCATGTATAATCTTATATCCTACGTGTCATCTGTTGCATAATTGAAATATAAGAATTCAAATCAAAATTTGAAAATTTGGCAAGATTTAGATTGCTATAAAATGTACTTACAGAAGTTAATAATCCTCCATTCGTCACAATTTTCATCTTTAACATGAATTATAAACATTCATAATGATGGACATGGAGTATCAGGTTCCTTATTTGCTGGATATACTTGCACACAAAAACTGCGAACAACTTCTAATTTTCATGTTGTACTGTAAGCAATATGAATATAAATAACAATAAAAAAATAAATAAATAAACATGAACTTACCTGTAATCGCATTGCAATGTTTGTATTCATAACAAGAAAACTTATTTTCACTTATTTTATAGGTTAGCACCCTATTTATATGCCTTGGTTAGAAAGGTTAGAGAACGGTTGGTGGGTTGGTAAACGATTGAGAACGCAAGAACGCTTACCGCCAGTCGCCACCGCAAAAATACGCGGGAGTTTCAAAAATCCGTGGTCTCTCGGGTCTCTCGCCGGTCCACTGAGATTCCATTCCACCGACCATAATTCAAGTCCGTAAATGAATTTACGACCAGTAAATAGAAAAAGAAAGAGAGAGAACGCTCGCTTATGAAAGATAGAGGAAACAAATCTAGTGGATCGATATTCACAAGGTCACGAATAGACGGGAGAAAACCTCAGATATGTGTTAGGCAGGCTATAGGCAACACATCGTTCGCCATCAGTTACAATGTCCGTTACTATGGAATGCGCTGGAACGTAAGGATTTACCCGCCAATTTTAATTTATGAATGAATCCTGCCAAAGGCCCGGCCCTCTGGTGGTAAAGGCCCCAACTACCTCATCCTTATCCATCTATATGAATGTATAATCAAGGGTATAACATAAAGAAATTAATATAGTGCTTTCTATTTGTACAAATATTCAATCGACTGTCTTTGTGTTTTCTATAATAATAATAATAATAATAATAATAATAATCTTTATTTGTCGTAAGATCTTACAAAGATATAGACAATAGTCAAAAGGCACTTATAATGTAAACACAAATAGTCGAAAGTATATCCTTGGACAAATGCACGTCTAAAATAGAACTGGATACAATTTTACATTTAAAAGACTACGGATAATGGATTCAAGCAGTCACATTTTAAAATAACACGATTAGAAATCAAAACAATCACACATCACTCACAGCGGTCATAAATTCACTGACTGAATAAAAGGAATGGTCAATTAAGTACCGCTTAACTTCAGCACAAAACATGTTTAAACCGGTCAACTTCAGGATCCGGGAGGGCAACGCATTATAAACTTTAATCATCATGTAATGCGGCCCTCTTTCAAAGACCGACGAGGTATGATGGGGAACAGCAAGACGCGAGGTGTTCCGTGTCTGCATGGATCGCGATATGTCACCATTTTTCTGAAATTGGTTTATGTTTCGTCTGCAATAAGAAACCAGCCTGTACACATATAGACATGGCAGAGTTAAAATATTCAATGTCTTATAAAGCGGTCTGCATGTATCCCTATATCCCTTGCGTAGCATACACCGCACAAATCTCTTTTGCAGCCGAAATAACACAGCCAAATGGGGAGAAGAACCCCACAAAACGATTCCGTAGGATAGAACGGACTCTACGCAGGCAAAATAGTAATTCCTTAAAACATTCAATCCCACAACATCCCTCAACTTAAACATAGAGTAATGCAAGCGGGTCAGTTTAGAGTGGATGTCTGAAGTGTGTCTCTCCCAGCGCAAATCACTCTGTAGCCACACGCCAAGAAACTTGACGGCGCTGCTCAAAGCCATAGAACCACTAGGCGTCCTCACAAGAACTGAGCGACGAGGAGAATCCAATGCGAACTGCACGAGTGCGGTCTTGCTGGAGTTTAAAATCATGTGGTTTGACTTACACCATCGAGCCATACGCTCAACCGCCTCAGACGCAAGACGCGATACACCCGCAATATCCGGATGGCTAATGACCAACGTTGTGTCGTCGGCGAACTGATATAAATTACCTATATTGCCCATGTGCTCACACAAATCGTTCGTGTATATCAAAAATAGTAGCGGCCCCAGAATTGATCCCTGTGGCACCCCCGAGTCCAAAACGCACGAAAGGGAACTGCGGGTACCGCCGACAGAAACTGTCTGTTGTCTGCCCTCCAGATACGACTCCAAGAGACTCAGCGCAACGCCCCTCACTCCAGAAGAACGCAACTTGGATGATAAAATCTTGTGATTCACGGTGTCGAAGGCGCTGGAGAGGTCGAAAAATATTGTCGCAACGGAATGGCGCTGATCCATACAACAGAGAGTCCCTGACATTGCATCAAACAGCGCACGCTCGCAAGAAGACTTTGGCAAAAAACCATACTGGCTGGATGATAAAATCCCGTGAAGCGAGAAAAAGGAATACAGCCTGTTATATAAGATCCTTTCAAATACTTTTGAGAATGCTGAAAGAATTGAAATAGGGCGATAGTTGTCCATGTTAGTTTTTGAGCCTTTCTTATGAACAGGAAATACGATAGCAGGTTTGAGCTTTTCGGGAAAAGTTCCCTCGGTAAACATCAGGTTGACCAAATATGTAAGAACCGGAACTATTAGCTCACCCGATATTTTCATGACGTAGGGAGGCACACCATCGCTACCCGACGAAAACTTGGGCTGTATCGACGCCAGAACCCTTTTTATTTCATCTGTGGTGGCCGGGAAGAAGAAAATGGAAGATTCAACACTCACGCGTCCCACACCCAAAGGAGCCGCCGACCCGCAATCGGCCACCCCATGCGCATTTGGGCCGGAAAATTTAGTGTGGAACATACCGGCAAGCACATTGGGATCGTCGACGCAAGCGTCATCCTCCCGACCAGTCAATCTTATTACTGTGTTGCTTTCTCCGGACGTCTGTTTTTTTATAATATTCCAGACTGTCTTTGACTTGTTTTTTGATGCCATTACTCTACAATTATTATGCTGTCGCTTTGCATCTCGTATAGTTTGCCTCAGTGCAACTTTTGTTAAGCGGTAATCGTCCCATAGATCTGGTTGATTAAAAAGTTTGCACATGGAATGTTTATTCCTTAAATTGATAGACATAGCACGTATGGTTTCGTTATACCATGGATATTTGAGAGGTCTACGAGCGCACACCCCTGTCAACGGAAAACTCCTTTCAAAATAGAAGTTAAAAATGTTATAAAAAGCCTCATATTTCCCACTGACATCACCCGCACCACAATACACGTCATCCCATGACTCCCGCGACAAATCATACCTAAACGAATCAATGTCACAATTCCTAAAGAGTCGCCTATGCGCCTCTCCAATCTGGGCGGATACGGAAAATTTAACTCTGCACATTAGTGAAACATGGTCAGAAAACCCCGGGTCCTCAGTCCACGCCTCCACCTCGTCAGGTCGAAAGTTACAAAAAACATTGTCTATGCAACTGCCCATTCGAGTATTCTCAGTGAAACACTTGAGGAGACCATATGACCTAAACAATGATACAAACGCTCGACTTTCTCGGTCTTCATGGTTAAAATTAACATTAAAATCTCCACAAATAATCACATGCCGGTACTTAACACAGACAGCATTCAACAAATCAGACATACAATTTAAAAAAACATTCGAATCGCCAGTTGGCGATCTGTATACACAAATACATAACGTGCGCTTGGACTTATCATTAAAACTACTGCAACAATATTCAAAATGTTGTTCAATACACTCAACCTGAAAAGATTCAGAGTTCATAATCATAATGTCTTTACAATATATAGCACAGCCGCCTCCTCTCATAGTACTGCGGCAAAAACAGCTGACCAGAAGTTCTAGTTGATGACATAGTACTTTCATAATCGTCGCTATTGGAAACATTGTTGCCAACTTATTACAAACACACACTACAATACCAGAGTGCAAATCTAGAGAAGTTAGAAGAAAAACATTAATAATTATATTTTATAATGTATTTATTATTCCAGACAATAATCCGACAGACCTGCCATCGGAAAGCATTTCTAAATTATTTGTAGTCCACACCAAAATTTGCATAAATAATTTTCGCGAGCATTTCGCGATTGGCATTATAATCAGAGGCGCGTTATGCCATCTTGGGGCCCTGGGCAATTTTGAATTTGGGGGCCCCCATATACAATGCTGAATTTAGAAGAATTACTTTTTTATACAAAAATAATATATACTAATAATACTTATATAAGATTTCGGAACAATTAACAAACATCATAAATAATAGATAAGTTATTGACCTTTTTGCAACAAAATTTAATATAAGTAGGTACATACATAATTAGCCACAACAGATTAATTATTCTTAAGAATTACAAAGATAACTAATAACCAGCTTAAAAATCAAAATGTATAAGCAAGTAAAATATGTTATCTTAATAAATAAAGGGTATTATTCATAAATAAATATTTTAAAAACTGCGACTTTTAGAGCAATCATCTTTACAGAATAGAATTCAAAAATAGGAACAGTGTTGACTGAAAATCTTTGAAGAATTCATACAGTTTTCTAACTTAGTCAACGGTTTCTCATTATTTTCGTACAGTCTTAGATATAGTTTCTTTTATTGAAAAAAAAAAAGATGTTTAGCTACTGTAAAGTTAAATTTCTTACTATGGTAATTTATTAATTATCTAATTAATTTATAGCTTATAAAAGATGATCCGTCGTCATGGCGACTTGAGTAGAAGTACACTCCCAAACCGATGTCCATAAATTTACTGAAATTGAAGGAAAATAATACGAAAACTGGACAAAATATAAACAAATAGAACCGCCAATGCATTGAAGAATGGTTATTCGAGCCATAAATGTCGCGGTAGAGCGCCCATTGCTGCTTATCCTCGGATCCTTTGAGAAGTTAAGGCCTGCAATTTTCGGGAAAGTGCCGAACAGGGTGTACCCGCTCCAAAAATTTTTGCAATAAAATTCAAGCGGCAATATCGTCGTACGTCGAGTTTTCGCAAAAAATTAAGAGAAATGGGCGCTACATCCGCACTTCGCGAGTCCACACAGCAGCGAAACGGCATTTTGACGGCAAAACCGCGACCGCGCAGGGCCAACTTAATTATAGGGCTAAGTGGGCTATAGCCCCGGGGCGCAATCCTTTAGGGGGCGGCAATATTTATTGGTGTTCAATTTGATAACCTTACATAAGTAAATCTTTGAGAGAAACTTGCGAAAATTTAAGTAAAATCAGTAAGAAAATAAGGGGTTGCCATTTAAAGAAAATGTCATAAGCCAGAAACGACTGAACGTCGAAAGTTGAATTACATAGGTACATACAAATATTTATTTTGATAGTTAAAAATCAACGAAATTTTGTATCATTAACATACCGTCACAGAGATTTTCTCATGTTTCCATACTTTACGTGCTCACTATAGAGCCAGGGTGGGCAGTGGGCATATATGAGCCCAATGTGAGCCCAAATTCAGTTTTTACATTTTATAAAGAGCCACACGTAGCCAAACAAATTATTTTTTTTATTTAATGCAATTGCATATTTTCACGTATAAGAACACAATAAATTTAGTTATGAAAAAGAAACGAATTAAGTATTTCAAAACTTTAATTATTCATAAGTATAATAACATCTAACGACAATCTTTGGTAAAATTGTTAAATTTTTTATAATAATTAGTTAAAGCTCTCTTCAGAAATTCTGTAAGATGTCGATGGTCAACTCTGAAAGACGTTTCGACTTCACGAGCTTCATTGTGAAAATTCAATCGAACTTTTGTGTAAAAATTCAATCATAGAAGTGGCCTTTTTCAGCATTTATAATACTTGGCCCTCTTACATCTCTAATAACTGAAATGAAAATATTATTTTAGAAATTGGAAATCCATCATCAATGATATCACAAATAAATGGGTTCAAAAAATATGCAAATGTAGATTTCTATCTTCAAACCTATGTTTCAAATTTCTTTTAAATTTTTTATATTTATTTAACTTTTCTTCTTTATATCTGCTGTATATATGCTTTTACTCGTGGAAATTGATTAAATAGTTATTTTGTTTCAAGACTGAATACAGTTTGCGCACATGCGTACTACCAAAGGTTCAGCGGAAAAACTAAAACTAAAATTTTAATGGGTGCCACACTTGACTCAATGAAGAGCCGTATGCGGCTATCGGAGCCACATTTGCCCACCGTTCCGATATACATAAAATAAATATAAAATTTAACAACAGTAGAGAAAAAAGGTTCAGATTTGTATAGAACCAGATGGAGAGCAGCTGCGTTATTTATTGGGGATGGAAAGACTTGTTTGTACCTTTATGATACTTATTACTATAATTTTGAGAAATTTGATTATCGAATTATGTAACACAAAATCTATTTTGGCAAAAATTGGAGTTAGACTCGAAGATTTTGTATACTTTATTGCAAAACTAATTAAATATTTAAAGTAAGTGATTTTTAGGTGTGATCTTTAACAACAACTTATTTATAAATTCCAATATCAAGAAGTCTAGTTCTTGCCAATTTTTCAACAAAAATAATTGACTCAAAAATTGGGTCTATGTGTCTCCAAATTGTAGCGGCAAGTGATCTTTTTCAGCACTGAAAATGATAACAAATTATTTTCGGTCTTCTTTGGGCAGAACAAATGAAATGATTTGAGTAATTTATCCATAGAGAGTGACTTAACTATTAACTTAAATGCGTGTGATATCAATTTGGAAAAGAAAAACATAGGACAATAAATATTATATAAGTTACTTACAACTCCTTGTTTTTAAATTTTGTATGAATATTTTTTTGTTTAGTGGTTATGAATTGACTTTTTGTAGTGGTACTTTTATATAATTTTGACGGTCACCCCGCTTCTGTTAGCGATCCCGTGTATTTTCTTATAAAAAGGGGCGCATTATTTTTAGTTGCCCACGGGCGCCGAATATCTCAGGACGGCCCTGCGGCCGCGTCCGCGGTTTCGCGGTTTTCTCGAAGAAAGACGCGAAAATCCCGCGTTTGGACGTCGATCATTTAAGTTTTAGACTTATTAGATTTATTTTGGTCCCCAACCGGCAGGAGCGCAAATATTCACTATTCTTGAGACGGTAATAAATTAGTTAAAGATAAGTTGGGTCCTCGCTGTGAGGAGCCTAAATCTGCTTGCACCGTTAAAGAGGACTGGCGTCGATCTCACCAGTGCTGCAAATTACTCATCGATTTCTGCTGTTATTTTCCGCATACGTTACACTTCATTCATATACATTGCCTTGTGTTAGAACGGAATAGAATGATTTTGATACATCTGCTGTACAAATTAAATGCGCCCAGCGAAAAAGTACGTTTTTTCTTAGAATGACTTATCTTTCTACCCTAACCTCTAATACTGAACGTAAATATTGAACGTGACCGTGTTTTTGCAAAAATGTTTTCGTTGAAAGGTAAGCCGCTTAATAAAAAATCTATGGTGATGGTTGCCTTAAAGGTTATATAATTAGTAAAGATAATAGCAATATTAATTTAATTTCTATATCCGCCTCGGTAGGCAACGTATGTACAGTGATGTATGTTCGGTTGCCTATGCATAACAATCAAGCTGCGCGTTCCGTCAAAATCGTGGTTCATACACTTATAAGCGATGAGTAATTTGCAGCACTGGTGAGATCGACGTCTATTACGGCAATGAGTTTCCAAAATACTGGGTTGGGGTGCCCCCCTGGGCAAATGCCCATTTTGCCCATGGGATAACGCGCCACTGACTATAATTATGACGTGGGTTATTTTCGCGTGACAAATACTATAATTTCGTATGCTACGACCGCATTACCTACCATTACCACCAATCGGAACGCAGCTTTAAGGTGCGTTTTCATTAGTGCTAATGGCAGTGGTAGCAGACGCCATTATAGTATTTCTAATAGATAATTGCTAGTGACTCATGTTTATGTACATGCAAACTAATGTGTGTCACTATCACGATAAGTTCGTAATACTATAATTTCGTATGCTACACCGCCATTACCACCAATCGGAACACACCTTTAAGGTGCGTGTCCATTAGTGCCAATGGCAGTGGTAGCAGACGCCATTATAGTATTACTAATAGAAAGTTGCTAGTGACTCTTGCTTATGTACATGCAAACTAATATGTGTCACTATCACGAAATCTAAGAAATACTATAATTTCGTATGCTACCACCGCCATTACGTACCATTACCATCGGAACTCGGAACACAGTAAAGGTGCGTTCCGATTGGTGGTAATGGTGGTGGTAGAAGACGAAATTATAGTATTTCTCACCAGACGTGATAGTGACACATATTAGTTTGCATGTATACATAAACATGAGTCATTGGCAGTGGTAGCAGACGCCATTATAGTATTTCTAATAGAGAGTTGCTAGTGACTCATGTTTATGTACATGCAAACTAATATGTTGCACTATCACGAGATGTGAGAAATACTATAATTTCGTATGCTACCACCGCCATTACCACCAATCGGAACACACTAACACACCTTCACTGATGCCAAATATTACTGGCTAGCGGCCGCGGTAATACCGACCGCGCACTTTAAGCTACAATAGCGCCATCTGTCGACGGTCCTATAACAACTGGCCACGCATGCGTAGTTTGATCCCGGGCACCACATCGATAGTCAAAATATACCGGGTGATTCAATTTCGTGCCTCACCATGGGGATCTCGCTTATTAGTGGAGATAGAGCCTATGTTTAAATTTGGCAAACGTAGGTATTTTTGTGCTAATCAATTATCTGAAAATAAATTTAAGCTTTCATTTTGAAGGTATATACAAAAACTGAAATGTTGAAAAAAAAACATTCTAGAGGTAATTTTTAACAATGAATACAGCGTCATTTTTCAATTTGAAATAACATCAAAGATGGCGGCGTAACCATGGCCAGCTTTTGTTTTTCTTATGGGCGCCATGTTGAATTTTGGCATTTTCCGATTGTCGTGTTTTTTCTCATTTCCGCAATGTATAACATGTTACCATTCTTTTTTGAAATAATAGTGTAATAATCAAAAACTTTCAGGTACCCAACTGGAGCTTGGTTACAGACTGCCGGAATCGTTGCCAAGCATCGCCAACAAAATGCACTTGGATCAAGCGGCGCCCTCAGCGTTAGGTTTGCCATTTATCCAAATCAACCTTAATTGTGGTTGACTGTGGATGCCGTTTAGCAATTACGAAAAGCGTGATATAATAACGGTTTATTATATTCTCTTAGAAATGTCGCATTGTACATATTCCTAACATTGGATGGAAATTTAGCGGACCATGGATCGTTTAGTAAACCCTGCAATTCTTATAATCCTCATGGAAATGTTGAAACTGATCAAAGAGGTATTTTAGAAATGGTTAACGCTAAATTACCATAATTTGCAATGCTTCAACTAGGTACTAAGAATAAACTGATAGTGCCGTTAAGTAATAATGAGAAGAGACTTACTCCTCCATTACAAAACGTTTAAAGTTGAATATCTCAATATGCCAGATGTAGCTTATGTACCTTGTTCCCCCAATCGCATCAATTGTAATAGTTCTATTACTCTGGCATAAAATCTATAACCCTATTACTTTTGTCCAAAATCTATTACAATTTCACTTTAATTGATTTTTACCTTTTTCTATCTCACTGCAACTTATAGCTAATATGCATATCAGTCAGCATAGTGCTCTAAGGAACCCCCATTAATACACTGGTTGTGCAATTAATTGTTACCTTACTCCACATAAACGTACACAGAAGGAATTTAATGCATTCGTTAGGTTTCTAATCAGTTAGCGAAGATTTATCCATTACATAAACATTGCCAAGAATGATGGAGTAAATTTGAGCAATCTGGATGCGCTCTACTTGACCGGAGGCTGTGATGATATATGATTAGAGCGCGGCTTTTGGATTTTCTTCATTTCTTAGCATCGTTAAGTATGTTTATTTTCAGTTTTACACAATTTCAGAGAAAAATAAAAATACATGTGGCTTTGTATCAAAAGTACAAAATATATTTACCAATATAAAATATATCATTTTTATAACTTATAATCCTAGAATATATAAAATTCGTACAAAATATCTAAAACTTATAGCAATTCAACTACAGAATGATCCAATTTTCCTCTGCAATCTCCCAAATAAGCAAGAGAGACCAAACAGAAACCAAAACAGTCTGTACAATCCGAACACGACATACTACAATAAAAACGATAAAATAACTCTAAGACGATATCATACAATAAAAAATTTCAAGGACGGCTTCTCTACATAAAAGATATCACGTAATAAGGCACTACATACAAATAGAATAAAAACAGTTGGCACCAAGTTTTTCACACAAAAAAAAAAAATTTTGTAATAGTCAATAATATAAAAAAATTAGAACAAAACTCGCAAACGACAAAGAATAAAGAGATCTCTGACATTAGTTTTCAACAATGTACAGTACAAACAGTATCATAAGATTCCAAACACTTTAAATACAGAGAATTTTATTATGTTTTTACCACTTATGACTATATTATTCTGATTATAATACCATATTTAGTTATACCCCGTAATTTTGACAACAATCACTTTTATGTTTATGTTTTCTTTACAGACTAAATAAGTACTACCGTTTATTGACATGTGTACTAGAAAGCGAACATTTGTCGATAGGTTTGTGCAGATGTCTTAGCTAACTTTACTTTACTGAATAATCTGCCCATGAATACCCATAAATTTCTCGAAAAAATTATTTTATTTCTATCACAGCAAAATAATTTTTTTATCTAGTACAATTTTTCTCTAAATCATTAATTTTATAGAAAGAAAGATGTGATAATTTATAGTATAGTAGTGGGCAGTGATGGACATTCTTTAGTCGACTAATGGCTTATGACTAATCTAACATGTTAGTCATGACTAATCCAACATGTTAGTCATGACTAACGCCTAGTTAGTTAGTCATTAGTATAGTAACTATACTTGCCGGACAGTAATAAACGTAAACGTAACGTAAACGTAACGTAAACGTAACGTAAACGTAACGTAAACGTAACGTAAACGTAACGTAAACGTAACGTAAACGTAACGTAAACGTAACGTAAACGTAAAGTAAACGTAACGTAAACGTAACGTAACGTAAACGTAACGTAAACGTAACGTAAACGTAACGTAAACGTAACGTAAACGTAACGTAAACGTAACGTAAACGTACCATAAACGTAACAAACGTAACGTAAACGTAAAATAACGTGGTAAGGCGAGTAGGATGGCAAGTAGGACGGCAAGTAGCAAGATCTGTAGAAAGGCAAGTAGCGAGGCGAGTGGCAAGGTGAGTAGCAAGGCAAGTACAAGGCGTTTAGTCTGCTAAATTTAGTGGGGGAAAGTTTACTGTCCGGCTGGGATAGTTGCAAGACTAATAACTAACTAATTAGTCATGATTAACGTGTGTGAGATTAGTCATTAGTCGAATAAAGAATGCCCATCATTGGTAGTAGGCATAGTTCGATAAACGCTTCTTTACGTGTTGTCAAAATTTACATGAGCTGGTTTTTATGCAATCATCATGCATTCACTCTTTCTAAGACATTTGAAATTATTCACATTAATGTCAAACGTTTTTTTTAGCTTTTTTTTCTAGCTAAGACACACGATCTCGGATAACAATGTAATTATTAGTACGTAGAAGAACAACAGGACTATACTACGTAGGTCACTGAACAGTTCATAACTCCAGTGATGTCGCCTGCGGGGTATTGTGACACTCATAGTATAAACTTCAAACTGTCAATGGATGTCAATGGTCAAATTTTACCAAGAAGCAGTTTTGCTTGACCCTGGTCGATAGTAGGACTGTATTTAGAGCAGCTTAGAGCAAGTTGTTATCAGTTTGCGATTTGACAACACGCTTTTGCAATATATCAGTACTACACCGATCATCATCGCTCTGAAAGGTGTGTATGATGAACACAGTTAAACCGCTACTATACATCAATGAATACTGATATAGCCACGCTAAGCAAAAAGGTTGTATCAGACAATTTGTAGGTATTTTACCTTTTCCGATAAAATCTAAAGATGGAATGATATTTTTAAATTTTCTATAGGCATAGTTTTTTGAAAATATATTTAAGAAATTATCATCGTACTCCAAATAAAGCAACAAAGCGCTACCATGGTTTGTATATCTGTCTGTCAGTTCAGGTTCCCTACCGAAGAGGGTTGACCGTAGAAGGGAAAGGATGTTGCAAGAGCAAAATGAATTTTTTGTTTTTTGCAGTTCTTTATCACTAATTTTCTCAGACATTAGACTCAATTCAGAATTTCTGCATCCAGATTTATATTCATATTATTCATATCACTAGAAAAAAAGTTAATTGAGTATTATTTTTATTAAGTTAATAACTGTCATATATAATTTTATTGAAGTGAAACGCACACAAAAATATTGTATTTTCGTTTTTTTAATGTGGTTAAATTAAAAGTATTCTGGATTTTGAGCCTCTTGGGGTACAAGGTAATATGTATTGATAGATCTCAAGTCTGACAGCAATTCAGTTTGGATGTAAAGGAAGCATTTGGGAGTCCTACACAAAAAATACCACCCTTATATAGGTATAAGTATGTAAATGTAAAAATTAAATAAAAAATGTATCAAAATTTATTAGGCAAGCCCGTATATTTTATTAATAGTAGTAATTTTCAAGATCTACACAACTATTGCTTACCAAGCTCGCAAATAAATTGACAAGAATTCCGTGGTTACTTCTATTTTAAAAGTTGGTTTATACGTGAATATATTCTTCAAAATGACAAATTGCGTTTGGTTGTGCCAATTCTGCTCCAAGCAGCTTGCTCCCACTTTACTCTAAGCTGCTTGTGACGTCAATCTGCCCTAACCTGAGTAATATCTAGTGAACTCAACGAACAAAGCTAATCACACTCACTGTTTCCTTGTGCATTAAAATGCACAAGCAAATGTATCCATGTGCATTAACCCATTACCGCCTGGCATCGCCGTAAAAACAATGGATAATGTGTTACCATACGGCGACGCCAGGTGGTAATGGGTTAAAACCACGTTTTTAATATACTTGTTAGTTGAATAACTATTAATATTCTAATAAAAATTTTCAAAGATTATTTATTTGGTGTACAGCTGAGATCGTGCACTTGACAGGCATTGCTTTCCCTAGGCAAAATTTATTAACCTACACCACTGACTGAATTGACAAGTGTTATTGCACAAGACAACTGTCACTTTTGAAAACACACAAAGAAGCCTTGACCGAACTACGCTTTCTTCATGTACCCCGCACTCAAATGTGTAGAAAAGAACTTTCCTGTATAGCATAAGCTGTAAGACTTCAACAAAATAGAACAGAGGACTTGATTTAATCTTCAAAATTAATATGCAAAAAGTATGAAATTTGTACATAAATCAGGTGCAGACTGCAGGGTTTTATATGGTGAAATCTGACAAATTCTCCTGTTCAAATGGTCAAACGTTTTATGTTGACTTTTCCTTTCTAATAATTCTTTCACTTTTGGCATAAAAAAAAACTAAGTTTTCCCATTGTAATGCATCTTTTGATACTGTTTGAACCTTTCTACCACTACACGGAATTCTCGCACAAGTTATTGACTGCTCTAAGCAAAAACGCAGGAACTAAAATATGTTTATGATTTGAAAGTAAAACAAAGTCAAGCTAAATATTTTATACCTCTGCCAACAAATAAACCGAAACTTGATGTGTTATGTTTTCTGGTTTGTAACATTCGTACATATTGTCGTGTCTATTGTCAGAATGAACGTAAAAAAAAGAAAAAATTGTTCAGAAGCAGACCTACATCACTTTTATCAGCTATTACTATAGTTACCACGCTTTTGCTTAGAATGACAGACAGTATATAGATAATTTTTTCAATTGCTGACAACTCATATTACAAACTTGTCATTGCTGGCGGTCTGGCATACGCCTTCGGAATGAAGCCATACTTCCGTGTTTTTGGGGCATACGCCCATAACCAACCGTCAACGGTTTGATTTGTGAGGTCGGCATAGATCCAATCACCCCTCCTCACAGATAGATCGTCCGGCGCTTGTGCCTTATAATCGTAAAGCATAACAAGTTCCGTGCCGTGATAGCGGAGGTCATCCCCGCTCTGCGGGTTTATGTGGTGGCCGTTTGTCTGCGAAGGGAACTGCGTATTGTTCTGGTTATTTGAGTTGTTGAGGTGACCTGTGATAAAAAAATTAATTTATAGTTCTGTGTTACTTCCTCTAACAAATGGCAACTGCCTTCTTTTTATAAAATAAGTTACAACTTAATTATTTGTTTTACCATTCGTGAAGTAATAGGGGTAAGGGTTCTGTTGTGTAATGTTTGATAGTCTTTATTACAGTTATAGCAATTTTTAATATTTCTAGGTAAATTGTTTCCAGTTAAATTGTTTCTAGTTTGACCTGTGAAATACTCCGATATGACATTATGAAGCTATGCTTAAGTTGGTTCCCATTACTTTCATGTATACAAGGTTTAACTTGGGTATAATTTTAGGAACATGCTAATCATCTCATAATGTGATGAAAATTTATGTTTCTTTCCTAATCAGTTCTGTTTTCAAGATACAGAAAAATATAGTGTTAAAATATTAATTTGAAAGAAAGGAAAGGTTGTGTTACTTACTGCCACCTTCTGACTAAACCCATAGTTTAAAAACAAAGATTGCACAATGGTTATTATAAATTAAATTTTGATAGTGTAGTTTAAGCCAGACTGTGGCCGAGTGGTAGCGCGCTTGACTATCAGTCTGGAGGTCGTGGGTTCGAACCCCACGCCCTGCTTTCAGAGTAAAGGTTTTTCTGTGGTTTTCCTTTACTCCACGGCGAATGCTGAAAGCCAAACAACTTAAGACGTGCCACAGACGCGGGCCATAATAATGATAATTCGGGTCTGCCGATGCCCCCGTAGTGGCGAAAGCTGTTGGGGGATGTTAAGGCGTGGATTATTATTATTATTATTATTATTATTAATTAAAGTAATAGTATTCAGGAACAATGCAATTGACTGACCTTGAATTACATTGTCTGCAGGGTATACGAAACCTGATGGTATAAAGCCTTCCTGACCATCACTTCGGACTATCCAGTACCAGTCGGGGTCTTCTCGATTTAACACTAGAAAAAACAAAAAAGCATAGCCATTAAATAAATTTAGTTGGAAAAATATATGAAAAAAGTTGAAAATTGGAATTTTAGCACTAAGTAGTATTTTGACATCCTAAATATTATACTAAGCTTTCAACCTCAGACCACACAAGCGCGCTCCACCAGAGTGGTATGATAGTACATCATTGACAGAAAATAATAATTAACTAAGGTGTAGAGAAGTGATGTCAAACTCACCGACCTCAACAGCATACGGTACAGCCGGCAAGCCATCGCTAAAATTTTTATTGCAGTTAACTCAAATTTAAAAAATACGAATCATCTTTGTGTATATTTTTGAGGTATTAAGTTTGCAAGGAGCTTTGGTGTAGGAACACTAGTTATTACTTATTTTATTAGGGTAGCCGAACAGTATCCATTTTTACTTGGATTTTCCTATTTGTGGGCTTACTTAGAAAGTACATAATTTAAAGGTGGAAGTTTCGTAAATATAATGCCCGAGTGAAATTTATGAAACATGTATTTCATGAATATCACAAGGAGTCTTTGTTAATTTTTTTTTTGCTGACGATAAATACTGTGTGCAGCCCAGACGCCCACTTGTGTTTTCAGTTATTCGTAGGCGGTTTCAGTTTCTCGTGAAAAGATATGTAACTGCATGACGGAATGGCTTAAAAATCTTTTGACGAATGATCTCAGTCCGCACACACGCACACACACAGAAATTTTTTGTTCATTTCTGCTAAAATCTCAACCTTTTTTTTTTGCAGGATTACAATACTTTATCGTACTACGTATGATAACGTAAAAGGTGATGGCTAGTTTCCAGAAAAAAATCTAGAGATAAATGAGACAAAAAAAAGATGTATTACCAGTTAATCTTTTTTTTGCATGCGGCCTGCCGAAGCTCTGTTCAGAATGTTGTGGCCCGCAGCTATAGATGTGTTTGACACCACTGGTGTCAAGTATTCAATTCTCAATAAGTTATAGAGTAAACTTATAGAGAATGAAAACATTTATTAGCAAAGTCAATAGTTTTAGAGATATGGAAATATACGTCAATAATATGATCAATGATATCAATAAATATGGTTCAAATAGGCATAAATGGTCAATTATTATCCAAAGTGGTACCAGTTGTCAATTCATGTTTTAATTTTATAATGCATAAGAGCCATCGTGTTGTTTTTGTTATATTACATTTGCTTTTGATATCAGATATATTCCAGCAAAGGGAATGCGTGCGAATAACCACATTCTCCTGATAATGTGATGTTATGGATGTTATCATGCAATTGATAGAAAATAAAAATAGTTAAAATAGAAATTTTTACATCAAAATGATTTTTCTCCAGGTCAGGATTGATGATATGTTGACAACCATGTTGACAAGATGAATAGATTGCCTAATAGGGGTCTTGCATGATTTTACCTAACTTAACAAATAAAATCCTTAGGTGGTAAGAATACCGTGTGCATATTTTTTCCGTATAATAGTGTTGCACTTAATTGTTATTGAACATCAAAGTTTACGCCGCGCCAAAACGCTCCGTGACGTCACAAGACTGGTGAGAAGCTCAGCGAGCTTAGCCCGTAGAGAGCAACCGGAAAAATAGGACCTACGGGCACGATAACAGTATCGAGTTGAATGTATAGCATCTGGAGGACGTTGTGTGCGTTCTGATAAGAAATAAGTATAGTTCGGTCATGGAATCTTTCCGTGTTGTCAAAAGTGACAGTCGTCTGAGAAGACATACGTCCAACGTTAATGTCAATCTTTTCACATTTTGTAGAAAGAGTGAAGGCATGGCAATGGCATTGTAACTAGCTCACGTCACGTGGCCTTCGACCAGCCATGCTACGTCACAACAATCACAGCCCGTTCATATTTAAAGGGACGAAACCGATTTTAAAATTATTAATTGCGTACGAACCGATTTTTTTCTTCAACAAAAAACGTTTGGGGACGGTGCTGGTATACGGTTGGCACTAATAGAGCGTATTAATGTTTAAATTAGAGCCTTAGTGCAAGACCCCTATTAGTGCTATCAAGGTTTGTAACTTTTATAAATATTATTGATATTATTATTCATATCTCATGTAGGAAATTCAATGTAGTAGCTACCATTAAGGGGGGAAATCACAGTAGAGCAAGAGAAAATAGGCTTATTTCGGGATTTTTTTTGGGCGCAAAGGAATGATCAATCGAAAATCTTATAAAATAGGTTTAATACCACTAGTAGAAATAGAAATAGAAATAGAAATAGTTTATTTTACCCTGTACAGGGTCCGTCAACAATACATTTCAGATAAGAAATAAAGAAACTTTTAACTATAATGACAATACAATATGTATAATAATATAATGAAATATAATGAACATCCCGTCACTTTGGAATCCCAGGCATGAATGCGTCAATTGAATAGGGGACCGTCGCTATCAGGTGTCTTCTCAAAGCTTCTCTAAAGCTAGCTTTGCTTGTTTTCCATTCACCTGGACATTTGTTATAAAGTTGTATTGGCTTTCTCAAGTACTCTGCTGTGGCAAGTCTAATTGCAGGAGGCCGCAGTGATCCTCTTCCTCTGGTCATGTAAGAGTGCGAGTCCCCCACTAACTCCATACCATGAACCAGCGTGCTTTGATGTACCTTTGGCAACGTCAGCATAATGTAAGCTGCCGGAGCTGTGAGGATCTGCAGATCCCTGAAGTGTGGTCTGCAGGTCACAACCCCAGATAGACTCCTTATACTACTTATGGCTTTTTTTTGCTGTGTTAGTACCATCTGGAGGTGGCAAGTCAGTCCCCACGCCTCTAAGCCATAAATCATAGAAGAATGGAATAGTCCATGGTATGCCACCAGAGCCGCCTTCTCTCCCGCCGTGCGCGCGACCACTCTCACTGCATAAACTGCTCTGGATAAGCTCTGGCACAGCTTCTCCACATGTGATCTCCACGTGAGCCTGCCATCTATCGACAGCCCCAGGAACCTAGCACTGTCTCCCACCTTCTGCCACCTGTCCATCGTGTAATCAACGGTCTGTGTTTTTTGCCTATTGAGCGATAGTTGGTTTTTTTCAAACCAGTGTTCGGCATCTTCAAGAGCTTTTGTTGCGTTATTCTCCAACATTAGAGTATCCTCACCCACCACTGTTAATGTGGTGTCGTCGGCATACATTACAGTACACTTTATTATTATTATTATTATTATTATTATTATTATGGCTGTTTAGTGTGTGAGGCAGATCGTTGACATACACCACAAACACTACCGGCCCCAACAAGGATCCCTGTGGGACGCCCTCAGTGACAGAGTATTCTTCACTCCATGTGTTGTTAATTGTCACGATCTGCTTTCTCTGCGACAGGTACGACTGTATCAGTTTTTTTGCTACTCCCCTGAAGCCGTAGAATTCCATCTTAGCAACCAAAAGTTCGTGCGATATAGTGTCGAATGCCCGAGAGAGATCACAGAAGAGGGATTGACATTTTTGACGTTTCTCAATCGCTCCATATACACAGCTCAAAAGGGAGTGCATGGCGTGTGTTGTGTTCGTTTTAGGTCTAAAGCCAAACTGTTCGGTGCTGTAGTATTGGAATGCTTCAAAGAAATCATTTATACGCATCACCATTACTTTTTCCATCACCTTTGAGAGCGTAGGTAAGATTGCTATAGGCCGGTAGTTTGAACATTCCGTGACCTCTCCCTTTTTGTATATGGGATGCAGCAGTGCTCTTTTGAATTGAGCTGGAAAAGTACCTGTCGCCAGGCAGTTGTTAATGATATGAGCCAGTGGGAGAGCTATTTCGTGCCGTACCTCTTTGATAATTTTTGGGTTCATTCCATATATGTCGGTAGAGGTCTTGTTTTTCATATTGAAAAGTATGGATGTCACTTCCCCATCATCAGTTGGCTGGAAGAACATTGATTTCCCCGTGACTGTCATCCGTGGTGGTTCAAAGTCTCTCTTGAGCACTTGCGGAGATGATGCAAAGAAGGTTGCGAAGTCATTGCAAGATGGTGTATCAATGTTCTTTGCCCTTTCTGTTCGTCCTGTTTCTTTATTTATTATACTCCAGATTGTTTTAGATTTGTTGTCACTGTTTTGAATCTTTTTGATGTTATTTGTTCTATTGTGTACTAATACTTGCTCATTATAGAATTTTCTATAATTTGCAACTGATCTGGAGTATGTTTCTTCATTATGCGTGTCGAGTAATCTCGTCATGAAGTCTAGTGTTTCCTTCATCTGTACAAGTTCAGGTGATGGGTAAGCCAACTTCTTTGGTTTATGGGGCACGAGTGGAAATGATGCTTCAAAGGCGTAACTCAGAGCGTTCATAAAAGCAGCCAAACTCTCCTCGGCACCACTCTCCTTATATACAGTATCCCAGTTTTCCTGCGACAGTGCGAGTCTGAAACTTTGGATATTGTGCACAGAGTAAGCACGTCTCATAATTGCAGTCTTTTTATGTTCAACCAGCTCTTCACAGGAAATGTGCACTATCTGGGCTCGATGGTCGCTGATGTTGGTGTTCAGTACCTTTGCCTCCTTAATGTTTACTATATTTACAAATATGTTGTCAATACAGGATTTGCTAGTATGCAAGTACAAAATATATTTTTTTCAAAAACAAATTGATCGTAAAATGGCGGCTGTGCAGCATTTATCGGAAGGCGGCATTTTTGTAAGGGGTCCACGGCCGAAAACGTAACCCACTTAACTTTTGAGCTGGAACAAAAAAACAAATTATTTTCGTTTCTATATAACAACATCAAGAGACGTACGTAGGATTTTTTGAATATGTTGATTTTTGGCGGACTTGTGCATTTAAGACGAAAAGATTACAGTTTCTTGAAAAACAATCTTGACATATTTTTTCATATAAAAAAAACTATGCAATATAAAAAAGAAATCCTACGTACGTCTCTGGAGAAAGGTATTTAGAATATACAGTGAAAATTTCAGATCGATCGGTAAAGATTTGTTTGAGTTAGCCTTTCGGCCAGCTCAAAAAAAGTGGTTTCGAGCAAAACTTGTTTCAAATTTTAAGTTCTGTAAAATTATATATTAATCTTACATACCTTTAATCCGCAATGCCTAATAACTCATAGGGAGCGTGCGTCACGGTGGCGACATCTCGTAGTTTGCAATGCCTGTCAAATGTCAAATAGCTGTCTGTGTACAGTGATCTACTTACCCAATCAAATTTGGCCGCGAATTTTAAATTGTGTATTACAAACACTTGCGCGGCCAAATTCACGCATGCGCGTAGAGCAAGTTGTCACTAGAAAGAAATGATACTCGGAATCTGAAAACTGGATGGAGGCGTTTTCAATTCGGAACAACCTCTCTGTCTAGTCACATTATAGGAGTATTACTTATATGTACTTACCGTAATGGACGTTAGCACTTTGCTGTACATTTGTATGGCAATAAATTGCTCATCTGTCAAGAATATGTCAGAAGTCGCGAAAATATTGACATATGAATAATGAAAATATTAAATATTGCCACCGTTCAATGACACTCGACATCAGTGCTTATTTTGAGAAGTGGTTAAAAAAGGCAATTTTGCCGGAAAATGATTGCGCCGCGAGAGCGCAGATCGTTTCCATAGCCCCCTCTAGTGGTGGGCGATGTTTACCGATGTTTTAGAAACATCGATGTTATGGTTCGATGGTCGTTGTTTTTTCCATCGATGTTTTTCTTTTTAAACATCGATGGCTGACATCGATGTTTTGCAAACATCGTGCAGCAACAACAGCAAAAATGAGATATAGGATCCGAGCGTTTAGGTCGCGCCAACATGAGTTGCTGCTATTTGTGTTTACTTAAGACTAGTGATTTCTTTCTACTTTACTCTGCAAAATTAAAAATAAATTAGTTGTGCCAGCGATACCGTTGTGTAAGGGTGAAAATTTAGGTGCTACAATTATCTTGTTGAAAAATTCAGTGTTACGTAAATACTAAGCACGTTGATTTACCCTTTATGTAAGTAAAAAAAGAACAAAACACTAAATGTAAACATTTTATAGAGATTAGTTTGTATGATACCGCTTTAAAGTTTGAATACATTTTATGTTGAATAATAATTTGTAAGTATGAAAATAAAACAAAGCTAAATTAAAATAAGCTCAACAAGCAGAAGTTATTATGATGTATTATTATAGAAAATTATAGACAAAAACGCTGTAGGCTGGAAACATCGATGGTTTCAAACATCGATCTTTTATAGCCGGTGTTTTCATACCATCGATATTTTGCATCGATGTCTCATCACTAGTCCCCTCCATGCGCCTACATGATTTCGCACAGTGTCAACGCAAAGCGCAGTGAAAAGAGCGTCCTTTTCAACCGTTGACTGCCGGAGATCACAAAAAGCGCTCGAGCCTTACCTAAGAGGCATTGCGGCAGAATTGAAAATTTACACATTTAGACAATTTTACCGCTCTTGATCTGCTGTTATGTTATTAGACCCAAAAGAAACTTCTAAGCAAAAAAAAATTTTTTTGATTTTATTTAGATTCTACTGTGATTTCCCCCCTTAAAGGCTGTTTTTTCTCTATGGCTAACAAACCCTAAAATACTATACTGTATATAAACCACCAGATGTGTACATTTTCTAGGTGTTGTTTTCAGTGAAAATGTCTGGGTAATCTTTGTGTACTAATTAACAACCCCAAAACAACGTAAATAATACTTTTGTATTATACTACTTTTGGATAGAAAATATAATTATTAATAAACATCACCTGTTTACAGATGAATGTAGTTTATAGTAATCAATAAAAAAAATATAAGAAATGAACAACTATTCGTTAATAATGGATATTTGCAACAGGCCTAACAGGCCCATGGGTTGTATTATTCCTTACCAGTAACAAATTCCCCCCGTTCCACGGAAACATCGTTCTCGTCCCTTGCGATAAACGTATACAGGACAATGTATCGACCCGAAGGATCCTTGGAGAATGGCGACATATCGGGCTCAGAGTGGATACTGACAGGTGAACTAGCCACAGCACCTTGTTTCTTGCCCAATGAATCACAGTCACTTGTATCAGCAGCTGGCAGCTCACTATAAACAAATTGTGCTAACAGTACATCTCTAACATATACCAAGCTAGAAACAAACCAACCTACTCATTTTAGTTTAGCTGAAAATGACCTATTTACATCTAAGCAACATTAATAAATTATACCTATAGCTTAAACATATAAATACACAATTGTAAAACATTTGGAGGAATCAGTTTTTCAATTTTCTTTTAAAAAATAAACAAGTTATGAACTATTAGTAAAAATTTTATTGTTACAAGTCATTTTTGAGGTTATACTTCAATTTTTGAGCATGTTGTTAAATAGAGACTATTATTTTTTATTATTGTATCAAAAAGAACATGTACAAGAAAGCACCACAAGAACTCTGTACAATGATTTTTTGCCACAGAATTTACTTCTAAAAATTGACTTAAAAAACCGAATATCTCAAGAACATCTTGGTTTTTGTATATAAAAAATATGATTATTAAAGACATAAAAGGCATGCTTTCACAAAATTTCATCAAAATTTAATTATTTAAGCGATAATGAAAAATAGAAAACAAAGAAATAGTTTTTGCATTAGCATTTGAATTTTTTCTCACAAATGTTGAGGTCATATTTTGACTGTTGTAGAATTTTTTATGATCTACTACTATGCTACTTTTCTGTAGGACTTTTTTTGATACAGCATCAAGTTTTGCCGTAAAACGCAATAATATATTTTTCACCACGTTTCAACACCCAAAAATTAAAACTATCACCCCCCGCCTTGCATTTGTTAGTACACTTATATGTTTACTTATTCACATATTATTAGTACACACCCTCAATTTAATTTGCATGCAATAACATTTAAAATGTCTTAAATATTGTGTCCTGGTTATCCCTTAAAGTTCCTTGTATTGTAATCATGAGTTGACAAAATTGCTTATTTTGCTATACAATGTATATTATACAAAAGTTGTGTAAAACACAAATTCGCATGCAATTTGTTGCATAGTTGAAATAGCCTATTCGAATTGAATAGATTTAAAAAAGTAGTTTAAGAAGACAACATACCAGTCTTGATTGGCTTCTGTGAGTTCAGCAGGTCCTTTAGGCCCATTCCTGGGCAGTTTCTTTTTTATCGCTAGTTCGGCAAGTTGGCTGTTGTATGGCGTGCAGTATGAATGCGGTATGAAACCCTCTTGTCGTGTGTCTAAGCCTATGACGTACACCCAATCATTTTCCCGGTATAAAATATTCACAATCTACAAACAAATCAGCAATAATTAATTTGTTGATTTACAGATAGATACAATAACTAGATAAATTCTGGATGTTAGTGGTCCACAATAAAAAATTATTTGCTACTCTGGCAGTACAGTAAAGAGTCATTAATAAAAGATAGCTAAAGATCACATTTATTGTAAACCACATGGACCTGAGTGTTTATGATTGAGTCTCAAATCTTTTAGGTTTGCATTTTATTTTTAACAAAATGGCGGCTGTATGCCCTAAAAAGGTCCGTTTTCGCCGCTCTTTTCGCGATATAACGATCGAATGAAAACTACATGTGTGCTGAACATAAAAAACAAGGATTATCTCGATATATGAAATACATTTTCCAAAATCGTGGCTACCAGTTGGGGAAACACGACTTTTGGGAAATCGCGACTGAAATTACAAGAACTTTGGTAAATACCGCAACGGCAGAGATTATCACGCGATGATCGGTTTAAAACTGAACAAACAAATGACAAAAGGTATAGATACCAGTGGTGAGAGATCTACGACTTGGTCGAGTCATATGCAATACGTATATATAGTACGCATTTCAGGTCGGAAGTGATTTTGTATAAGGATATATAAAAAATGTCTAATTGTGGCTCGCAGCTGCAACAACAGAAAATCAACCATAAACCAGCTTTCGACCGGGGTAACATTTCATCGGTAAGTGACTATATATGTCAACGATGTACAAGCTTGTATTGGCCACACGCACGAACATTTTTTGAAATATGTTTATTATCTATTTGTTAAAAAAAAGATTAAATAAATTCTTAAAAGTGTTCATATATATAGAGTTTTTTATAATGTACTCACTCAACACATTACAATATATTACGGGCAAATTTTTTTAAATTTATGGCCAATTTTAGAGCTAATCTGGCCCTGGCAGGTGGCCAAGTGTTGGGGTACTTTGGTATCATGTTAGACACGCCCCCCGAGGTCATTTCCTCGCTGCTAAATGTATCCGTATAGCAATTGCATCCTCCATGCTTGATTCTTATTTATATCTCTGTTTGATTGAGTTTCTTATTTTATATTATAAGAGAAACGTTATTTATTTCGTTTGGTTGGCTGGCTGGTAGGTTGGGTGATTATCTTAGATTGGATTTGATTTCAAAGCCTTTTTCAGTTGGAGAAAAGTAGCGGTTGATGGGCGGGATTTTACCACATTAAGAGGAGTATGAGCAACTCTTTATATACCAATGCGAGTATATTGGACTCCATCTACGGGGTCTGCAGCCTGAATCCTACACCGTTACCGTATAAACATATGGCGGACGTCAAGTAGTACCGGTCCAAACTATTTAATAATTTCCTCATTTTGAACCGTCCATACTTTTTTTTTACTTTGTTACGCGTCTTTAATGTATACCAAAGAAGAATTTTTAGTTTAGTACTTAAAATTACAATTAATCTAATATTGACTGGACCTTGCTTTTTTTAGGAACTCATACCTGTCCTCTTTTAACCTCCAATTCATCATCAACACAAGGCGTAAAGTCGTATAAAACAACCATTTTGCTGTCCGGTGATAATCCGTGTTCTTTTTCAATTCCAACACGAACCAACGTTTCAATACTTGCAGATCCAGTGATTCGTCCCATTCCTGGGGTAAGCCCAGAGGCCCCCTTCATGAGGTCCTTGTCAACATCAGCCCCTGTGGCTACAAACACGAAAAATACGCTCAACTATAAGTGCAATAGAAACTTGTTTATAATCAGTTGGTCTGCTACACACAAAGAATATTAAGTTGGTAGCAGGGAAGCATTGCTAATAGCGCTTACGTTTTTTCTTCTTGCCCCTGCGGATGCGAACGGGGCACAGGAATGCCATTTTCTGTCAGGTTTCGGCAATATCTCACATCCCAGTGGCGTTTTTACATGAAACTCTGTCAAAACCATTGACCCCGCATAATTTGACAGATTGAGGGCACCATATGTGTGAAGGTAGCCGCAAGATGGGCATTCAGCATCCCACAATGGACCCCTATTTGAGTATAAATAAATAAGAAATCATACGAGAAGTTTAATGACGATGTTCAAAATAATCTAATGTGGCCAGGCATATGTCTTGGTCATTGACTAACTATATATATAATCAATGGTCTTGGTACTTTATCATACTCACTTATATCATACTATATTAAATTAATAGTTTAGCTGCATGAGATTCTATTTGATCGCGATCGGTCGTGTCTGCATAAAACTAGTTAGCCAGGATTTGACTGATACATATTTTGATTCTATTGACAGTATGTATTGTCGAAACATCAGCGTTTGACACTACAGGGTCATCAAAATGGAGCGTCTATGGAAACAAACCTTTTTTCCGCTAAGCGCATACCAAAATTTACTTCCACTTGGGGCGCGAAACAAATTCATATGCTAGGAGCGATCTGATTGGCTAAACTTCCTTCATGCTTCCTACTAGCAACACACCATTGGCGTATCGTGCGTGCAAGTCAGCTGATCTAAGGGGCTGTTGTTTTAGTTCGTTGCAGTTGCAGGTCATTCTGCTGTTGTGCTGCGTGTTTGTGAGTGATTGTTCTTCAGGATGCCGTACACAAAAGAACAAGACACGTTTATTGTGGAGGCCTACTTCCGAAACGGCCAGAAAATGGAGAATGGGGAGTGGTCCTTTTCGGTTATGTTGTGTGCTGAAGAGGTTATTCAAAAGTTTCCAGGGCAATTCAATGTTGCTTCGTTAGGACGACATATCAATCGACTTGTGAAGAAATTTAGATTGACAGGGTCAATAGATAGGAGGCCAGGCGGACGACCACCACAAAAATTAACAGAACAAGTGCTACAAAATATTAGAGCTGATATTAGAGCCCCAACAAATCAGTGCATAGGAGAGCGCAACAATCAGGTAGGCACACATTTATTGCTGGTTAAATTATAATAACGATATGTAGCACATTTTCTGGCTAAAGCCCGGCGCCCACTGCTTGCGATGCTATGCTACGCTGTGGGATTGCTTTTGTTGTAAACACAGCATGGCATAAGTAAATGCTTATTCAAAACACATTAATTTAAACATGCTTGCTGACATAGCATAGCACGGCAGTCCTTAGTTTTTGTTGGTTAATATCACCATGAGGTTTTTACTAATAATGAATGTTTTTTTTTGTAGGATTGTCCTATGGATCCATGCATACCGCAGTGCGAAAGAAGCTTAGGATGCATCCGTACAAAATATCAGTTGTTCAGGAACTGTATCCCCTGGATTTTGGACGAAGAGTCCAATTTTGCAATTGGGCGAGGGATACCCTGGACAATGATGTTCTTAACTGCTCCTTTTTTTAGTACGATAATAAGATAATAGTAAGAAATTCTATAAGGACAGTTATTTTTCATTCCTATAATACGTTTAGCCTAAAATTCTTCCAAGGTGTTGTGTTGCGTAAGGATTTTCTCTGCAGTTTGTCGTCATGATGTTTGTCTCCAAATATACACAGCTACATGTTTAATCTTAATTATAAAATATTAGTTTTATGTTTATTAGGTTATTAGTGTTTTTTGTTATACAGTTATTTTATATTTGGAAAGACTAAATTTACATATTCATTATATTTTGTTATATTAGTTATATTTTGTTATATTACTTTAAAGTGTAATATAAATAATAAAGGTATTGATCAGTAATAGTGTATTTTATTTTGAACTGTGTTTTCATTTTATTCATATCTGAACTTTATAGGAATAGTTTTATTTATGTATGTATATAGGGAACTATATTTACGCATATGTACATTCGGCTGCATATACTACACACTTTGGTTCAGTACCCCTAGAGACGAGCCGCTCAGTTCGGATCGCAAATGGACGAAGTTTTGGTATGCGGTTAGCGGAAAACAGTATTGGTTTCATAGACGCTCCATTTTGATGACCCTGTACTAACTGTCATTAGAATGAAAATATCTGTCAAATCCTGGCAAACTAGTTTTATACATGTATTAATGCAGACCCGACCGATCTCGATCAAATAGAATTTGCTCATGCAGCTAAACTATTAATTTGACCAAAAAATGTTGATTAATTTATTTAACTAGTTTGACGAAATTACAGAAATGGCGGCTCATATGCAAAATCGTTAAGGGTGCGGAAACCGGGCACATTTTAACTTTGGCCGCGTGATGGCGCCACCCACCCTACATGCTTATTTTTCTGTTTTATTATACTAAATTTCAAGATCGAGAACGCCAGCGGCCAGCGCGCCACTTCGGATGCCGTGTTTGTCACGTGTTCGCCCTTCCCCTGCTGGCTGCTCCATGCCTCATGCCTGTGCATTTTCATACCTATTCCACACTATTCCTTGTTATTTCGTATTTCACAGCGATGTGCGGTCGTAGACTTCGCGCGCCGCGGCACGGCGTAAAAAATACCCTGGAAACGTTATCCATATTTTTTCAACCGATATTTATTATTTATTTATTACTTATTATTTATTTATTATTTATTTATCTATTATTTATCTATTATTTATCTATTATTTATCTATCATTTATCTATTATTTATCTATTATTTATCTATTATTTATCTATTATTTATCTATTATTTATCTATTATTTATCTATTATTTATCTATTATTTATCTATTATTTATCTATTAGTTATCTATTATTTATCTATTATTTATCTATTATTTATCTATTATTTATCTATTATTTATCTATTATTTGTCTATTATTTGTCTATTATTTATCTATTATTTATCTATTATTTATCTATTATTTATCTATTATTTATCTATTATTTATTTATTATTTATTTATTATTTATTTATTGGTAAAGAAAAGCTACACTCAACACATGAAACTTTCAAGCAGCCTTGCCTAAATTCACATAACACTGGCAATTTTATAAATCCTTTTCACAAAAAAACCCTCTCACCACCCCTCTCGATTCTTGATTTGTTTGTGCTATACAATAATAACACTAGCGGCCTTGCGTATGCAATACAATTTTTTGCTGTGATGGTATCCGATATGCTAAACAGAACCAGCAGGACTATTCCTACAACGCTGAGAGAGATAGACTACATTGTGAATTTCCAAATATGACTAACATACTGTCGTTACGTTGTGCTTTTCGGCATCGGGACCATATCGGGAGTATCGGGACTATCGGTCGCTGTCACAACCTTACGTTACATATGTTGTAAGATTTTATTTATTTACTATAGACATGAATCTTTTGGATGTTCCTTATCGATTCGGTGATGGTGAAGAATCAAGAAATCAGCGATTTCGACTATCAAAGGAAACTTTGGTTGGTTTTATCTCGACTGATATAGTATATGAGTATACAATGTCCATCATATATATTATGTAAGTTCAGTTTTTAGTTGTATGTCTTTGTGTGTTAAATGATGTTTATTTTTTTAGAAATCATGCTGTTTCACCTATTAAAAACTTCTGCTAACTCTCCGAGTCTACACCACAGTGGGTTTTACGTAGCAATTCCTATGGACACCAGCAACGGCTACTCTTACATGTAATGTTACAGTTCACAAGCGCTTCTGCGAAGTACCTTCTCTACAGGATTACCGTTTTTTGTCGTAAATCGATAATTCAGCTATCAAACCCCGTTCTTTAGAACTGGGATCTGTATAATAATAATGCATTTCAATTTTATTTTATGGGTGCAAGGACGGCTAAACATAACGGGAAGGAAAAGGTGTTATTTAATACTTAATATAAACGATAACCAACCACTCAATGTTGTGAATATTGAGAACAAAGAAAAGCTATGAAACGAGTACATGTTGCCCAAGTTATGTAAATTTTATAACAAACAGGTTTAGCATGCTATAATTATCCGAAGGTATATGACCGAAGGTAATATTTTGGACCAAAACCGAACCTGAACTTCATCTTTTTCGGTATCTTCGGCAGAAGCCGAAGGAATACAAAAGAAGTGCCAATGTTTAAAGTAAAATAGTATTTATGTTTTTTGTTGTGCTAAAAAATACATAAAGTAATAGAATTATAATTTATTTATACAGTACGTGTGTCACCTAACTATAGCTTGGTTTGCTGAGCGGTTTTGGAACGCGTTGAACGTAAAATTAACTAATTTTTATTTGTTGTGTAATTGTTTTAAGATGTCATTTGTGACCATAAGTGGCCAAAGCCGAATGTTTGGTCGGGTTCTAATCATAAGACAAAATGATAACATAGTAATAATAATAAATGAATGATATAATATGTGTTACTGAATTAAGTTGTATCTTGGCAGTTCACTGTTGTCGGAACTGTAGCTGTCAAATATTAATTATTTAATATATTTCCCTCTTTTTAGTTTACATTTTTTAACAGTGCTTATTTGTTTAATGTATAGTAAATTAGTTAATTAATAAAAGAATGTGAAATCTGCTTTGAGTGTTATTACCTCTTCTCTATTTGATTTATAATATATATAAATTATGTTTTACTGCAAATAATTTCAATTTCTCAGTAATCTGAGGGTATTACCCTTGATTATATATAAACATAAAAATTCAATAGTATACGTTTGGTACTACTATACGTATAGATTTATGGAAGTATCCGCTGTTTGCAGTGTACTTTGATGAACCAGGAATACTAGCGGTGCAGCTATTGGGACGGTTAATAAATTAATCCATTTCCTTTGCAAGGCTCTTAGCTTTCGACAATTTATTTATGTCTTCATCAGAGGGAAATCTAAAAAACATAACGTACACAATTTTCACAATAACCAATGTTAAACGAGTCAACTCACAGCCGGAAGCAAACACCAAGTCAACCAACGATGACATCGGACAGAGGTCTGAACTCGGTGGGCATTCTTCAAAACTTAAAAAGTGACTCTTATCATTAGGTAAAAGAACGACAACTCTTTGATATCCATTTCTTAACATGGTTGGTGCTTATGTTTGTTTTGTTAAGTAGTAACTGATTCTTGTAGACTTAGATGTGTCGCACTGTATGTAGCTAGAGAATGCTCACCGTGTTCAGACCTCTGTCCGATGCCATCGTTAGTTGTTTCGGTCATTGTGAAAATTGTGCACGGTATGTTCTTTTATTAGACTTCCCTCTGACAAAGACTTAAATAAAGTGTTGAAAGCTTAGGGCCTTGTAATGGTAAGTGTTTCATTTATTAACTGCCACACTGGCTGCACCCCCAGTATTCCTGCTTCTTCAAATTATATGTATAGAGATTTACATGAAATTATTTGAGACCTGATGAGTAGTACACACACATAATATTCGTTTGAACCAAAAGGAAAATTAAATTAATGTAGATTTATTATCAATAACCAGTTTTGAATATTAATTTCTACACAAATGCATACTTCCCATTGCACAATATGTGTAATAATAATAATATAATAATAACAATACATATAATAATGGATAATAACTGCAGAGATAAGATAAGATAAGATATGAGAGGGAAATAATACAGAAACTGCGAATTTTATTTTGAATGTTTGTTATAAACAGCGGTGGCGCCATCTATTCGAAAAGCGGTGAACTACAGGAATTCCCACTCTTGGTTCAAACAAACAATCCGCACAAAAATCATAGCTTTTTCTGCTTCCAATTGATTTCCAAACAAGGGTGGTTTTATGGAGATTTTATTGCTTACATAGGTAGGTGATTTTTGTGTGCATGGCTAAAAATCAATGATTCATAAATCTAAAAATAAAATCGTAAGTTACTGCCTATTGTTCAATAATGACTGATTTTAAAAAAGTATTTCCTTTTCAATTATTGTTATGAGAAGTTTTCCCCAATAGCTACATTCAATTCAAACCGTTTGAGCATAAAAAATCTCAAATTTAAAAGCAACAATTGAAGAACAATTGGAACTACCGAAACGCCATTTGGGGTACGTTCTAAAGCATCGTTTCACCGGACCCTTAAAACATGCTAATAAATCATCGTAAAAGGCTTAGAGGAAACATCCAGTTCCTTTGAACACTCTTCAACCAAAAGTTTTTCAGCTCTTGGAAATATGTGAAATGCCTGATATTTCGACTCGAAACACAGATAACAATCGTGCGACGCACGAAATCATCACGCGTCGATTTTCGGTGCGTCGTCGGTGACGAATAAAACGCACGACTGAGAGCAATATGCGCCGCCTATCGCTACTCGAGTGCATGACGATTAAATGTTAAAAGAAGGCAATTAAACAATGTTAAAAGGGTTTCTACTGTGTTACTCGAGTGAGAATGCGGGCGATATGAACCTCCATTGATGACGCATCTGCGTGATCATATGAACGCACGTGCTTTAGCCTTTCAGCTTTAATAAAATTTATTAGTTATCAAATGATAAAAACAATATATGTACATATTAACAAACGTTGCCTTGCGCCGTAGGCGCTTATACGAAAATATAATTTGAAAGATGAAATGCTTCGATAAAATAATTCGAAATACTTATGAGCTAAAAATTATCATATACAATTTAAAAACACACAAACACTAGCGCACTCTACACACGAGGATGTCGTCTTCTACGCCTCCTCTGCCTATTCTCTACTGCATCTTCTTCATCGACGTCCTCTTCGTGTGCTTCATCCCCAGTCCCCAGGCCGCACAGGCGGTTCCGGCGCGGGTTCCTCCAGCAGTGGTGGCAAGAGATTGTGTAGTTCAAATGGAACACGATGCTTTCTCATCCTCAGTCTATCAGTGATGTCACGTATGAGCGGGGTTTCATTCCAAAGGGTTTTATCATAAAATTTAGTAACGTGTTTTGCCAAAATATCTTTAATAAATGGACACCCGGCGGAACGCACGTGCGGTTTCAATTGCATCATTATGCGTCGCACGATTGTTATCTGGGAAGTTAATGGATTAATTTTGTTATATTAAGCTAATAACTGTGGCATGAACACTTATGATGGTAAATGAAAACCAAAACTTTTTTTATAAATATATTTTTTAATATTAAATTGAACTTCTTCTTGATTTTAAACCTCTCGGAGCACGAGTTAAGATTTTAATCAATCTCAAATGTCACAAGAATGAAGTATAGATTTTAAATTTTTACTTTATCATACGCAGTATGCTAAAGTATTGTAATCATGCCGAAAAAAAAAATTGAGATTTTAGCGGAAATAGGTCTTATTGGGTCCCCTGAACATTTTTGACCAAGGTACAAAAAAATGTCTGTGTGTGTGTGTGTGTGTGCGTGTGTAAACGATTTTTGTGGCGATGATTCCGGAAAAACTACTAAAGGTATCGGGACGAAAGTTCATAATTAGAAGTTTCATGACCTAACTTAGAGCTGAAAAGCTTTTGGTTAAAAAGGGTCCAAAGGAACTGGTAGTTTATTCTAAGCCTTTTTCAAGGATTTTGCAAATGAGCCGCCATTTCTCTAATTTCGTCAAAAGAGTTAAATAATAAATTAAAGTAGAGGAAATTCTGAATAATTTATGCCTATGACATTTTTTGGTAAAATTAATAATTTAGCTTTTTAGTTTATTCTAAGCGTTTTTGAAGGATTTTGGAAATGAGCCGCCATTTCTGTAATTTCGACAAAATAGTTAATTAATAAATTAAAGTAGAGGAAATTTTGAATAATTTATGCCTATGAAATTTTTTGGCAAAATTAATAGTTCAGCTTCAAGAGCAAATTCTATTTGATCGAGATCGGTCGCATCTGCATTGATATGAAATTACATAGTAGCCAGGATTTTGACAAATATTTTTTTGTGTTGTCACATTCGAAAACAGCTGATCTCATCAGAGGTTGGAGAACCTCTATGGAACGTTGCCGCTGTAGTGCGGCAAATTATAAAATACAAATTTCAAATAAAGTAAGATCACCAATTTGATTGTTTGTTGATAAGAAATATCAACCCGTCTTTATATCTAATTCTAAAAACGATACATTGAGAAAATTATAAATATAGCGATGAGTGTAGTTTTATTTTAGTATGTTGGTAGGGATGTGTCATGAACAAATATAAATCTGTCAGAATTTGAATTACCTTTTTAAGGTGCGTTTTCATTAGTGATAATGGCAGTGGGAGCAGACGCCGTTATAGTATTTCCAATAGAACATTGCTAGTGACTCATGTTTATGTGCATGCAAACTAATATGTGTCATTATCACGATATGTAAGAAATACTATAATTTCGTATTGTACCACCGCCATTAGCTACCATTAGGTAGCTACCAATCGGAACGCACCTTTAAACTTGACGTTTCGTCAAAGTGGTACCAACTCATCATTTACTGTACAGAAATCACTTTTTTTAGTTACTTATTTCTAAATAGATATATCTAAACTAGATAGTCGACTCGCTCATATGCGACGGGGACACTCCGCCTTCGATGACGCGCCGCATCACCGCTCGTCGCGCTACTCCGTACTTTCGGCATTTGTGACATAAATAACTATTATTCTAATGACGTAGTGATTCTCATGCAGCTAAACTATTAATTTTATATATTGTATGATAAAGTCATGTGCCTGGCCACATCAGATTTTTTTCTATACCTATAAACAAATGACAACCCTATTTGTATATGTTGAGAATAGAATACAATATATGAAACTCGATGAGTGGGAGTCAATTCTCAGCCTAGCGTGAGTTCACGATAGCGCGAACTAACGTATGACCTTGGATCATCTTGGATGCAATCAATTCGAACCGTATTCTATGGGCAGTGTCTACAATGCAGTGTCCTTTACTACCAATCGCAATAACAATAACATAACGGACGTACTCTACCGGTAGTAAAGGACACTGCCCATAGAATACGGTTCGAACTGATTGCATCCAAGGTCATACGTTAGGTCGCGCTATCGTGAACTCACGCTAGGCTGAGAATGACTCCCCTGCGCTACAACTTTGAAAATGGCGGAGTCATCAATTGTTGAAAAAATGCAGACTTTTCCGGTATTTTTCGAATTTCCTCCGTTTTCATTTATTCAATCGAGTCCGTGTAGGGTTCATTTTTTTCGTCTTTTCCCTCTCTACAATTCGCCTGTTGAAAGCATCAAGATTGCTCAATCGGTTCAGCTTTTACAAGCAAAAAAAAACGAAAAAAACACTATTTTTATGAGGTTTTTTGTTTATAATAAGTTAAGAAATGATATTTGCGAGCATCTACAGACTGTTCCACGTGACCCGGGACCGTCGGCTTCCTGCTAGTATTTTTGTCACGCAAGAATCTCTATTGCTTGGTCTAGCTAGAACGAGAGTCACAAACGCGCCCGATGTCAAAAACCGGAGCTGAATTAAAAAAAAAATCAGTTTATTTAAGTTTAATACTTATTTAATTTTTAATACAAATAACATTTTTAGAAAAAAAAAAAAATTAGAATTTAGTTACTTGAAGCTGAACCAAAAACTGAAAAACAGTTTTTTTGCTGAAACGAAAACCGGAACAAGAGTGTCCAAAGTGATATATTTTCCTTTTACTTGAACCTGAACGAAACCCTAAACAAAAGATAACGGTTCGAAACCCTGCCGCTGCGTGGTACAATCTAAACCAATTGGGTATTGGGTTGCGGTTTTTTCGATTAGATGTCGCTACCTCTCCTACTTTATTTTTAATATTCCATGGCTGGAAACTGAACGTAACAATTGCTTTATAGAAAGCCTAGAAGGCATTTGGTTACATTACAGATGAGAGTTTTTGTGGCTACTCGACGAATCTCCGGAACGAGGAGAATGTTTTTACCGGACACGGATAAAAACAAATTGAAAGTTACCGTAAATAATTCGCCACAGGAAAATATTAGTGCTCTACTGCTCGAGTTGGTGCGCACAAGCGAGCTTCACCCAGTTTGAGGGTTCCTCTAGCGGGGATTTTCAGTATTTATACAGGTATTAAGACGTCTTTGTAAGCATTTTCTTGTCTACTTAATGGTCTCAATATATTAGTAATACGCGTTTTGCTAAATAGTTATTACATATTCAGAATTATATAGCGAGAAAGGAGACCCACTTTAATTTTAATCGATGTGTGCTTTGCGCGCATGCGCGTGGGTAGAACATTCCGCTGCCGCTGCAATCTGCATGCTGCATGTGTAGTTTTTTGTGTAGCCGCCAGTGCGCGCTTGTGCGATTAAGTCAAAAAAACAACGTAAAACGGGCTCAAAATTATGCGATTTGACCGCTAGCATTAATATTCGACATGGATATCAAACCGAAACAGCTATACGTAACTTATTTAGATAAGGAAGGACCTTATATAAAAGTATGGGGCCAAACGGACAGAGCGATGCCTGTGTTCATCGAAAAGTCCCTTAAAGAAGTGACGCCAGAATTTGAGCAAGGCCTCTATTTGCCTCCGCCAGAAGTCTTTCAAGTTGGCCTCCTTTGCTGCGCGAAATTCAAAGACGGTTGCTTCTATCGGGCTAGAATAACAAATGTAACCTTTATCCCGCAAGGTGTTGTTGAAGTAGTCTTTGTAGACTATGGAAACATGGACATGATCCCGTGCTCAAACATTCGAACTATGAGCAATGTCTCCGTCCATCTAATCTCAATTCCCCCACAAGCCAGATGTTTCATCATTGCGGGTATCTCCATGCCTGTTTTTGATCCGAACACCTTTGAGGCGATTGCTAGCGAACTCCGCTATTTAGAATTTGAAATCGCCCCTATTCTGGAAGTGAAACCGTATCTCATCATCCGATTATTGTCAGGAACGCAAGACATTAGTGTAAACCTAGTAAACCGTGGCCTTGTTATAAGTGTGCCATTACAAACTCAACAGTTAACGTTACAGCAAATGTTCTCACAACCCGTAGGTCCAAAGGCAATGCCCCAACCAATGTTCCAGAGGGGGCCACCAGGTCCCCCCGAAGAGCCAACACTGCTTTCGTTCAAGGTTATGCCGCTGCAAGAGGGAACAGAACATGAGGTTTACGTTTCCTATGTATCAGATGGGCCGTGCTTGTTTTCGGTGCAGTTGCAAAAGTTGGAGACTGTTTTGAAAAGATTGATGACTGAGATTAATTCTATCGAGTTAGCACCATTGGATGAATACCCCTTACCAGGTACCGTATGTCTGGCTCAGAGTACCGAGGATGGATATATCTGCCGTGCAGTTATCACGAGTATGGTTGATGGGCAATATAAAGTAAGTCGTGTGAATGTGAGAAATTTTTCTGTTTGCCTTCCATTTCTAGTAAATAATTATTTTAAATTCAAATATTGAAAATACTTTATTTCTATCATCTATTTTTAGTATACCATGTCCGGCAGAAAGTTGAGTACATTGGGGAAATTGTTAACAATTTTTCAGAAAATGTTATTCTTAATGAAAGTTTCTGGCATGTCTTAAACGTAAAGTACAAATATTAAAATGTAATTATCTACTTGTATGTACCAGGTATTATCAAAACTATGAAAAACACGTAAGAGCAACGTAGTTTTAAAAGCTAGCCAAAAGTTTTATTTGAAAAAAGTATTTAAAAGTATTAGATGGAATTGAAGATGAAATTGAGTTAAGAGTAAAATACCTTTATTTTGAAAGATTAGCAAATATGTCATGTGAAAAAGATAAAATATTGGACTGCATGAAATATGAAATCATAATCATCTTTGTCATTGCGTATACGTGCGTTATCAAAAGTATGAAAATGACCTTTATGAGGAACCTGCCTACCTTTATTTTGAAAAATAAGCAAATATTTATTTGAGGTAGATGTTCTGAAATATTGGAACATATTACACAAAAAAGAGATTTTTTTGATTATTTGTTTTAATTTAAAATTTGGTCTTATTACTAAAAACAAAAGCAATACCAACAATAACAGAAATATGTTTTTAAATATTTACGCAATCTACAAATTAACTAAACAACTAGATAGCAAGAAAAAGAAGTAACAGAAACAAAAATTATTTTGGCTCCCTTTAACATTTCATTCAATGTCTCACTTATTAGTGGAGATAGAGCCTATGTTTAAATTTTGCAAAGTTTCGTTTTTTTGTGTTGATCAATTATCTGAAAAGTAATTTAAGCTAAACATTTTTCATTTTTAAGATATCCGCAAAAAAACTGAACTGTTAAGATATCGTTTTTAATTTTTTATTCAAAACCAAGAGTATCTAGTCTTTTGAAACAAACACATTCTATAGCTACTTTTTAACAAGGAATGCAGTGTTATTTTTTTATTTGAAATAACATCAAAGGTGACGGCGTAACCATGGCCAACTTTTGTTTTTCTTATGGGCGCCATGTTGAAGTTTGGCATTTTCCGATAGTAGTGTTTTTCTCATTTCCGCAATGTTTAACATGTTGGCATTAGTTTTTATAACAATATAATATATAATAACTCAAGTATAAAATACCTCTCTGCGGTATATTTTATGAAATAAATTGTTTTTCAACGCCACGTATGATATTTGTTACCTAAAATTGCTGTTGGATATGTTGAAAAATGAGTTTTTGGTGAATAACTTTTAAGATATTGGGAATTGTGATGGGGTTGTATTTAGAAACAATGTTTATTTTTTAATTCTGCATCGTATCACCTAAAAAAATGTATGGATTCCAATTTAAAATAAGAACAATAACACACTTTGAAGTTTGACAAGTTTGACACTAGATTTTGGTCAGCCTGTATAATTTGGATCAATGACACTTGGTTAACGAGACTACTAGATCTAACTTAATAAGCATGTCGCAAAATTTCTTAATGACGTGCAATTTGCGGTTTTTTTGCGCTGAAGCCCCTCAATCGATTTCAATCAAATTTTTGAGGTATGTAGGCAACCATAAACGCCTTCAAAATGTGTAAAAAAGGTATACCATGCAATCTAAAAAAATATATTACCATGGCGTTGCACATTTTTAGGACGTCCTGTATAATCAAAAGAATTTCTTGAAATGTACCTTGATGTACAGGGTAAGCCTGCAAAAAGTCAAACTCTTAGCTTAATTAGTAACTGAGCTACAGAAGACGGGAGTAGCAGGACCCTGTATACAGGGACTTTTACAGCGAGCTACTATTAGAAGTACCTATATGGAGAACTAAAATTTGTGTACACTATTTTGAGTTGTGGGTTACTTCCGGTTTCACCTAAATGCTATCAACTTTCACATTTCAAATGAAAACAGATTATTTAATTTTATAGCAATTATGAAATATACGTACCTAAGTACTAAGTACATACTATGAGCGCATTTTGGAATTTTATAGAAAATTATAGATCAAGTTTGTGTAAAATGTCCTATACCTAAAAGGCATTTTTATCTACTTAAATTGAAAACCATTGCCAAATCTAAATCACGTTGGAAAACAACTGAACAACTCTAAATAAACAAAAATTCATTGATCTAGGTTTTTAAGTCACTATTAAAGGTTTTAATTATTCTGATTAAATTAGTCTTCTATTTTAGGCAATGTTCTAAAACTTTGCCGTTTTTTCTAAACATGTTGTGATATATTATTGTTGGTGCTGCTTGTTTATTAGAGTTAGCACTCTATCTTACATGGTCTCCTTATCAAGTCTGAGGAAAGTGATGGATATCTGTATGGCCCATTAAGCGCAAACCACCTTTCTTCAAACTGACTTTAATAATGACTTAAAAGCCTTCATCTTCTCTCAACCTTTAAGAACCTAAAATTCAATGAATTTATGTTTGTTCCTAATCGTTGTTTTGTAGATTGCGTTGTTTTCGAACACAATCTAGATTTGACGATGATTTCAATTTCTATTGTGATGTTTAAAAATCGATGTAAATAGCTAAAAATTCATGTTAGGTATAGGACATTTTACACCAAATTGATCTAAAATATTCTATCGAATTCCAAAATGCATTCATACAGTAAGGTTGTCATTTGAAAAATCGACTTTTAGTACTTAAATCGAGTTCAACTTTGGTCTTATAATATGAACATCCTGTATAATTTTTCTGTTGATAACAATAAATTCACAATAATTTTGCCCAGCAACATTTTTCCAGTGGCAACAGCAAATAATTTATAAATAATTGAATGTGATCTTGCAGTTATCATTTTTTATTGAAAAAATTGAATATCTTAAAAATGAGACATGTTAGGTAAAAGGCAAGTAACATACAATTGTTCTAAAATTTAACCAAGAGTTCAAAAATGCTATAAAGTACAGGATGTGTTATTCGAAATATAAAAGTTGAGACTATTTCCGGTGAAATCGGAAGTAACAAAAACCTAAAATACTTTGCCTAAAAAGATCGTCTCCAACTACATAGTCCACAAATTTTCAATCCCTGATTTTATTTGGATCTCCATATACTTCTAATGGCAGCTTGTCATAAAAGACCCTGTGTAGGGGTACCACTTATTTATGATACCACATTTAATTTGAAGCAAAACATTGATGATGACTTAACTGTTTGGCATGGGGTGACCTTTGCTCTCTAACAGGCTGCAACTTGCATGTATCAGCAGTAACTGTATATATAAATTAGTTTAGCAATTTTATTTTATTTTATCATTTTCTTAAATTTTTTTATTCAGGTTTTTTACGTTGACTTTGGCAACACGGAGATCTTAGAGATCGAGAAGCTCTTCCACATCCCATTCAAATATGTCATACCAAAAGTCATGGCCACACGATTTGCTCTAACTGGTCTTGAGTCCGCCACTATTTCCATTGAGATGAAGTGTGCCTTCAAAGACTTTGTCAACAATAAACTGCTTCACATGCGCATACGGTCAACAGCAAAATCCGGACTGCCTCTCTGCGATCTCTGGGACCAATCGGGTGTTCAAGCGCTCGACGTGATCAGGAGCAGTGCCCTGCTAGCATACCCGGAACCTCTCTCACTTATGAGAGGATTTAGCCAAGAAGTTAAGGTGTGTTTTGCAGATAGTTGCAATAAATTTTTTGTTCAACTAAAATCTAAAGAGAATGATCTAGAGAAATTAATGAACGTGATGCAAGAAATATGTCCAGCACAACCACTTTTAACCCATGAACAAATTAAAGCTGGTACTCCATGTTTTGCTCAGTTTGCAACTGATAACCTTTGGTACAGAGGGATAATTCTTAACAGCCATAAGTTACAATACGTCGATTACGGGAATGAAGATGACATTGATTTAAGTTGCATTCGTGAGCCTGTTTCAGAGCATATTTTTGCTCTAAGGCCTCAAGCCATTGAGTGTTGTTTGAATGGGTATCAAAATTTGGAGCCTGACGAACAGAGGGATAAGTTATTGGAAGATTTGATCTTAGAGCGGGAGTTTATGATGAAGGTAGTGGAGAGTCAGGGAAATAGGACATTGGTAGAGCTGTTTGACGACGCCCACTATAACGTTGCATCCTTGCTGCTAGATAGAATTGCAACCGCTAATGCTCAGGTCAGCCCATTATTGATTCAGGATGACAGCAGGATTGAGCATAGGAAGCGGAGCCCACCACAGGGGTACCGAGACAAACGACCTTTCCGGTGGGTGAAATTTTTTACATTGTGAAGTAAACAAAAATAGAAGGGCTCAGAGTGAAAAGTTGCTAAAAACCATAGGAAACCATTTGTTTTTATCCACTTTTCATTCTCATGCCTTCAATTATAAAGGTAACTAAAGATGATCTTTGAAACAAATTATTGATTTAATCTCTCTTTACAGAGAGACCACCGAACAAAGCTACGAACGAGAGAATTGGAGGCGTGGCAATTCGCCAAGGTAAGCCCACTATTCCCACCCTGTAACTATTCCACAGTTTACTTAAAGTTTTGATCAAAAACAAAAAAACTTGCAGACAGAACGAATGTAAACCAAATACAATTTTAGACAAACGACTGGCGGGAACAAAACGGGACATAACCAGGTATTTTGCACGAGTCGTTGTCCATGTAGTCGCACCTTGCATTGCTTATGTCACGTTTTATTTATTTATTTATCTGTTCTGTTACAGTCTTATGCAATTTACAATGCCTCCTCACAACTCATTTAATGTTTTCAGTTATTTTATTTGCTTTAGTTTTGCAAGCCTGTTTTAAACAATTTCACTTATATGATAAAACTAAGTAAAATTGTTTGTGTGCATACTTTTGAGAGCATTATTATATTAAAACAGCAACCTAGTTGTGATGTCGTTTGAAAATGATTTGAAATTATTACAATATTTTAAATGAATTGGCAATTTGTTACAAAAATGAGGCCCTGAAAATTGGAAGCACCAGTTAAATATTTCATTATTTACTTTAGGGGTTCTGAAAATGTTTTATTTCCATTTCTTGTACTGTAAAAAACAGTTCCATATACCAAAGGTTCCCAACCTGTGCTCCGCGAAGCCCTTGGGAGTCCGCGTGCGCTTCTCTGGGGCTCCGCTGCCGTTCCAGGATATAAAAGAAATAAAAATAAAAATTAAAATAACAGGAAATTTCATTCTGATCTAACATTTGCCAATTTCAATGACGTCCGAGTGCTTTCTTGAAACTAAATGTATATGAGTATTCCAGCTGAAATAAATCTATTACTTTGCAAGATGAGCCAATGACAAAAAAATATGATAACCAAACATTGCACTCCAGCGCTTTGTTTGTCAGAAAAATTTTCCGCAAAAGAAACGGTCTGAATCTGCGGAGCCACTTCAATCATTGCTTGCAAGACTCGAGAGAAGTAAGGCAGTAGAGGAAAGACCTACCAACAAAGAACGAAAATACGAAGAAAGTTACTTGAATAAGGGATTCACAGAAACAAATGTCAAATGATGGTGTGTGATTTGCGGAAATGTATTGGCCATTAGTTCCATGTTTCCTGCGAAACTGCGGCGTCTGTTCGAGGGAAATCATCCCGGGTTAAAAGATAAGAAGTGTGATTTTTTCAAGAGGAAGTCAACGAAATTTTGGCTTCTGAGAAAACTATGATAACACATTTTAAAACCAATAATGAAAATTTAATTGAATCTATCTGATAAGTTACCGTGTAACTCGAGCTGGTAAAGCTCATAGCATTGCAGAGACTCTTATTAAAGTGTTAACTATATTTTGTATATTAGTCACTTAGTTAGGCGTTAGATGGCGTTAGGGGTATCGAACGCGAGGTGCGTACGTAACAAATCACACAGGCGGTGGCGCGAGTGGTATGTCAGTGGTCATTTAGTTGTCGAGTGGAAGCCGTACTGCGAACAGGGTGTGGTCGCGTGTGTCGCGAGAGGTACGCGGGGAGTACGGATTGAGGCAATAATTCGGAGTACAACGATTGTGGACGAGTTACGGGTGTGATAGATACGATTTACTTATAAAAAGAGACCCTTTTACGTTATAATTACTTGTGACAGTTACTTTGCTCATTTATAATTCCTTTTGTGATTAAACGTTTTAAGTGCGTTTTATTTGAGTTTACAAAACCTTGTACAATCGATATTGGCAAGTGTTTGTTTGATGAAGAAGCTAATATGTTAGTATCCAACATTCCTTTGTCAAATAATACTTTTGCGAGACGAATCAGCAATATGGCCAATGACGTGACAGATACACTTATCACTCGTATCCGGTGTACAAAATTCGCATTACAAATGGATGAATCGACTGACGTCGCCGGCTTGGATATTTTAATGGTACTTGTTCGTTATGTTTACTTACAAAGCTATCAGGAGGATCTTCTTCTATGCAGGCCTCTACCAACCAACACAACAGGAACCCTGTGGGAAACAGTGCAGATATATGTACTGATGGTGCCAAGGCAATGATGGGTCACCATGCTGGAACAATTGCAAAAATTAAAGAAAACAGCAATTGTGGCCTTCATAGACTGACGCTATCATCAAGAAAAATGCCTTCTGAACTTATGATGGTGTTGAATGATGCAATAAAAATAATAAACTATATACAATCGTGACCTCTCAAAAGTAGGCTCTTCAAACGAATGTGTGTAAATATGGGAAGTCAACATCAGTCACTCCTGTTAAACACTGAAGTAAGATGGTTATCTCGAAGAAAAGCGTTGACACGTAAGATAGAACTGCGTGCAGAGGTAACAGTATTTTTGATGGAGCATATAGCTCGATTGGCCACGGTTTTAAATATTGAAGATTGGGTGTGCAAACTGGCATATTTGGCTGACATTTTCAGCAAATTGAACGCAATGAATCTATCTTTGCAAGGAAAATACTACAGTTTTTGATGCCAACACCAAAGTGGTTGCTTTCAATAGGAAACTTATGCATTGGGTGAAGTACGTGGAAAAGAAAGATATCGATTGGTTCCCTCTTACAAAAAGCGTCCTAAATGAAATTAACAACAAGATCCAAGAAAAAAAAATACTGGAAAATATTCAGTTGCATCTCGAAGCATTAAAAGATTCTTTTGAAAATGATTTTCCGACAGCTCAAGAAAAGGTGCTTGATGACTTTATGTGGGTGCAGAATATGTTCAGTGTAAACCAAAAATCACCCAGGTTAAACTCGAAGTCCTCAGATTTGTCATCTTACAGCGAACTAAAAACGTCATTTCAAGACCAATGTCTAACTGATTTTAGGCTGAACTTAAAAGATTAGCTCAAAATCTAATCTGTTAAAGCCAAATTATTATTGCTGCATTTCTCAACAACATCCTTTTATGAAGCGGGATTCTCCGCCTATACAGCTAGCAAAACAAAATATAGAAACCGTTTAAATGCAGAACCAGATATTCGCTTGCAGTTACCATCAATTGACCCAAATATAAGAAAACTGTGCAAAAATACAGCCACAGATGTCGCATTAAATGTTTTAAGATTATTTTAGGTTATGTTGTTTTATCTACTCCCTTTTCCCGTAATATTAATTCTGAACACCATTTATTTATAAGACATAAGGTAGGTATAAGGGGCTCCGCCACTGAAATTGATTCTAAAAAGGGCTCCACAAATCAGAAAGGTTGGGAAGCGCTGCCATATACTATACATATCAGAACCACACCGCTTCATTACCACAGCCTTGCAAGAACATAAAATTACATTTTAATATCTTATTATGTTACTGAAAATTAGCTAATGCTTTGCAGCAGTAAATTTGAGCAATAGTATTGTCTTGACCCCAAAAAATGACATAGGATCTCTACATAAGAGAAGTTTTACACGTCTTTAAAAACAGTGAATTTGGTGTGGATTTTCACGCAATTTTGTTAGGAGCATTTATTTTATTATGCACCACCTGCGTAACTTCTCTTGGGCAGAGATCCTATATGGCACTTTTCAAGTTCAAGCCAAAGCTATGTGTGCAAACATTTTTAAAAAATGTGTTGAAATCGTAGAATGACTTATGAATTCTATTTTTTTTTGTGAGTCACTTGTTCTTTTGTACCAACTTCACAGCCCTGCTTGATCATATCATCGAGTCACTCTTCAAGCTGCAATAGCCATTTCACTTGCACTTACTCAATCTTCCTGCAATTATATCATATTTTGAATGCTGTCTATTTGTTTATGCCAATTTTTTTCTGTTATGTGTATAGTAGAATGCTGATTATCTGGGTAAGAATTTGATTACCTATTTTTTTGATTAACTGTGGTCCTCCGGGCTGTAACTTATATATTTTTTATACAAGGGTTTCCAAATTACCAGGGATAATAGGCCCTCTACTGTATTTCTTTATTTGATTCTAAGCTGTAAATATAACTGATTAGAGCTATTTTTAATAGTTCAAAAACTTTATTCTTTTAGAGTAAATCAACAGTGGGAGAAACAAGATTCACCAGAAAAGACTGACTTTAGACAGAAGGCATCAAATACGTAAGTATTTTTGGTTTCCAAACGATTAAAACATTCATATTTATTTTTATTGAAGTGGATATAATAGTTCTGATAGTCAGGGTTCTTCTGGTGTTAACCCTCCAGAAAAAAATCTGTACCACAGGGGTCCTAAAAGGTTGGGAGAAACTATAGTTTGCTGTTCTAGTTTAGAGATTATTATTTTTTTTTTAATTCTAGAGTGCAAGGTGTGATTGGTCGGAACTTTGATAACGGCAGTGGAGACTGGAATAAGTTTGAGGGTGGAGAAAATCGAGGTAGCTTTTCTAAAGGAGGCAGCCATAGGTAATTTTTTTTTCTCCAATATAATGGATGGTTTATTAATTTGGAATTTTTTAAAATCTGGAAAGAGAAGTATCCTATAAAGAAAATGTTTGAAATAAAAGTTAATATTATTGGAAAGGTCCAAAAAACCACCTTTTTGCTAGAGGGCAACGATCCCACCCAATTTGTTTGTTTTCCAGAAAAAAGAAATTCCCTCCAAAATTGAGAAAAATCAGTTAACGTTAACACGTGCCTCCGGGCACCTCAAATTTCCCATTTTAAAATACATTGCAAATGTGCACCATTTTTTCTATTTTCTTTTTTTTTAAGTTGCGGGAATTATCAGAAATTGTTCAGAATTCCCCAAGGAACAAATCCACAACCACTATTTTCTTGTTCACCACCCCCTACCCTCGCCATAATACCCTAAATATGAAGCAAAAGTTTCCCCAAATTTACAATTTTACAATGTTGCGTGTTTTATTATTGTTTTTGGCAGAAGTGATTATTATTGGATTATTGACATATTTTTTGTCATTTATTAACTAATTTGAAATTGTTTAAACAATTACAATTTGTTTATACAAAAATATATGATGGTACGAACATATTTTTCCATTTTTTGCAGAAGTTATTAAATTATTGGCTTTTTTAGCTGTGTTTAAACAAATTCCATTACTTTAAACAAATATACAGTACACTCTCGCTACACTCAAAGGGTATTAATTGAATGTAGCTACAGCATACGAGCAGGACAACGATAACAAAAAAAAATAACTAAAATATTTACCAATAATAGGGTATTACGGTCATGTGGAAATTTAAGCAAAAGCGTGTATTAAGCGATTTTACGGTATATAACCCGAAATTCTGTTAAGGGGGGCGTTTACCGATATACCAGTTACATGCAAAACACGGGCGCATAAAAAGCAGATCGGAGTCGAAACTATTCCATTGATATGTAAAAGTAAGGTACAGTTAGAATGTGTAAGCATAGAGCATTGTTCCAGGATTAATATAAAATTCAACCGCGCTTGTTTTAATCATGAACTTAATTAGAGAAAAGAAGCTAATTTTTCAGTGTATATACTGGTTGATTTAATATGCTTTCATAGTGATTGAGCCAATAGCATTAATCCCGGAACAGGAGCTAATTTATGGGTGGCATTTTAATACATAGCTCTTTAAAATTGACCCAGCCGTTGTCAAGTTGATCTGCTTTTTATGCAATTGTGTCGAATTACTACGAACTGTCACCGCGGAGCTCTGTAAAGAAGGTTTCTGTAATAAAGTCCACAGACCGAGGCAAAGGAGAGGAGTACTAATATATCTGATCAATAATAACTAACAGTTGACAACAACAACAGTAGCTGCCTATTGGCAAAGGGCAGAAATCGGCTGAACAAATTAACCAAGTATGTTTGTTTATACACAAAGACTTGAGTACAACAGTTCACCGTTAGATGGAACCACATCCTGGGTGTCTTACAGACGTCAATCTCACTAGCATAAACGCCCCTCTTAAGTTAAAATTAAATTACATTCAGAATTTGTTGAGAAAATGACAATTAAAATTTGAATTTTCCGATCACTGTCGTGATTGGCCTAGTGTAGAATTGGCAACGTAGCCAAGAAATTGATCAAAACCTAGGGAATTTTCTTGCAACTGTGTTTGCACCGCTGTTTGTTTGTATGTGTGTTGACAAACTTTGACGGCAGTATTTACTTACAGCATTTACAGCTTTGATTATGGATGGTGTTGATATATTAAAAAGTCACTGATCACCTAACCTCAATGCACTAACGGTAAACAGAGTGACCTACGCGACTGTTGACAGTTTGGCACCACAGCAACATAAAATAACTATGCGCGACGTTGTCAAGTTTCGCATTATAATACCTCCTTGTGACGTCACAAGTAGGATTTTTATTTGAATTTCAAAACGCGTTTTCTCCTATATTAAAGCGTTGCTTGGCATTTTACGTGTGAAAGGGTGATGCTAACCTTACCTACTTTGTAATACAACAGAATTTGAAAAGTGCCGTAAGACCCTATTGGTACAATTGGACAATAACCTACAATTTTGTTTTTGGATTTATAAATCCTTCCTTCATACAATGCATAGTAAAATCACCTATCAATACATGCAGTAAAATATCCAAGAAATGATTTTAATTAGACGATCGGGACGAAGCAGCTAAAACAACGATTTTTGTGCGTTTGAACGGAGAGCTATGTATTCTCTTTTTAGTTACTCAAATTTAGAAGCAAAATTTAAAGATCGGTACAATTTACGAAATACGTTGCTGAACTTTCTAGGGTGCGTTCCGCACCCCGTTTCGGCACCCTTAAATGAAATATTATTAGGAGCATTTTTGGTAACTATTTTTACTAACTAATTTGCAATAGTTTAAACAAATATTTGTTTACAAAAATATACAATGTTAGGGACATATTTTTCGTTTTTCTTGAGAAATTATTATTAGATTGTTGGCTTTGTCTGTCATTAATTAACTAGTTTGCAATTGTTTAACTAATACATACCATTTGTTTAAAAAAAATATACTATGGTACTGACATATCTTTTTGGCAAAAATTATTATTGTATTTCTTGTCTTTTTCTTCTTGCCAAATTTGTTAACTCATTTGCAATTATAACCTATAATAATAAATATTATATATATCATAAAACCTGTAATATTTTTTGTCAAGAAATACGTACTAACATATATTACGTAGATTACTGGTTAAACAAATTTATTTGTTCTAACAATTGCACATTAAGTAACAAATTATTAAAAAAATTCCAAGAATGTAACAATAATAATTTGTACAGAAGAAAAATCAAAAAAATATTTGTTTAAAAAATGAAACTTGGTTAAAGAATTGCAAATTCGTTAGTAAATGACAATAAATGCCAATAATTTAATAATAGTTTCTACAATAAATATAAAAAATATGTCCGCAACAATGTATATATATATATATTTGTTTAAACAATTACAAATTAGTTAATAAATGTCATAAAACTGCCAATAATCTAATAATAGTTTATGCAAAAAATATAGAAAATTATGTCCATTACAATTATTGTTTACACAAATGGTAATATAAATTTTATTTTAAACATTTTCTACGGAGTTCTTCTTTCTCCAGTGAGTCTGGTCTTGTCATCTTTTTGGTGGTTTGTTTATCCTGGGATTTTTTAATATCAGGGAGTCAACTCTTGTCATCTTATTGAAGCGAATAGGAGACTTCTCATATAGTTAGGAGAGACGGAGTGGGGATATCAGCGGCTGCCCTCTGTTTGAAACATATCTATGAGCAAGTTTGCTTGTCGCTAAGAACTATAACGTACACGCCACGCCCCTACACTCCAAACATTGGGCAACTGCCGATATCCCCACTCCGTCTCACCTAACCATTCGAGAAGTCTCGTATTCGCTTCAAAAAGATGAGAAGAGTAGAGTCCCAGATACTTAAAAATCCCAGGATAAACAAACCACCCGGTATATTTTATTTTATATTTATTGTTATTATATTTGATTCAGGAAAGCCGATCAAAGAGGAGGCCGAAACAGTTATGAGAAGCGAGACAATATTCGAAGACAACCCAGGTATATTAATTTGAAATACATACTTAAATGTCTTTTGCCCGTTGGCACTGTATTTGCTAAAACAGACTTAACTTTAAAAACAACTTAAAACAAATCCAAGCCTAAGTCGGCATTCATTTGCACTCCATGTGTGTAGGATTCTGGTATAATATAGCTGAAATTTTTATGTACTAGCTAAAATTAGAAAATCTTGAATGTTTTACGGTAAAATGCGAAAAGCCGCTAAGTTATGTGGTAGCTTTTAGGGGTGCCAGGTGATAATAAATTCTGGCGAATCTATAGAATATTGAATCCCAACACTTTCCGAGTCCGATTCCAAATGAGCAATCGTATTGCAAACTACAATAAGCGATAGGGGATGTTTGATCAGCCTTTGTTACCCAGCTAAAGCAAATTTAAAATTCTTGTTTTGTTTAATGGCCTGCGCGCACCACTTAAAGAAATGTTGTCGGTGATTCAAAAATACTTGTGAAAGTGGAAAATATAAGGTTTGAGGATATTGCTTTTGAGGGACGTATTTTTAGGGAATTGGGTTTATTATCTTATCTTTGAAACATGGTATGGTTGGTGACCATGGTAAAAGTACTTAAGAATAGTTTGACAGACCCTACAACTTAATTTTTTTAATTTTTTTTAGAAAAGATCAAATTATAGACACATACTCTGTAAGTAGCGCGCATAGGAGTCCAAACACAAAAGAAATTTAAAGTTGCTATATCGCGGCAATCGTGTTAATATACACTCCCTTACCCAAAATGATGTCATGTATCGCTGGTTGCCACGTATGTTGTTGATCACTCTGTATATTTTATATCCTACACCTAAAATTTTTTGTTGTTCTGGTATAGAGTACCAGAGTACCTAACTTAATTTTTCAAAACAGTGTGTAACTTATATTTTTTTAAAAATAGATTAAGATTAAATAGATTATTTATGCATTAATATTTTTTTTCATCTTTTCTGTAGAGGTCCAGATAGCGGTCAAAATAATAATGAAGAATACGAAAAAAAAACTTGGTACGTACCCATATTATTAACGCATTTATTGCCATAGCTGGCACTGGTTTCCGCTCGCATATATTTTATCGGTGTTCGCTCGGCAGCAAATGTGTTAACAATAATTTTGTATATAAAATCGGAAAATCTATCAATAGGAAAAATGTTTGCAGGTTTGACAATAATAAAGGCAACAATGACTGCAAGGGCTTTGACAATTCATACAGACAGAAGAGAACAGAGAACAAAAGGTACAGTCCAGTTTTTCTTTATCTAATTAATTTGTCTAGTTTTTTTTTTATAAATTATTTTATTTTGTTTTTACTAATTGTTTAATCTGTCAGAGATGGCAGCTGGTCTGATAGCTCAGATAGGGGCGGCAGGAAAGGCGGTGGAGCCCGTAACACCAACAACAGGCACAACAATGAGGAGAGAGGTAGAGGATTTCAGAAGTCTACCCCGCCAAAGGTTGCACCATCTGACGATTTCAACAATGTGGAAAATTGGGAGGAGACAACTGTTCCTGTTGCCACCAACACCTCAAAGGAAGTAGCTGCTCTTGATGAGTGTGTGCTTGCCTCAAACACTGATCGGTTCAATCTGCGGACTGATGTCATCGGTCAAACCGAACTCGTTTCAATCTGCTGGTTCTATAACCCTACACATTTTTTCGTGCAGTTGCAGAGCTCGAAGGTGTGTATGGTATATATTGTCACATAAAAACTTCAAAACTAAAAAGTTATATTTTTATTTGAACAAGTGTTGGCCTAATTTTACTGGGAACAATCTTTCCAAGGAGTCATTTGTAAAATTTTTGTCATATAATAAATTATTGCCTTAACAATTATGCAGTTACCCTATACATTAATTTTTATTTCTGTATTTCAGATCCAGTTCACAGACATGATGAAAGAGATCCAGACACGCTACAAGCAAAGACAACAAATTTCTCCTATAGTTGGGGCCTCTGTCATAGTCCAATTTCCAGACGATAAAGTGCTCTACCGGGCGGAGGTACTGTCTCTGGATTCAAACAGATATAGGGTCCGTTACGTTGATTATGGTAACACAGGGCTCGTTGATATTGTTTACGCAATTGAATCCAAATACATGGAGCTCCCCGAGCAAGCAATTCCCTGCGGTCTCCGAGGAATATTGCCTCCTGCCAAGGCTTGGGGAAGTCCCGATACTTACTCTATGTATTTCAGTAAGAATGAGTATTCATGCACCTTTCTTTCTGCGCTGGAAGATAGGTGGGTTCAATTTATGATTTATTTTTCTTTTTGATATTTAGTTTTTCAAACCAATCTCAGATTGAAAATCACTTTATGTCAATCCGTCTGAAGTAGCCCAAAGATGGTAGCTGAATATTGTAGAATTTTTTTTAGACATCGATCGTATCTGCATTAAAACTAGTTTGCCAGGGTTTGACAGATATTTTGATTCTATTGACAGTATTGTGAAAACATCACAGTTTGACACAGTTTGATACTGCTGTATAGTATGATATTACGATAAATAGAAACTCGAAATTTTGTATTCTTACATAAGAGCAGACTCTGAAGCAATTTTAAATATCAAAAAATGTTTTTGTTTACCAGCTTTAGCTGGGCGATATTAAAATTTTTTATTTCTTGTAGACACCAATAACATATTGATTTTTATTAGAAATAAAACTTTTTGTTCTTTCACTGTTCTTTTCGCCTTTCGGCATTATCGAACTAACTTGTCAGATCTGACAGAACCACCTAGCTCACTGCACGTGAATATGATACGGGTCCGTAACACATTAGGACAAAAAATACTGGTCCGCTACAATAGATAGTTTGAGTAGCGCTGCTCTACAATACAATGGATGTCAATATGATCTTCCAGTGTTTGTTTTATTGCTGCTATCCTGTTTGTTATGGTTTGAGCATTCATGTGGATTAATTGTACATTTTGTTGGGTCAAGCCCATTTTTTGCGTTTCTTGAGGTGACTGTGCGAATTGACTGGTGTCTCCTTAGGACTCTGGTGAAAAAACCTGGTCACATAGCATCCATATGGTCAGATGTCTGCTTGCATAGCTTTATCACCAGGGATAGGCGGATGGGATTCCGCCATATTCTGCCATATTTTTGGCGTTTTTATCTGATTTCTGGCAGTACATTACTTTATTTTTGCCTGTTTGACCAGTTTCTCTCAACACAACTTTTGTGGTATTAGGTGGCAGTTTATGCTGCACTTTTTCTTACAGCACTTCATTATTGTATATGTTTTATTGTTTTCACTGGTGAGCTCACCTTCAGCTTGTTTGCTGTTCATTGCCATTTATCTTACCTTTATCATATAATATTATATGTTTTATGAATACATTAAACGCATTCAATTTCTTATATAAAATATTTTTATTTTATTGCCTAATTACTTGAATTCTTTTGTTTTACGATAGATGCTGCGTAGATCTGTTGTATGACGGTAAGGATTTATCGACGATGTTGGTGGATGGTCAATTGGCAGTGATCGATGCTCCAATAGAAACAAACTTGCAAGATTTTGATATGAATCTTCTACTTGGACAGCAGTTGGTGACGTGCCTGAAGGAAGTTGTGTCGATCAGCGATATCAAGGTCGAAATTGAGCCAAATTTGGTTGTGAACGCCGCCATGCACAATTTGGCACAGGCCACCGAGACCTACGAGGATGACCTGAAGAAGTGGACTGGACAGTTTGTTATCATATATGTGGATATGGTTACTGATGACAAGTGAGTAATAATAATAATATTAATAACAACATATTTATTCACACCAAAATACATCATTACAATACACTACAAAAATGTATCTACAGAATAGCTTGTAGTTTAGGCTGTCATAAGACAGAATTTCAAAGAAAATCTATGTAAAAAAACATATATAATAACTCCAGTTTGTGAATAGAAAAGAATACAATAATTTGTATTAGTCATCCTGTAATAAGTAACACTAAAATAATTCAACAAACAATCCGTGTAAAGAAAAGTATCAATAAAAGCATGACAAAACATTATGATAAACAGGCAAATTACTTCATTAGAGATTATTTGAATTTATTTGGAGAGACTCAACAATCCCCCCAACCATAGCCAGCAGCTCCGTGGCAGCAGACCTCCCTCGTCTGTAGCCATGACATAGCTTTAGTGGCAGTGGGATTAACTACTGTAGAATCTACTAGGAATCTTCAACAAACTAGTAATAAAATATATAAACGGACAAAAAAATTGAAGACTAAGTTCAAGGAACTGAAATATGTCCATATTAACTTTACAAACAAAAAAATAGGGTATTCCGGTGTTTTTTAAATTGTCATTTTTTATAAACTATGGGTGTTACTGTTTGCTACTTCACTAGTAAAATATCAAACATCGTTTTAAATTAATAGAAATCGTTGTTTGAATTTTGAATTAGGATTGGTCTTTGTGACGTCACAAAGACCGCTCAAAGTGAGCGACTTGACAACATTGCTATATCTAGGGTGCACGTAATTTTTTTTCTTGTTGTGGTCAACGTTTAGAATCGCTCGTTTGTTGACACCTGCTTTGGTTATTGAGGTTATATCAAATACTTGATTTCAAAATGTATAAACACCAACGCCGACATAGTTCTGTGCCGAATTGAAAATGGAGTTCGACTTCGTTCCCAACAACAGGTTAGCCAACCGTCAACTTGGGCGATCAGCTGTTCGAGAGCTGTCCGCTGTTGCCAGGGCGTGTATTTCCGAGGGTGGTCGGTGAATTCAAACGAAATGCACTTTTAATTGCAATTATCTCACAGAAAAACTAAATCAAAAAGCTCATAGCATAACTTTATGAATCCTCATAAATTGTACAATAGGTTAAACCGAATATCTGCTTAAATTTTGACATGACCGGAATACCCTATTGAGGACCTCATGTTAAGATTAACAACACCATAGTTCCATATGCGAACACTGCAAAGTATTTGGGTATGAATCTGGATAAAAAACTACGATGGAAAGAACATGTTAAGTAGAAAAGAGTGTAGCTTCAAAGACAGAGAACTGTACTGGCTTGTGCGAAGAAACTATCAGTTGTCTGTATAGAACAAACTACAAGTTTACAACCAAGCACTAAAGCAGATTTGGTTATACGACATCCAGCTTTGGGGTTGCTCGAAAAAATCCAATATACATGGAATCCAGACATTTGTAACCATTTCTGATTAAGTTTCATGTGCGAATTGCATCAAATTTGTGTTGGGCTTGGTCTGGCTGGCTTGCTCTACACTCCTGGAAGATTGCACCAGAGAACCCATTCTATTGCCCATGGGGTTTTCCAAACGAAAATGCTGGAAAAATCATTTGCTACCACACTTATAACGCCTGGCTTCTGTAAAGAATATGAAATATATTATTACTAGATTATAATTATTATTAAATGAAAAATATGTTTTTTAATTTATTTCCTTCCTCTATCGCTCCAAGCAGTAAATCAATTCGGTTTCAATGGCTATCGGGAGCTGCCACAATAAAACAACTTTACTTTTTTGCTGACGTTTCGGTCTATTCTTTAAACCTTATTCATAGCTCAAAAGTATGACATAAAATTAAAATACACATTAAAAACAAAAAATTACACCCACTACGCCTCACACGAGTGTGTCGGTACGACGGACATCTTACAATATGTACAATATCTTACAATATTTTGTTTTTAATGTGTATTTTAATTTTATGTCATACTTTTGAGCTATGAATAAGGTTTAAAGAATAGACCGAAACGTCAGCAAAAAAGTAAACTTGTTTTATTGTGGCAGCTCCCGATAGCCATTGAAACCGAATTAATATGTTTTTTTTTTATTTTTTTTTACACTAACTTAGAATACCAAAATAAAATACCAGCATTTTTATACATTTATGGTTTGATTATAGGTTAGAAATCACTATATACGACCTCAATGGACAGAAGCTCACGTTCTTACACCCAGACAAAGGCGCCTACGATACCGTTGATGTACTATGCGCCGTTCCCATCTATACCCGAAGTATTCACGGTTATGTCTGCTATGCCACTCCTACTGCCATCTACATCCAACCGTCCAAATATGAGCACAGTGTTAATCAGCTTTTGGATGCCATGCATAACACCTACAATGAAAAAACACTGCAAGAACCAATCATACCAATCGAAGGTGAGATATACGCAGTGCTATCCGCTGACGGTAACTGGTACCGAGCTAGAGTCACCGATGTTGAAGGAGACAATGTCACTGTTACTTTTGTGGATTATGGAAACTCGGAGAACATCACTAATTTGTCGTTGAGAAATTTATCCCCAGAATTTTTCCAACCGCACATGCTGGCTGTGGAAATTACAATTACAGAAAATGCTGAGAAATATTTGGATACGGAAGTAGGAGTTAACATGGTCGCGAGTGATTCCGGCTGGACCGGAACTGTTATTGGAAGTGAAAATGCAAAAGACGAAGAAATTACTGAAAATATCGTGAATGACAAAGAAGTTGTGAGCGAACCCCTTGTGATTCAGGCAGAGACAAATACGACCATTAATCAAGATGCTTACCCAAAGGTCGACGTAACGCTAAGTCATATTGACTCGCCAAGCGAATTCTATCTGCAGTTGACCTATGATTTGGATCTGATCAATAGTTTGCAGGCAGAGCTGCAAAATCGAATTCCCGATTTACCTAATCTGCAGAACCCGACTCCGGGAATTTTATGTGCTGCACCGTATTCTGTTCAAGGGGAGTGGTACCGAGCGCAGGTCAGTATAAGTTAATGTGTTATCCTCATCTTCTATACCAGAGTTTCTCATACTTTCTTCTCTTTTCACCATCATTCTTTTGTTAATAGCAAAGCGTTTGGAGCATGTCTTTAAACATAAATGAAATTTGTGTTTTCCATGGGGTAATGAAAAATGTTTGTTCTGGTGTGGCAGGTGGCTAGTTTTCCTTTTCATCTGTAGTTGTTTAGAAGTTGTTCTTCAGTTTCTCCTCTGGTCTGGTCTTGCGTTTCTCGCATAGTATTGTCAAATTTTTATTTCTTAGTTTAAATCCGATTTATAATTAGTAGTAGTTGTTAAGTATAAAACCTCAGTGATGACTAGAGAGTAGAGACCAGGCTTAAAACCGTTTACTTTTAGAAAATAAGCATTTTATATTTAGAAAAGCTACTTCTTATGTTTACTGTCATAATTTGCTCATATTTTAAATTAATAAGAAGAATGCCAATTTTCCTAAACGAGCCACTATAAATAGCGCCCAAAACATTGTAATGTGGCTGCTCGAAGCGGGATATAGTCTTGCTGGCTTTCGATTAGTATGAGCAGCATGGTGCTCATGTGGCCCAGCCATGTGATTTGTCTCTTTCAATCTTTTCTTGCACTGGTATCACCTTCAGTTCTTCTCTGATTGCTGTATTTCTGTAGTGGTCTCGTCTGGTAACTCCTGTGATCGCTCATAGGTATCTCATCCCACGGGCCTGTATTTTGCTCTTTTGTGTTTAAGTCATAGTCTACGCTTCTTATCCATATATCAGAACTGGCACAGACACATTGTTGAAAACTATAACCTCTGTTTCTGCTGACACCTCTTTCTACCTTATAAAAGCCTTGCTGAGTGCATGGTAAAGCTTGTTAGGGCTGTTAAAAAGTTGCAGAAGTCAATTTGGATCCTCAGAAAGTATGTGATATTCTAGCTTGGAAGAGGGAGTGGTAGCAGATGAGGGTTGGCTCTGTCCTGGCCACCTGTGCAGTTCTTCTGAGGCAGTATACAGTTTTTGCCAGCTTGCAGTTCAGTTGGTTGATGTGAGATTCCTCAGTTAATAGAGTCTATGAACAGTCCCAGGAAACGCACGTCGTCTTCAACTGCCTTTGGTCGATTCAGTTCGTACGTGATGGTTTCGGTTTTGCTGCTGTTGAGGTTAATGTAGTAGCTTTCAAACCATGGTTTTGCAATTTAAAAGCTCTGTTTTGACATAGTCTCCAGTTCGTCTTCAGAGTTGGCTGGTGTTGTTGGTGTTGTGTCATCTGAGTCTGAGTTTAAAAATTTGTGACATGTTAGATGCTCTGGCAGGGTGTTCATGAACATCACGAAGAACGAGCTTCCTAGTATGGAGCCCTGAGCGACTCCGATGTTCACCTTGGTCTACTTGCTGAGGCCGTGCCTTCGATCACTAAGATATGATTCGAGCAGGTTGAGCGGCCGTTTCCTGAAAGCCATAGTTTTCCATCTTTTTCAGAAAGGTCTTGTGAGGCATGGTATCGAAAACTTTGCTGAGATCACACCACTGCGACCTGCATTTCTGTTAGTTTTCCAGCGACCTACAGATACAATTGATCAGGGCCAACATTGCTGTTTTTGTGTTCCTATTCTTCCGGTAGGCAAATTGTTGTTCACAATAGATATTGTTCTTGGTTATGATGCTTTCAACTCTGGATAGTGTAATTTGCTCGCAGACTTTTGAAAATGCTGGAAGTAGGGATATCGGCTGGTAGTTTGAGCATTCCGTATAAGTTTATATAATAGTCTATAACAGCATAAGCTAAATACTTAGAATCCGCTTGCCAGTCATACTAGAGCCCAAAATTTAACACTCATAAATAAAACACAGTAGTACAATAAAAAATTGTTACAGGTCTTAGATGCTGATGACGATATAACAACGGTGAGATTTGTAGACTATGGAAACACAGATGTGATCGACAACAAAACTACCTCAATAAAAACCCTTCCAGCAGATATGCTGTCGCTCGAGTTCCACTCTAGGTTGTGTTCTCTGAATATAAATTCACTCTCTCCAGAGTGGAGTACTACTGCTATCGAGAAGTTTGAATCCCTCGTAGCGAATAAAGACCTCCAAGCGGAGATCATCCACCAAGAAGACAAGACAACGTACGTTGAGTTGTTTGCCAGTGGGGTGAACGTTGGCGAGACCCTAAAGACTGGTGGTCTAGCCGGAAATTTGCAACTAGAGACAGCGAACAACTCGACTGGGTTTATCAGCCATTTGAATTCACTGTCAGAGTTTTGGGTGCAAATGGAGAGTTCTGTGCCAGATTTGGAGTGGGTTGCAGACCAACTGGCCAATGCCGAAAGTTTTCCAGTTCTCCAGGATCTGACGCCAGGGTCTTTATGTGCTGCTGTCTTTCCTGCTGATGAGTCTTGGTACAGAGCGAGGATATTGTCGAATACAGTTGCAGGTATTTTCCATGTTTTTTGTAATTAATTTGAAGGAAGGATTGTTAGCATGGATTGTAATAACGGTAATATTATTTTGCTATTTTGTTTTATTTCTAACATTTTTAGGACAATAAGTACTACAATGGTATTACTCAAACTTCTTTTTTTTTGTTTTATTTTTCTGGCTAAAAGAAGCAATTTAGAAAAATATTCTCAACATTTTACTACAGCGGCAGGAAAATTCACAAAAATTGCCAAAAGCACAAGTTTCTAGATTTAAACTTTGACTTTTCTAATACCTTATGTCATAGGCATCTTTTGAGTCCGGACATGTATTCAACGCGATTAAAACTACCATAACCACATATACACATCCATTCACAAAATCCACTTCCCAAAGTGGAAAATAGTAAAATACTATTACTATTTTCAATTGCCTTTTTTTGAAAATTATTCTTCACTATTTGAACATTAGCTGCGTTCGGATATTGTACACCGTTTACACTTTTACACTCAATAACACGTAAAGTAAAAAATTGCAAAAACAAGCAGTTTGTATTAACCTTAAGTGCTGATGTGCGAACGGAAGTTAACCCAATTTATTGTTTGTTTATGGTGTTTTTCTTCTTATTACAATAGGTTACTTTTCAGCACTTCTAAGCGTTCAAAACAAAAAAAATAACTTTTTCATGTTTACATGAACAATGGTTACAAGAAATTGCATGCTGTTAGATATTTGTGGTGTGATAAATTCTTGCCACAAATAAAAATATAATGGCTAATTTCAGATTTTATAGTAGTGGCGCCATCTACATATAGTAAAACTTTTTTGACGCTTTATAGAAAGGAGTTGTAACTCAACGTTTGATTGGGGGATTTGTGATCTTTGTGAGTGCTTGGGTATCACTAATGAAATAAATCAGTTGTGCTACCTTACCAACATCGTGGTGTAGTACACCCTAGGATCACCATTAACACCATTAACCCTTAACAGACTAAAACTTCTAACTTTTTTCTTAGTAAAATGTATTTTCTCTTGTCATTCCCAGGTATTGAAGTAATATTCATCGACTACGGCAACTCTTGCTCTTGTAGCAGCCTCAGAGAACTTCCTGAAGACCTTGTTATGTCTCCGGCTTTAGCAATGAAGTGCAGTCTCCAGAAACCGAATGGCCTGCTGCAGTGGTCTCCCTTGACTACAGAAAAATTCCGAGAACTTTCAGCAGATGGCGCTACGGTCTTCACTATCAATGTTCTAACACCGGGCGAGACATCAATCATCCAAATGACCCTTGATGGAAGAGACATAAGTGGAGATTTCCTTCCAGAAACCAGAGACTGCTATATTTCGTTTATAGTTGACTTAGATAATTTCTGGGTTCAGTTTGCAGATCATATGGAAAAGATTGATAAGATGACTGATCTTATGTTGAATGCCGAAAGTTGGGCAGAAGTGGAGAATCCGAAGGAGGGTGATTTGGTTGCAGCTTTGTTTAATGAGGACGGTGTTTGGTATAGAGGGAAGATTATTGGAAAGGAGAATGAGGGTTTTAGGGTGTTTTTTGTGGATTTTGGAAATGAAGCTACTACTAATGATTTTCGGAAGTTGGGTTGTGATGCAGATATGGAGGAACCATTATGTGCTAATTTTAGAATGGATGTTTTGCCAAGGACAAAATGGGCAGATGATGCTAATGAGAAGTTTGTGGATTTGCATGCAAATGGTAAGAGTATTATTAATATTAAGGGTATTCACAAGCGTCATACTTTTGTTTTATAGAATTTTGTGAACTGAGGAAAAATCTGCAAAATGTCTACCATGTGAACACCTTTTATATCTTTTTTGTAGGAATCAGATGTGTTGTCATTGAAATAATAAGTATCATTGCGTTAATGGTAGTGTTCAGGTTAGCTAGCGGTCCCATAACTGCTGGAATTTAAACCTAGATTCTTTTAGCCATCATAGTGTGCTTACCTGAACATATCTTTATTTTGTTTCAAGCTCACCGTGGATAGTGCAGTTGTTAGTATATGACCAACAATTTCAAAACGCGTTTTTTTTTTCTTCAAATTTTGCTTTCTCATATGCTAGGATCATATCATTTTTAGAGTAGTGATCTCAGATATTGCTATTTTCAATTATTTCTGTACTTAACAAAAACTTTTCTTGTAGGCGCAACCATGTTCCAACTCGAAATGGTCTCCGATAGCATTGCCAGGCTATACCTAAATGGGGAAGATATCCGCACATCCTTAGGCACAGTCAAATGCACCCCAACCACATCAGCAACTAGCAGCCCAAAGAAATCTTATCCATCTTCAGAACAAAACCTCAATCAAGAAGTAACACACAATATTACTCCGGAGACTGAAACTCAATTTGAAATTAATGAAAATGTAGAGGATACTGATAAAAACAATGTTGGATCCTATCAACCTGAACCAGCCGGAATCCCTGAGGAGCAACTAGTAGTTGATGGAGAAGGCAAACATTCTGCACAAAGTGGAGCTTTTTTAGCTGAAACCAGAGATAGCTATATTGCTTTTGTTGTCAGCTTAGATAATTTCTGGGTTCAGTTTGCGGATCATATGGAAAAAATCGATAACATGGCAGATCTTATGTTAAATGCTGAAAGTTGGGCGCAGGTGGAGAATCCAAAAGAGGGTGATTTAGTTGCGGCTTTATTTAATGATGACAGCGTTTGGTTTAGGGCAAAGATCATACGAAAGGAGAATGATAGTTTTAGGGTATTTTTTGTGGATTATGGAAATGAAGCTGTAACTGATGAAATTCGGAAGTTGGTTTCTGATGCAGAGATGGAGGCACCATTATGTGCTAATTTCAGATTGGATGTCTTGCCGGGGACAACGTGGGCGGTAGATGCAAACGAAAAGTTTGCGGATTTACACGCAGATGGTAAGAGTTTATTGTTATATTATTATATGAATGTGTTGTAAATTGTCTTTATCTTCCTATATTATATTAACAATTTTTTTATGTGCGCGGATGATTTGTTATGGTAGAAAAGGATCATATCTAATCATAGAGTAGCATCTGTAGTTGTCATTCTTTTCGATGATTTCAGTAAGCAATGAGACCTTTTCTTTCAGGTGCAACTGTGTTCCAACTTGAAGTGGTCTCTGATAACATTGCCCGGCTATATCTAAATGGAGAAGATATTCGTACAATCTTGGGCACCGTCAAATGCACCCCAACTACATCAGCTAACGATGCTAACTGCCCAACGAAGTCTTATCCTGCTTCAGACGTAAATATCAATGTAGAAACCACTAACTGTATTCCTCTTAAAACTGAAACTCAATATCCTGATATTCAGGAAAATGTAAAGGCTAATGATAACGGAGATATTGGGGACTACCAACCGGAACAAGCTATAACCCCTCAGAAGCAATTGGAACTTGAAGGAAGAAACAAACACACTGCAGAAAGTAGTGATTTCCTGTCAGACACCAGAGATTGTTACATTGCGTATGTAGTTGACTTGGATAATTTCTGGGTTCAGTTTGCGGATCATATGGAAAAGATCGATAAGATGGCAGATCTTATGTTGAATGCTGAAAGTTGGGCGCAGGTGGAGAATCCAAAAGAGGGTGATTTAGTTGCGGCTTTGTTTAATGATGACAGCGTGTGGTATAGGGCAAGGATCATACGAAAGGAGAACGATGGTTTTATGGTATTTTTTGTGGATTATGGAAATGAAGCAGTAACTGAAAGAATTCGGAAGTTGGTTTCTGATGCAGAGATGGAGGAACCATTATGTGCTAATTTTGGATTGGATGTCATGCCGGGGACAAAGTGGGCTATAGATGCTAAGGAGAAGTTTGCGAATTTACATGCAGATGGTAAGAGTTTATTATTATATTAATGTGTTGTAAATTGTCTTCATCTTCCTATATAATATAAACATTTTTTTATGTGCGCCGATGATTTGTTGTGGTTGAAAACGATCATATCTAATCATATCTAGAGTACCATCCGTACTTGTCATTATGTTCGGTGATTTCAGTAGGCAATAAAACCTTTTCTTTCAGGTGCAACTATGTTCCAATTTGAAATGGTCTCTGATAACATTTCCCGGCTATATCTAAATGGAGAAGATATTCGTACAATCTTGGGCACAGTCAAATGCACCCCAACTACATCAGCTAACGATGCTAACTGCCCAACAAAGTCTTATCCCGCGTCAGACGTAAATACCAATGTAGAAACCACTAACTATATTCCTCTTGAAACTGAAACTCAACATCCTGATATTCAGGAAAATGTAAAAGCTAATGATAACGGAGATATTGGAGACTACCAACCGGAACAAGCTATAATCCCTCAGACGCAATTGGAACTTGAAGAAAGAGACGAACACTCTGCAGAAAGTAGGGAGTTTCTGTCAGACACCAGAGACTGTTACATTGCGTATGTAGTTAACTTGGATAATTTCTGGGTTCAGTTTGCTGATGATATGGAAAAGATCGATAAGATGGCAGATCTTATGTTGAATGCTGAAAGTTGGTCACAGGTGGAGAACCCAAAAGAGGGTGATTTAGTTGCAGCTTTGTTTAATGATGACGGTGTTTGGTATAGGGCAAAGATCATAAGAAAGGAGAATGATGGTTTCAGGGTGTTGTTTGTGGATTATGGAAATGAAGCTGTGACTGAAGGCCTTCGAATGTTAATTTATGATGCAGAGAAGGAGGATCCATTATGTGCTAATTATAAGTTAGATGTTATTCCAAGCACAAAATGGGCAGACGATGCGTTTCAGAAGTTTGTTGATTTGCATGCAGATGGTAAGAATATTATTATTATTCGTATTATACGTATGTAGCTTGAGCTATAATATCAATTATTTTCCTTTAACGTCTTAATATAGGAAACCAGAATCATAAGTTTCTAAGTAACATTTTGTATAAATATGACATTTTTTATTAAACGCAACCTATATATTACATCGATAGTGCGAGTTTTGTTTAAATTTCATTAGATAATTGAATAATACAAATTTCTCACAGTTGCAAGTGCCACTTACGATATGCTGGCTCAGAACCACATGGTTCTACTGTGGTATTGTGGTGCAGAACAGTGTTTACAGCACGGAACTCAAGCGCAATAGATCGCTATATGAAAAATCTATTAAGAATGAGCAACACGTGCAATGAATAGTATTTGGCTCTGTTGGAACAAATCTTACCATACAGGGTGAATCGTAGCATTGCAGTGGTTGATAGTGGTTATCAAGATTTATCTCTATCTCTAAAGAGATAGAAAAAAATGTTATGTACCAAAGCTGTTTAGTCATTTTATATTATTTCTATTATCATGTTCTACAACACAAAATTGTTGTTATTTAAACAGATGAAAAAAAAAACTAAATTGTTTATTAAATGACCTGTTATTACCATATGGGGTATACTAATTAAATTATATTTGTAACTGGTTAGGTTGTAACTGTGCAAAGATAATACTTTCTGAGATATTGGCTGTGTATTGACTCACAGATATTTACTTTGTCAAATAATAACCAAAATTAATCAATATGGACCTATACAGGATGGTCTAGCATGTAGTAATCTTTTATGGTTTTAAACAAGCCTTTTCTTCAACTTTTTAAATGGAGTAATCTTGTCAAGTGTTTTCAATTGTATGTATTTTCTGTTGTTTTTAATTTATATTATGTATGTCACAAAACCAGCATCTACCATTGACTTTGCTTATTAGACGACAAAGTTGTAAGACAATTCCTGTAAAGATATCGTTCGTATGTATTTAAAAAAAAAACGCTTCCACCCGCACTTTCTTAAAAGAAAGCAATTGAATATATTTCAGAAGCTATTTACTCTGTGGACTTCAACTAGCAACAGTTGAAAAAAAAAATAAAAACAACTTTGTCAGAATTCATAATGTGTGAAAATACGTAGGGCAATAAACAAAATTTACTCTACTGTAAAATTGTCTAATGTACTTAGAACATTATGGTTTTCGGGTTGCAAAGAATTATAGTGTTTTCTTTTGGTAAAACTGGTGCGCACTGTTGTGCAATTTTGTGTTCAGTTGATTGTACTGACTGTTGCCTGTTCTGTTGGACAAGCAGTGCAACCAGGTTTACACTCAGACCAACATTTTGGCACGAGGTCAGGGAGCTCGTGCCAGTTTGAGAGCAATAATAACGGTTGCTGACATAGATTATAAACATAACCATTAAGTTTAAGTCATTTCATGTAGATTTGTTGATATTTTAGAGACAACTAACCTATTAATCACTATAATACTGAGCTACCGATACTGACGTTCTGTCAACGATTCGAAATTTTTAACTAAATAGGAATATAAGGGCATACTGTATCATACGAACATACCGTAATGATGAAATAATCAAATGTATGGAAAAGGTTGACATACAGGCAAGATGTGAATTTTTAAAATAATTAAAAATTACAGCCACAACCTGGATTTAAACCAGGGACCTTTGCTAGCACAACGCTAAAAAAAATTTAGTTCATTTCTGTCTCGATGTGTGTTCTGTTCAACTTGCATCGGGTTGCTCTGAATTTCAGTGCACCGATTCTAGTGCGCACTGGTTTTGCCAAAAGAACTATTTGACTTTAAGTTGAAAAGATAGCTGTGAGGTGTTGCTTTGACAGATCTCAACAATGTACAAGCTCTTTCATTGTATCGAGAGTTGTTAACCAAAACTTTTCTTTCAGGCTCAACTGTGTTCCAACTTAAAGTGGTCTTTGATAACATTGCTCAGCTGTACCTAAATGGAGAGGACATTTCCACAACTTTAGGCACAGTCAAATGCGCCCCTACTACACCAGCATCTAGCAGCCCAAAGAAATCTCATCCATCTTTAGAAAAAGATGTCATAATCACTCACGATATTACTCATGAAACTGCAACTGAAAAAAAAGAAATAAACTATAATAATTGTGTGGTCGACAAACCAGAAGCAGGTAAAATTACTCACGAACAGCTGGATGACAAATTTGAATCACCAATTTATGAGGCAAACCTTGTTAAAGAGATTTGCGATCGTGTTGTCGATGAGAATCGACCCGCACAAGTGATGACTCCCACAAGTAACATGAAGAACGATTCTCAACAGCACATGTCGGTAAGTTCTTCGAGCGTGGATGAGCGGTATAAGTCAGTGGATACAGACAGTGATTCTGCCATTGGAAATCAGAGTTTTGCTTCACTACAGATAATGGACGAGAGTTCTGGGGACATATTCTCTTCGCCAAGATACGAGGCAAACCTAATTAACGAAATTTGCGATCGTATTGTTGAGTTGGATGTTAAAAAAGAGAAAACAGAAAACGTTGGCAATGACGCGATAATTGAAGAAGTTAAGGCTGTGATGAAAGACAGAGTCCTGGAAAATTCCGAAGTTCATTCCGAAGAGAAAAACGGAGTGTAAATTTTTATTTTATTAAATTACAAAATTTTTCTCCTGTTTGCCGTTTATAAATAATCAGAGAGGCTTTCCTTGTTTTTTCATAATATTGTTTTCTGTTAGTTGTTAAGATAAGTATCTTCATGTTGAATGGCATATTTTTGATATTTTTATATGAATATATACTATATAGTGTCATATGTTGTCCTTAAGAGAAAATGTTGTTTTTTACTTTTCCTAGGTGCCACTGTGTATTATTATTTTTGTTGCATGCACTTTGCGGGGATTTTGACACAAATCGCCCGGGAATTATGTTATGTTTCTTGTGCTGTCGGAAAGTAAGTGTTGATTAATAAAATTTATTTACAACCAATAATAGTTTTCTTATTTTTATTATCTTTATTTAGCTTTCCATACTATATAATAAAGTGCGCTAACTGCTAGTAACTGCTTTTGGTATAAAAAGCCAATCGTTTGTAACTTTTGTAAAAATAGTTGCTATCATCAAATTTCTGTCATACCCCGAATTGTAGGTAATTAAATGACGTAGAGTGGAGTTTTGGCCCAAGGAAAACTAGCCCTAAATGGCGATAATGTTTGTTCGAATAGCAAACTTATTTCAAATCGTATTTTGCTCCAGAAAAAATATTAATAACTTGCAAAAATTATGCATAAATTTCTATCATCCCTCAAATTGTAGGTAATTAAAACTCCTAGTAGCCATTCGACGTATGGAGATTTGCACCATGGACAACAACTCTTAAATGGCGATAATATCCACTCAAATAGCAAACGTATTCCAAGCAGTTGCGACAGAAAAATGTTTATAACTTTTGCAAACTTTGTTGCATATAATAATAATAATAACTTTATTCAACGCATGGTAGCAGTTACAACAGGTTCACAACAGTATAAAATATAACTTCAAATACATAAACAAAAATTAATACTATACATCAAAAAACTTTAAACAATTTCCTTAATCACAAATCAAACAAAATACATCTCTCTTAAACCCCTCAAAACTACAACCAAAATAGTTCAAATTTGCATTGTGCAAATTAACCAAACGTACTATTCTAACCAAAGGGGAGTTGTAGTGCTGAAGGGTCTGACAATGGCCTTCGGCCAACAAACTGTGTTCCCTAAGTTGCCTTATGGGTATTGCAAAATTAAACTGTGCGAGTATTGACGGAGAATTCAGTCGACTGTTTATTATTTTAAATGCAAAACAAAGATCCAAACACCCACGACGATCTCTCAACGACTGCAAGCCCAAATACTGCCTGGTCCGCACCAAATCAAGATCCACCCCTCCCCCCAGATACAGTCTATACCTTAGCCCCCTGACAAAACGGTTTTGGACATGTTCAATTCTATCAATATGAGATTCAAAATATGGGCTCCAAATGACAGAACAGTACTCCAACCGAGATCTAATCAAAGAAGCGAACAAAAGCGTCGATGTTCTAGGGTTCGAGAAAGATTGCGTCATCCGATTCACAAAGCCAAGCATCCTGTTCGCACTCGAAACCAAAAAGTCATAGTGTCTTCGGAAAGTAAATCCCCCATCAAACACAACACCAAGATCCCGAATCCTATCCACCTCTTCGATCATGTGGCCCTCGATCGTGTAACTCAATGGTATTATACTCTTTTTACGCGAGAAAGAGATTACGAAACATTTTTTCATATTTACCGAGAGGCCATTCCTATTGCACCAGTCGGAGAGGACAGATATATCCCCCTGAAGGGCATGGATATCCTCTATGGAATTTATTTTCCTATACAGTTTCAAATCGTCAGCAAACAGCAAAAATTCCGAGTTCAAATTGTCTCCGATATCATTCACAAAGATGTTAAAAAATATAGGCCCCAAGTGGGATCCTTGAGGAACCCCACTCGTTACCCCTATTGGATCCGAAGTGTACCCATTCAGGTTCACACACTGACTCCTACCCGACAAATAAGATCTAATCCAACTCAAAAAAGGATCCCTCAAACCATAGGCATGTAACTTAGTGATAAGCATATCATGGTTGACAACATCAAAGGCCTTACTGAAATCTGTATATACCGCATGAACTTCACCCCCTCCATCCAAAGCAGACGAGATGTAATTTGCATAATCAAAGAGATTTGTTACAGTGGATTTTCCCTCACAGAAACCATGCTGACGCTCTGAGATAATACCTTTAAATGTAGATGTTAATATTGGCACTATTAGCTTTTCGAATACTTTAGGTATGGCTGACTGAATGCAGACCTGACGATAGTTTTTAACGTTTCCCCTATTTCCACTCTTGTAAATTGGCCTCGAAAAAGACTCTTTCCATCCCGAAGGAAACACTCCCTGATTCAACGACAGATTAAAAATCCTAAACAATGGATAGCACAGAGACAGAGCACAGTTCCTCAAGAGAACATTAGGGACCCCGTCCGGACCAGGGCCCTTCTTACAATTCAACTTCTGAAGAACACTTAAAACTTCAGGCTGGCTCAAACCAAAATCCGAAAGATCAACATCAGGCCCGTCAAACTCGATATCAAAATCGCCCTGACTTAAAACAGTGTCCGAATAAACTGACCTAAAATGCTCAGCAAATAAATTTGCAGATGACAAACCACCCTCAGAGTGAACATTATTTAAAAACACCGAACATGGTATGCCGTCACTTTGCTTACTGTTCCGTACATAATTCCAGAAATTCTGGGAATCCTGCAGAATATTATTTTCCACCCCATCAATGTACTCTCTGTAGCACTTCTGAGACTCTACCCTACACTCGTGCCTGAGCTCTGAAAACCTATTATAACTACTCATTGTCCTGTAATTCTTATATTCTTTATGTGCTTGCTTTTTTTTAATGGTAAGATTTCTCAATGACTTGCTAAACCACACTGGAAATCCTGAAACAAAGGTTTTTTGTTTTGGAACAATTAAATCTATAGCAATAAATAATATCTGATAAAAATTTTGATCAAAATATTATGATCATTGAGGACGCAAGGCCAATCGATCCTTGAGAGAAAACCGTTAAGTTGCTCATAATCAGCATTCTTGAAATTGTAACACCAAGCGTCATCCGAATTTCTCCGCTCATACACCACATTAAATGGAAGTTCTGCTTTAATAGGAACATGGTGCATATCACAACCAATGAGAGGTTCAGCCTGACTGACAACTATGAATTGACTAGAAAAACACAGGTCAAGACATCTACCCAAACTATTTCGACAAGTATTATATTGACTCATACCACAGTATGAGTAAGTATCACAAAAATTTTGCTCGTAATCACGGGAGGCACCCACCGCCACAAGGCCATTTGACTCCTCATCAAAACTCCAAGCAAGTCCAGGCATATTAAAATCGCCAAAAATTAAAAATAAACTTGATGGGAACCTGGTATGTAAGTCAGCCACTGTATGCATATGATCCTCGTAAGTTGATGCTGGTGAGTCGGGTCGAATATATGCACAGCCCAGGATTACACTTGTTTTGTTCATTTTCATTTCAACAAACACTTGTTCGACCGTTATGCAGACAATATCAACTAGGGTGCATCTCAACTCTCTACGCACTGCGACAAAAACACCACCACCACGACCACGATCACTCGTGTTTAAATTTCTGTCACACCGAAAAAGTTCATAACTGTCATCCATCACTTCTGCATTGAAAATTCCATCAAACAACGATGATTCAGTTACAAATATAATGTCATAATCTTCACTTGCCACTGACAATCTAAAATCCCTCAACTTAGTACGCATACCACCAGCATTCTGGTAATAGACTGAAAGACCCTTACTGACACTATTGCAACTGCTACCATCTAAAAATTTGACTTTGACACAATTGTGGGAACCCCATTCACATGTCTGATAACCTTAGAATCATCACGTAACTCCGTCAATTTATCCTTAATTTTATTGTAGTAATTCCGTTGGAACTCCGTCTGGTCTCCAAAGACAACGACACCCTGCAAATCCACCGCCTTCTTTTGGCGCAATATCGATATCGGGTCCTCGGTATTTTGAAAACTTACTCGGATTGCCCTTGGTCTACCTTCAGAATATTTTCCCAGACGTTGAACCCTAATGACCTCTCCGTCTATTCCAAATTTTTCCACTATCTTTTTAACATTTTCCAGATCTTCGGTTCTTCCGCTGGATCCATTATTTTGGACGGCCTCAGGCACTCGCAACATAATTAAGTTATAAGCTCTTCTTTGACGATCGTTTAATTCGCATATTATATTAGCACAATTTGTTTCGTTATCATTATTTCCGGCTCCAGCACTTTTCAGTTCTGTAACCTCCTTCTTAAGAGTAGCCATTTGTTGTAAGAGCATTTTATTTTCCTCCTTGAGAAGTTTATTTTCATCCGCAATCGTATTCAATAGGTTATTGATCTTGTCCAATTTTTTTTCCATGTCTGCTTTAAATGGTATAAAATACTTTTTAGACAATAACTCTAGCTGTTCACCCTCCAAAGATGTAGCAGAATCTTCGATCATACAATCTGTATCCGAATTCCTAACCTCGATGTCACACATGCTGCACGACCACTTGATAGCATTTTTCTTTACAAGATTTGCTATTTTCGTGAAATCATCATTGGATAATCCAGCACACTTTTTATGTAGCCAATCCAAACAATTATTGCATTTAATTGAAGCCCCATTTTCTTTAATTACAAATTTGCAAATTTTACACACAACCATTGCACATTCTATTTTTGATCTTTTGTTGATTTGTATATTACTATCATACCCCATATTGTAGGTAATTAAAAGACCTAGTAGCCCTTCAACGGTCGGAGTTGTGCTAAATGGTGATAATTTCTGTTCGAATAGCAAACGTAAAAATTGAGAACGTAATTTTTCAATTCTTTTTGTTAGTGTGGATCAACGGTTTATGTTGGTGATTGGAGAAAATTGAACTAAAATCGTTGGATTTTCACATTATACTTTTCGTCATAATCAGTTGTAACTTGTTTGATTCTGTTTTTACTTTATCATACGCAGTATGAACAAGTATGGTAATCGTGCCGAATTTTTTTTTTTTTTTATTATTATTATTATTATTATTATTTTGCGGAAATATGACCTTTTGGGTCCCCTGAACATATTTGACCAAGGTACAAACAAAGTATGTGTGTGTGTGTACCCGATTTTTGTGGCGACGATTCCGGACAAAACTACTAAAAGTATCCGGACGAAAGTTCATATTTAGAAGTTTTATGACTAAACTTTGAACTGAAAAGCTTTTGGTTCAAAAGTGTCTAAATGAACTGGATGTTTCCTCTAAGCATTTTTCAAGGATTTTGCAAATGAGTTGCCATTTCTGTAATTTCGTCAAAATAGTTAAATAATAAATTACAGTAGAGGAAATTTTGTATAATTTATGTCTGACATTATTTGGTAAAATTAATAGTTTAACTGTATGAGCAAATTCTACTTCTATTTGATCGGTGTCGTTTCTGCATTAATACTAGTTAGCCAGGATTTGACAATTGTTTTTATTCTAATGACAGTAGGTAGTGTCAAACGCTGATTTTTTTACAATACCTACTTTTAATATTATCGAAATATCTGTCAAATCCTGGCTAACTTGTTTTATTTTAATACAGACACGATCGATCTCGATCAAATGGAATCTCATGCAGTTAAACTATTATTGTATGATAAAGTTGTGTGCCTGGCCACATCAGATTTTTCTAGAAGCTTTGTTATTTTCATTTTTGTTTTGTTTTTTGTGCCTGTAATGGAATCTCAAAAAACGAATTAGCGTTGTTCTTTAGACTGTTCCTCTCAACAGTTGTATTATTCAAAACAAAAAAATTAGAACATTTGTGTACCATCTTCTTGAAACCTAAAATATTTGTTAGGCTTTCGTCATACCTCCACCACAAATTTAGAAATAAGATGGAAACTGGTTTATCGACGGTAAGATATTCAAGAAGAAAGGTAATTTGTCGGGCAATTATGTCATACGAAGAAACAACCGTAGACACGTATTTCGGACTATTAGTCCTCATCAGTACGGTATAGCCAAGGAGTAAGATGGAGACTCAATGGAAAAACACTCAGATGGAGACCATAAGGGGGTGCCCAACGTCGCCAATTTGGTGGTTCAGTCACAACATCTTCAGGATTCGAAGACAAGAAGTGACGTCGCGCCGGAGGTGACTGGGACACCCCAGGCGCACCATAGCCCATGGAAGACAAATTACCTTTCTCCTTGAATATCTTACCGTCGATAAATCAGTTTCCATCTATACTTCCCGTACAGAAAGCTAAATTTAGAAAACTGCCCCCTTTCCGATTTGAGCTGGATACGCCAATGAAGAAAATTGTGTATCGAAGGGTGTATCGAAAAAAACGTTTTTTCGAAATTCTTATGTCAAATTGGTAAAAAGTTGTCTCTGGGTGAACCCTCATATACTGCAAAAAAATCCCAATCGAATATTTAGGTCTCCCGCAAGAGGTCTAAATGATTTTCTTTGAAGATTCGAATCTTATCAATTTTTTTTAATGAAACATTATGTGGTTCTTCTTTTTCAGAAGCACACTTTTTAAATTAAACGAAAATGGCTATTGTTATAAAAATCGTATCGAATCTAAATAAACTGCAGGCGATCTAAATGTGATCTAAATGCATTCGAATAATATATTTTTGTACACGGTAATATCATGCCTTATTGTTAAACTTTTTGTATTTGAAAAAGAAAAACCACTTAATGTTTCGGTGAAAACAGAATTCTAATTCTTAATGAGAATTATAAACTTTGGACCTTCTGCGGGAGACCTAAATATTTTTCAATTGCGCCAATTTTTTTTTGTGTTACATTTTGAGTGTCTCAATGTATCTCCAAACGACAATAAATTTCAAATCGACGGATACTAGCGCCCGGTGTAAACAAACGCAGACATAGATCCAAAGTGGATAAATACCATATTGGATTCGTTTTATAAGACTTATTATTGCACTCGTTCCTTTGGGGAACTCCGCACAAACTACTCTTGAGCAAATGACATCTTATAAAACTCGCATAATTATAATTATATGCTATTAAGCATGTAAGTACACACCATTTAGGTATGTATACGCACCGCATATAAACGTATTTAAATAATTAGTAACGGCTACCGACACACGTTACTACAATTGATCATAAGAACTATCCTCTAGCATTCAGTTTTAACTGCTCCAAATCACCTTATCAGATGCATTAGTGGACAAAACAAAGATTTTTTCAAAATCCGGATGTGCTAATACTGTAGGACTGGTCATTCATTTCTTAAAGTATTCGAAAGCTCTCTCTTGATCATCTTCCCACGTGAACGGTTTTCCTTTCATGGTCAATTGCGTTAGGGAAAGGGCTTCAGTAGCATAGTCCTGAATAAATCGTCTGTAAATCCCACAAGATCCAAAAATGCGCGTACCTCTTCCACATTCCTAGATCTTAGGTAATTTTGAACCACCTAAATTTTGTCTGGATAACACACCTATACAACAGAGGAAGAAAGACATATACAGTTCTATTCAATAAAAAAGCGTACACGTATTGAGGGCTATTGTAAAAAGGGATAATTTATTAATCGTTTCTAAGGAAACATATTTCTTACATTTTGTATGTCAAATGTGTGCAAATTGCTTTTTATAATTTAATTATGCCGCGACAAACAACATCGGTAACTAGAGCGCGAATCGTTACTAAGTTGGAAGAAGGGTGGTCTATAAGGGCAGTGGCTGAAGAATTTCGATTGGCTAAGAAATGAAGTAAAAAATAATAAAATCCTCGAAAAAATATCGACAAAATTCGGTTCTCATCGAGTTTGTAGTTACAGGTTACTACAGGTTACTAAGTGACAACAATTAAAAGATAGGTTTACAATATGGCAATCTACCCAAAACTGTGCTTACTACTTGTACGCCTTTTTTTTGAATAGAACTTTACATAACCGGCGATATTGCAGTATAGTCAAAACCACACAAAACTGTTCATATTCAGTAGCAATCTAGCCGGCTAGACATAGAACCCTTGCAGCTACATCAAAATATTATTGCAATATCGCCTAGCTACACTGCAAGTGTTGCGCTGAGTTGCACGATGTAGTCGGTCGCCAACTTGGCGGCTATACAATTGCAGCTAGAAATTGCCACAAAACTAGCCCGTTTACGAGCACCTTTAGTTATTCTATTCAGTGCTCTGTAATCAATGGAAACTCTGATTTTATTCTCACCTTCAGCAGCTTTTTTTTTGCAACCATGACAACTGGTGCAGACCATATGGCGACTTGCTCTTGAATAACTCCTTGTAGCATATCATCTATTTGCTCCCCTTGGGGGTCTCGGAAAGACTAAGTATGTCTTTCCCGGTCCCTAAAAAGGGGTACACTACAAGAACACTGGGTTCCGAGTGCATGCGTAATCTTGTATACTCTATAACCTATTTTCAAACATCCCCCCGAAAAGGTTGATAGTGGGGGGGCGTAGCGGGTCAACGCTGTGGACCAAGGAGAGCTATAGGGCAAGGACAAGGCTTAAACCCCTGCGTTCCGAGTTTCTGGCTGTACCTCCGCGGTGGCGACCCGAGACGTGAGAACCCACGTGTTTGTGCCGTGCGTGGCGTCCCGGAAGTCAGGATGAGAGGAACCTGGTGGCTGAGCAGGACGCAACACTCCACTTTGGCCTGGATTTCTGACGAGAAGGGCGGTCGGGACTAACCCACCCCGATCAATCGGCTGCGTCGTCCGGTCAGACGGCCGACAGGGTGAGCGCGCGGGAGGTTTGGAACACGCGGGGGGCCCCTCCGGTGCGGCGTATCTTGCTGGGTGCGCACACTGGTGGGTTTGCTTCCCGTCGTTGTGACTACCTCTTTGGCGCTATATCATCTTGGTAGCCCTGAGGTCTATATGACGTCCCCTTTTGCGGGCTCCATGGCGGGTGGGGAGCCGAGATGAATCGAACTATATTCCCATGGATCCCACTGACAAACCAGCTCTGGAGGCTGCTTCGGCAACTCCAAACCCTTTACCATCCACTTCGGGGACGCAAAATCAAGCTAGGTGCGCGTCCATTGACACCCCCAAAGCTAAAGCACACGAGAGGACTGTTTCTGACACCTCAAGTGAAGACCCACAAGGCTTCAAGCTAGCGAGACGCGGGCGACGCGTCAGCGGTGCGGAAGCCAAAAGAAGGAAGAGGGCCAAGGAGGCTGAAGCGAGAGCTACAGCAGCCGACCAAAGACGGCCACTCCCACCCAAGAGCACCGACACCAGGGGGAAAGGCGCTTCGCGCTACCCCCAGAAATGGGTCGACTCAAAAAAACGGGTGCAGGCGGAGAGGAAGGAGTCCCCTCGTAGGGAAACCCCCTCTCATGCCGCCCCAAACGAGAAGAAGCGGCAACGCTCGACTGGCACCACCCCTTCGCCGGCTCTTCCTCGGAAGAAACCCGACACAGGGAGGCAGATTGCACCGGTGGCACACCTTCGGGTTGCCATCATAGACCGCAGCAATCTCCTGGGAAAACTTTCACAGGATGAGGCTGACAAAATCAGAGAGATCCTGGATAAAGAGTTTGAGAAGCTCATGTACGCAGGATCCTCAACACCTCCGCCGCGGTTCAGTTCACTCACGTACAACGGCGAGATACTCAGAGTCAACTGTGACGTGGAATGGTTGAAAGAAACCGTGAGCCGCATCAAGCCGTGGGAGGGAGCCACGCTGGACGTAGTGAGGGTGGACTGCCTCCCTAAGCTCACTAAGGTGTCCCTTTGGATACCTGAGCAGGGGAAAAAAGGCGAACCGTACCGAGATCTCACGATCAAGGTCCTAGCCTGGCAGAATCCTGAACTCGCCATATCCAAGTGGTGTGTCTTCCACCATGAAATTAGAAGAGACCCGCTTGGACAACTTTTCGTCTTCGGGGTCGATGACAAAACCATCGAAACCTTGAAACACAGGAAGAGTAAAGTCAGCTACCGCTTTCTGGCACTCACTGTGAGAATCAGGGACGAAACACATTAAACGGAGAAGGAAAAGGAGGACGAAACAATCGCCCCACCCACACAAGGGGAAAGCGCCAGTTCCACTCCCATGGAGACAGACGTCGCTCCTGCCCAACAGCAGGCAGACGACGCTGATCGACTCCTCTCCCAACTCAAAGAGGGAAGTGCTCCAGACACACCCATCCTAGCGGACAGGGCACAACAGCCTACCGCAGGAGCATCGCAGGAGCCCCCTCAATAAAAAAGTCAACTAGCCAGCGGATAAAGAGGGTCCCCAACACCAACGCAATGGCTAGCAAGACAACACAGGTAATACAATGCAACCTACATCACAGCAGATCTGCGGTGGCGACACTCTGTCACCACCTCGATGTGATGAATAATACCCTAGCCTTGATACAGGAACCGTAGATCGTTGGTGCCTGTATCAAGGGCTTTGGAAAAATTAATGGCACTGTTTTTAGCAAGCCCTCAGAAACGAAGCCTAGGGCAGCCATATACGTCCCCAGGCAATATCAAGCTACATTCGCACCGCACTTGTCAACCTCCGATCTAGTAGCGGTCCAAGTCGACATCACCACGACCTCAGGGAAGGAGAGGACAATACTGGCCTCGGCCTACCTCCCACAGGATGCTTCCACCCCACCACCAACCAGAGAGCTGGAAGCCCTAGTTACCCATTGCACGAGGAACGGTATGAAACTCATAGTAGGATGCGACGCAAATGCCCACCATGTCGCCTGGGGCAGCGCCAACATCAACTACAGAGGTAAGCTACTGCATGATTTTATAGTTAGCAATAATCTAGATATACTTAACCGTGGCAACGAACCTACTTTCGTAACGTCGCGCAGCCAGACTGATCGATATCACACTGGCCTCAAACAGTATATCAAACACCATAGGTGACTGGCACGTGTCAGATTCCGTGACCATGTCTGATCACAGATGGTTACAGTTTTCAATAAGGGCCAGTGAACGCTCAGTAAAACTATATAGAAACCCTAAACGCACAGATAGAGACACCTTCAGTGACCTACTAAGCGGGAAACTTCAACTACTGTCCCAAACAGTACCACAAACAAACAAAAATCTCGAACGGTATGTAAATACTGTCCAAAACACTCTAATCAAATCATACCACAAAGCATGCCCCATGCAAGCGGCTGAGAACAATAGTGGCACTGCTGCTTGGTGGTGTGCTGAACTGGAAAACCTAAGGAAAATGGCCAAAATTCAATATAACAAAGCCAAATTCTCCAAATCAAATTCAGACTGGGAAGTTTTCAAAAACACCCACAAAGAATTTAAAAAACTCGTAAGACAAAAACAAAGGGAAGCATGGAGAGCCTTTTGCGGGGAAGTGCAAAGCACTACCGTAGTTGCAAGACTAAAAAAGGTCTTCTCCAAGGATCCACTACCAGATATAGGCATCCTTAAACGCGAAGATGGGAGCTTCGCAGAAGACCTAGACGAAAGCATGCAAATACTAATGCAACCTCACTTTCCAGGAAGCACACCCCTAACTGACAGGAAGTGGGCGAGGAGCGCCCAGGTCAAGCCCACACTAGACGACTGGCACCTGACAGAACGCCTAGTGGACCTGGAGAAGCTTACCTGGGCCATATAAACGTTTTCACCCTTCAAATCTCCGGGACCTGATGGGATATTACCCGCCCTATTACAATGGGGTCTGGAAACCATCAGTCCCCACATTATCAACATTCTGCGGGCCAGTTTAGCATTGCGCTATATACCCCGGAAATGGAGAGAAGTACAAGTAATCTTTATCCCCAAACCAGGTAAACAAGATTACTTCAACACCAAATCGTACCGACCAATTAGTCTCACATCCTTTCTCCTGAAAACCATGGAAAAATTATGTGACAGACATCTACGGGAAAAACTTTCCGAAACAATACCTCTACACCCAAATCAACATGCATACATGCCAGGAAAGTCCACTGAATCTGCACTGCACATGGTAGCAGGACGCATAGAAAAATCACTGGACAACAAGCAGTCAACCCTAGGAGTGTTCATAGACATTGAAGGGGCTTTTGACAAAACGATGTTCCATAAAATTAAAACCTCTCTTATGGAACACAACGTAGAAACGTTAATAACCGAATGGATCGGTAATATGCTGCAGGAAAGAGCAGTAAACGTCAATATAGGCGCCCAATCTGTAAGATGTCTTGTAGCCAAAGGGTGCCCACAGGGTGGAGTTATCTCACCCCTGCTGTGGAACCTGGTCCTAGACAGCCTACTAAAGGTTCTAAACCGAGAAGGGTACTACACAATAGCTTACGCAGATGATCTAACAATTCTGCTTACAGGTAAATTTGAGGATACAATATGTGACAGGATGCAATCCGCCCTCAACTTAATCACCACATGGTGCAAAGACCACTCACTCTCAGTCAGCCCTGGGAAAACAGAGATGGTACTCTTCACCAGAAAAAGAAAACTACCACAACTACGAGCACCCACGCTCCTAAACACCAAGCTTTCCTTTGCTGCCAAGGTGAAATACCTGGGCATAACCTTCGACAGCAAACTAAGATGGGGAGACTATCTGGAAGATAGAGCAAAAAAAGCACACATATCTTTTTGGCAGTGCCGCAGAGCGATAGGACGAACGTGGGGGTTTCGCCTATAAGCGCAATGTGGATATACACCGCCATCATACGACCTATGCTAACCTACGGAGCAGTAATATGGTGGCCCAGAACCAAACTTAAGACGGCTATCAAAGACCTCAATCACATACAAAGGACCGCATGCCTAAACATAACAGGAGTCATGCACACCACACCGACGGCCGCGTTGGAGGCAATGCTCTGCCTGCCGCCCCTTGACATTCATGTGGAGGAAGTGGCCTTGGCGGGCATCTTCCGGCTCCGTACGGCAGGATTCTGGGAGACTGGCAGGGTTGGCGAGGCTCGTCTCCACCTCTGGCGCGAGGCTGTCCTACGGACACCTCTCCTTGAGGCTCAGGTAGATGACTTTCCACCCCGCTATATCTTCAGAAGGTCCTTCACAACATCCCTCACACCACCAACCCATGGGGGAAAAACAGGATCTGTCCACATATACACAGACGGTTCAAAATACCCACATACTTCTGGTGCAGGAGTGTTCTCCCGAGCACCGAAATGAAAATCGGTCTACCTCTAGGACGGTACACGACTATAACACAAACAGAGCTGATTACCTTAACAATCGCAGCCGAAACTATTACTGAAAAAGGTATAAGTTCAAAAATGTGCTGATCCTAACGGACAGCAAAGCAACAATACAAGCGCTGTCTAGACCTCTAACAACCTCCAGACTTGTACAACAATGCACCGTAGCCCTGACAAAAGCAGCACAGGCAAATAATAAGGTATCCATCCACTGGATAAAGGGGCACGGTAAAAGTAAAGGGAACAGGGAAGCGGATCGCTTGGCAAAACACGCTGCGAGGACTCCCTATATAGGACCTGAGCCAGCGATACCACCGACCCTAAAAACAATACTCAACGAACTAAGAGGAACATCCCACACTCTCTTCAGGAGCAGGTGGGACGAAACCACCAAGTGCGTCTTTGCAAGGGAAACCCTAAGAGCCCCTTGCCCAAAGACCACAATGTACTACCTTCAACTCACCAGAAGCAACCTCAGACTGCTAACCGGTATCTATACAGGGCACTGCAGGCTAAAAAAGCATCTTAGCCGCATTGGAATCTTAGAGGACCAAATGTGCAGAGGATTCGAAAGCGAGGAAGAGACGGCAGAACACTTTCTGTGCGAGTGTCCGGCACTTTCGACATTACGTCAACGTTTCCTGGGTGAAAGATGGCTGGATTTATCCGCCATCAGAGGGGTTCCGCCGAGCGACATCCTCGCCTTCACGAAGGCCGTAGGATGGCTCGAGGCAGACACAGCTTAGGCCACATGAACCCCTCGGAGGTTAGCAAAAGGGGCCTAATGAGGCCTAGGTGCTGTGGGAATTGTCCTACCCTCCAAGATATCCATATCCATATCCATCATCTATTTGTAAAACTGTCTTTTTTACCAACCTTATTTCCACGCTTGATATCTTCAACATGCATACAGGTATTGTCGCCGTTGCTTTACACAAACTTTTTGCAATAACCACGCCATGAACAAAAATTTCAACTGGCTCCACTATAATATCCGTATTTGGAAGAATAGTTTTTTGATTAGCGGTGCAGACATATTTACTTACCGTTCGGTGGAACATTTAGCCGATGTTTAGGTCGACGGAAACCGCGCGGTTTCTTTGTCGGCACCCGGCAGCGGTCGATGCTGACAAAGAAGATCCGTAGGCTTATGGTTTCGCACAATCGAACAGCCGATCGATTACTTACCTGCATTTTCTGTGCCAGCATGTCTGTAGGTGTGTGTTACTACCCAGGATACTGGGTAGGTGTGGTTAGCCGAGCGGTTAGCTATTTTTTATGTTAAAGAAATAGGTGACTTAAAGTGGAGCAAAAGGGATGGAAAAGATTCAGTCTTAAATCAACTATTTAAAACCTTATTAGAACTTGCGACAACGAAAAGAATTAAATTAAAAATGAAAACGAATTATAAACTTCAACGAGATTCATATTAAAATTTAATGTCATAATAGTTATGTATGTACCAAGGGAATGCCCACGGATGTTTATGCCCCGGGGTGACCCCGGGAGTGATCGGGCCTATCGGCCCTCGAGCCTTTTAAGTCGCCCAAGGGTGTAAAGTAAATTCGGCCGGTTCAATGATATTATCATTGAGTAAAATAATTTTATGAAGAGTCGCAACGGAATAGCTTGGCGTGAAAGACTGAGTCGACCTGAGATCGAGATGGCAAATTGCGAGTGGCCGTATTCTCAGTAGTCCTGCGGAGTTCGAAGTTCGGAGTTCGGACCACATTTAAAATGTTACCGCCGAGCAGAGAAGTCGTGTGCTCCTAGTCCCGACACAGCCGAGACCGTTGCGGTACGGAGTAGACGCAGGCGCCGTGAGCGGGAGATGTAGGCAGAAGGTTGCGGAGCACCGCTAGTGCTCTATGGAACAGCGCACATTCAAGTAAAACCTGGCCAAAATAATATCTTTGTTCGTAGCGAATTGAACTATGAAACATAAATGTAAGCAATAATTGGTACAAAATAAATTGTAATCACATTATTTTTTCAATGTGATTATTTACCTGAAATAAAAACACTGGCAGCGAATGAATGTAAGGTTATTTTAGGGTGAGTACGGATATGAAAATCCCCGGAAAGCCTGAGAAACAACTTGAATTAACCACTTAATTACGTAATTAGTTTTATTTTAATGTGAGTTAATTAAAACTTTGCAACATGTTGAGCTGACAAGTATTTGTAATTATTTTGTTTGCAATGTATTTATTTCTCATAATGCTGATTATAATGGGATTGTCTTTGGCTTATCGTAACATACTTTGAACAATTGCGTTTGTATTTGTGGTCGGTATTGATTCTCTTGTGGAGGCGGTAAATCCCGAAGCAACTATGATTTTTTTCAATTTGGATATTTTATATCTGATATTTAGCAAAATTTTGAAAAAAAAAATATCTATTGAGGTGTTTCACAAGATCTATCCTTTTATCTTTCGCCGCCAGTTATGAATCAGTTTGTATATTTAACGTGCCGAAAGAATTGCATTGCTTTTATTTTTTTATAATTAATAACACATAGATCTAAAGTTATTTCACGTTTATTTACGGTTTAACCAGAATTATATTGTTATATTTTAATGGTTTCTTTTAATTTAAATTTCTTTTATTTTTCACAATTACTTTATCTGATGTGGCCAGCACATGACTTTAGCATACAATATATAAAATTAATAGTTTAGCTGCATGAGAATCCATTTGATTAAGATCAGTCGTGTCGGCATTAAAATAAAACTAGTTAGCCAGGATTTGACAGATAAATAAATAATTAAATAAATTTTTATATTTTCCTTATTAACATAAAACAATATTAAATGCAACAAAATATTTATATTAAGGGCGGAGATCAGCACACTTGTTTCCAAATTGCCTTGCTCTTCCACTCAACCCCTTACGCTAACTAGAACTAAGACATAATTGTACCAATAATATAACAATAATTCCAAGAACTTATCATATACAGCTCAGCGCGATGGGCAGGTGGAGCAAACAAACACGTGAATCTTAAATTAAGGTTATGGACATCCGTTCTACAGCGTATCTTTCGCATGAGGTATTGTGGGATCCTAGTGGATAGCAACTTATGATACAATATTGCTGCATGCAACACCCTAGTACTATCCATGTTCAACCACCCGAAGTCGCCCAGCCCATTCGATGCATGATCATACTTCGTCAAACCAAAAACAAACAGAACACATGCATTTTGGACACGCTCAACACGCTGCCTATCCGACGCCATCAGGCAAGGACGGTACACGGTATCACAATATGAGATCTTTTGATACTATTAACTACTGTCAATATTAATTGTGAGATAATGTCAAAACATCAGCATGTGACAATACCGGTACTGTCATTAGACTGAAAAATTTGCAAATCCTGGGTCACTATATAGTATTAAATCAACGCAGATGCGACCGATCTCGATTAAATAGAATTTGCTCTTGCAGCTAAACTATTAATTTTACCAAAAAATGTCATAGGCATAAATTATTCAAAATTTTCTCTGCTTTAATTTATTATTTAACTATTTTGACGAAATTACAGAAATGGCGGCTCATTTCTAAAATCCTTGAAAAAGGCATAGAGTAAACACCCAGTTCCTTTGGACCCATTTAAACCAATAGCTTTTCAGCTCTAAGTTTGGTCATGAAACTGCCGTACCGATACCTTTAGTAGTTTCTCCGGAATCGAATTAACAAAATTTGAGTACACACACACACACACACACACACACACACACACACACACACACACACACACACACACACACACACACACACATACACACACACACACTCACAGACATTTTTTTGTACCTTGGCCAAATATGTTCAGGGGACCCAACAGGGCATATTACCGCTAAAATCTCATTTTTTTTTTGCACGATTACAATACTTTACATACTGCGTATGATAAAGTAAAAATATTGCAGTTTAAGAGGATTTTATTTCTTAATTTATTTACTTAATGCACATTATTTAATAGTTTAATGCTCAAAGTTTTTATTTTAATGCACCTATCTATTTAACGCTTAAATCGCACCGAACTAATAATATGCCAGCAGCCGCAATATCCAGGCTCCATCATACAGGGGCATTCCAATATCAAAATCGTCAAAAAATATATTTGTATTAAATATGGACTGACAAGTGAGTGAAGTGGTTTCTCACGTGTGCTGTATAGCGTTTCATTCAACCCTGTCGCTAAATTTAAAGAAATTACATTATTAAAATTAGTTATTTTTAATTAATATCTGTCGATGTATGTGACAGTTTATGACGTTGCCATCCGGCATGCATCCGGCTAAAAACAAACGACATGTGTCAAATCAGGCCGTAAGGGGGAGTGCAAGGTGTGCACGCACGCGGGCGGCGCCTTCAAGGGGGCGACAAATGTAGGAAACTAAACATTTTCAGTAGAGTATTTCATTTATAAAATGTATTTGTTCCTTAGTTATGCCTTCTTCAACAATCCCAATAAAAGTATGATAAAAGCCGTTTTACACTACGCAATTTAGTGCACCATTTAGTACACAATTTGTACAGTAAATAGGTACAACAACATCTTAAACACAAATTCTGAAATTTTCTGTTTACAAATTTCATTTGCTTACTATCATCTTCCTGAGTAACTTCTTGCGCAAGAATTGCGTAGTATAAAACGGCTATAACAGTTTACACAGCCACCTATTGGCTTCTAAACGTATTGTTGAAAATATGTCCAGTAGAGGCTAGTAGATGGCGAGTATAACTGTTAGATGGAAACTGATTCCCTCCCCAAGCTACCAAACTGGCTGGCGAAATCAACGCTGAACTAGTTTTTCTACATATAAAAACATTGCGCCTAAAAAGAAGACTAAAACAATATGATTACGAACAGAATGATGAAATTTTATTAAACCCAAGTTTATTTTCAAAGAGGAGTAATTTTTTAATTTCTTGCTTGCAGATCTTAATTTCATTAAAAAATAGATTTGAAGGATTACAAGCGCTTTGATGGCTTTGGTCTTTTTGACAATAGGTTATTTAATTACTCCAGCGAAGAATTGCCAAAATCCTTGCAAAGATTTGCAACTCAAACTAACAGATACTTTATGAAATCAGGCTGCAGACATTGACGGCACCGATTTTCATAAAGAAGTTAATGCATTAAAGCAACATTTTGCAGATAATCGGTCTAGTGATCCATATAATATTTTGCAGCATCTTTTCAAAAATTATTTGATTGCTACGTTTCCAAACACATCAATAGTTATTGCTTACTATGCCGCCGTTTCGGTGGCATCCGTCGAAAGATTCCAAGTTGAAAATAAAAAAATATATTTACGCTCAATTATAGTTTATAGCATATATGTAGTATGTACCAGGGTAGGCTTAATAATGTATCTATTGTTTTAATAGAGCATGAAATGTTGGATAGGTTGGATACATCAGAATTTATAGCAGATTTCGCAAGTATAAAATCAAGCAATGTACAGTTCCTGTAGACAGTTTTGTTTTTTGTGTTCCTATATACATTTTAATTTATATATGTTAGCATTTTCATACTGCTAGCGCCATCTCTTAGCTGACACGAACACCAACCCCCTGCGAGCGGCGGCCGGCGAGCAGTGTTGCCACCAGTAGCGGAATTCCGCTACCGGTAGCGGATTTTTTGTAAAGTAGCGGGGTAGCGGCGTTTGCTCATTGGTAGCGGATTTTTTTACATTGGGTAATCTCTATGCAGAATAGCAAACAACGGCCCTCCATCACCCTTGGGTCATCAAAAAAATTTATTTTTTCTCTCTCTTTCCAAATAGTATGCCGAATATTTGTTTTGAATGAATTTTGTTCCTACCCCCCCCCCCCCCCCCCCCCCGTCCGACGAAACTCAACACTGTGGTAGCGGCCGGTAGCGGAATTTCTCGTGAACGGTAGCGGCCAGGTACGGATTGTTGGTGGCAACACTGCCGGCGAGAAGAACCGGCAGTTAGGTTAGAGCGAGCGACAAGCGTAGACGTATGCAATAATCGATACAATACACAATACAATACAATATTATTTATTTCCAGAAAAATACAAAAATACAACAATATATAACATAGGTATATGAAAATAAATTGCACAATGCATATTAAGGAAAGTAAGTCAAAAGCAAAAGAAAAAGAAAACAAACGCTACTATAATTGATAAAACTCTTCCACGCTGTATATAGACTTCTCAATCAGATATTTCTTTATTGAAAATTTAAATGCTTGTAAGCTTGTCATATTTTTTATCTCAACCGGCAAGGCATTAAAAAGTTTGCATCCATTGAACTCCAGATGCTTCTGATAAAGGCTTGTTCAATGCTGTTGTGGTCGTAAACTATGCTTATGTCTGGTGTTGTAAGCAGTCAATTGATTTGAAGCAAATCTTTGCTTGTTCTTAAATACAAAACACAGAACCTCGTAAATATAAATAGCTGGCACGGTCATCAGTTGCAGTCGCTTGAAATGCTCTTTACAGGATTCGCGATGTTTTAAACTTTCAATAATTCGAATCGCTCGTTTCTGCAGAACAAAAACCCTGTTCGATTCGAAGGATCGACCCCACTGAAGTATCCCATATTTAATAATTGAATAAATGCAACCGTAGTAGAAATCCATCAGCACAGCCTTACAACAATTGCCAGACAGAACACGAAGTGCAAAACACATATTCCCCACCCTTGCGCAGAGTCTATCAATGTGTAATGCCCACCTGAGATTGCAATCCAGGCTAAGTCCAAGCAACTTTATACTCTCTACCCTCTCAACAGTTACATTGGCAGCCGCAATAAAATTTTCTTCCGGTAAATAATTTGACTTAAAGAGAATATATGCCAATTTGTCTCTATTGATGCAGAGCCTGTTCTTATTTACCCAGGTGATACATCGCGTTAAAACATGATTTGCTATGATGGAAGCTTCCGAATATGTATTAGCTGTTATAAGAATATTGGTATCATCGGCATATGAAACCACCTACACGCTGGCAGTCCCAAATAGTCTGGCAGGTCATTTATAAATATTGTGAAAAGCGCTGGACCCAGTATTGAGCCCTGTGGAACACCACATAGATTTTCCTCCCTGTGCGATTTATGTTTGTTGTTGATGAAAACTTGTTGTTCGCGACCTCCCAGATACGATCGAAACCATTCCAACGCCAGACCTCGTATTCCATATCTTTCAAGCTTGAGCAGCAATAGATTATGACTCACACAGTCAAACGCCTTTGAAAAATCAACAAAAAGTCCCAGAGTGACTTTCCTGGCATCCACGGCCTGTACAATTCTGCCCACAAAGTCACACAAAGCCGTGTCGACACTTCTATCCGTGATAAAACCATGCTGGCAGGGACTCAGAAATTTGTTCCTTAAAAAGTAGCTCATTAAATTATTGCTGACAAAAGCTTCTATAATTTTAGAAAAAGACGAAAGTAAACTTATAGGACGATAGTTTTCAACTAGTGTTCGCTGTCCTTTCTTAAAGTACGGTTTTACTATAGCAAACTTTAGCCTGTCTGGAAAAATTCCTTGTGAGAGACATAGGTTTAAAACAAAGCTCAGTGGAGAAGAAACCACCCCCGCAACCCGCTTCAACAGAAAACTAGATATCCCATCAAATCCACTTGATCTGGATGTTTTTAGCTTCGCAATAATGCTTTCAATATCGATATGGCTTATAGGTGGCATAAAAAATGACGCGCTAGACGTCGAACTTATATTACTACAAAGAAACTCTGAGTCAATGTCCCCTTGAAAAGTAGCACATATATCCTGAATGGATGAAACGAAATGACGATTAAAGCAGTTCGCGGCAGCAGTCCCAACCACTTGGGTGCCATTGACGTCCAGTTCAATATCAGTTATCCCTCGAGAAGGTTTCAGTGTGAGATTAGATTTAATAACTGACCATGCTGCAGCACTTTTGTTTTGAGATGTTAAAATGAGATTATCGTGGTAACTGCGCTTAGACTCTTGAATCATTCTACAATAATATTCATTATATTCCTTATAAAAACCTTTAAAACCTCCATACTTCTTACTAAGATCGGCAAGCATTGAAACTTTTTGGCGCATATTAAGAATTCCATTTGTCAGCCATTTAACCCGTGATTCGCGCTTTCGACTCCTTATCGGTGGAAAAGCAACCTCAAAGTAGTAAGTTATAATATTGAGGAATATATCAAACGCTACTTCAGCATTCGCCTCTTCAAAAACCAATTCCCATTTTTCATTCTTCAAAAAATCAGCAAAAATTCTTATAGTTTCATCATTTATACACCTAAAAAAATCTAGGCTAGTACTACAGCTGTTTCCATAACAAAAACTAAACGATTGAGCATAATGATCACTAAGATTTGCTTTAATGACTATACCATGAGATTCAGTCTCCGAAAAACCTGATACTAGAATATTGTCGATTAACGTGGAGCTGGTATTTGTGACCCTTGTTGGTTCGTTGATTGTAATTTCCATATCAAAAGTTTTTAATAAATCCTTAAATGACCGTGTGTGATTATTGTCGACGGCAAAGTTCAAATTAAAGTCACCCGCAATAACCAGTCTTTTATCTATGTGAAAAATATTATTTAGTAAACAGTTAAGACAGTCAAAGAACACGTTTATATCTCCCAGAGGAGGCCGATAGATTCCAACCACAATTGTTGCAATTTTTTCAATTTCCACCGCACAACATTCAAACATACTACTGACTGAGAAATCAGCAACTGCATCCAAAGCATGCACATTCAAATCGGCTCTGCAGAATATGGCTACTCCACCATGTTAATCAATAAAGTGTATTTTGAGATAGTGTCGGTCATTAAAGTGCTACTATTTATTTAAGTGTGACGTTTTATTTAGAAACCTAACATATATCAATAAGTTCAGTCAGTCTGTCGTGAAGATAATAAAATTATTTTGATAATTATATGTTTGCTTCTTACACACCACTTTGCAGTACACTAAAATTTGTACAAAACTAATCACTATTCGTGGAAAATAATGCCATGCGAACTTAGTACTAATTACTACTAGTCAAACTACTTACAACACAAGCAATTCTGCTAATGTTTAGTACTCGTCGATTATTCACAAGTGATGTTTTAGTGCAGCTTTTAGTTTACCACTCTTGTTCACACAAGAATGGGGACGGAGGCATGGGCGGCGGTTGGATATGCATGCACGCGGGTGCTCAAGTGGCTGGCGGCGGGCCTGTGTCAAATTGCTTATTACTGATGTTCATCGTTTGTGCAAAGTTTTATATGAGTATATATGCAGCTTATAGACGACATTTTAAAAGAAGCTAATGCGGCCACATATAATTTACTTCCAGTGAAATAAAAAAAAAGCAAAAGATGTCATTTAGTAGGTATCTGAATTGAAACGTTGAAAACCAGTTGGCTGACTGTGATAAAAGCGTGTGAGTAAAAAAACTCACTTACGCGTTTCTTTGTCAACCAGCTTGTAAACGTATGTGTATCTCTAAGCAGTTGGACATTCTTCGAATAAAAGCATTATTCTTCTCTTCTTATTATTTATTCTATGTTTTTACTAGTTGTATCACTAGTCTCCTTCTAGTTGAGTTCACAGATATAGAAAATGTTTTTAGATTATCATGTTGTCATAAGCAGAACTGTTATTGGTAGGTTATTCTTAAAAGTTGGTTTTGTGGGCTGGCTTGGAAAATGTTTAACGGTGGGGAAGAATCGGGGAAAGGGTAAGATGTTGGTCGCGAAAAGTTCGGTATTCATTCAATTTTAATTCCGGTTTTGGTTCGGGTTTTGGTTGGGACTCGGAAAACTTTGGTCGGTTTTTAATTCAGGTTCTGGGGGAGACAGGTTCGAGTAGTGTCTTGTCAGTGGGGGCCGTGGGCCCATAGCCGGGGGTTGTAGTTTGTTCAGGGTTCAAATTTGGTTGTGGAATATTGTTTCGTTCGCTTGTGAGCGTTCTGGTGTTTGTTAAGCCGTGGCTAAAAATTGGATGTTACTAGATCGCAGAAAACACCTGGTAGGATAACACTGCTCTGTTTTATTTGTTTTTTTGTGTACTGAAAATTGTCCAACTGTTCGTGTACGTTGTCTGATAAAGTTTACGTTTATATTGTATGAGAGAAAAGTGCTGCTGCCCGTTCGAAGTGTAGGTCTTTTATAAATTAACGTTCACATTGCCATATTGCCATAATTATTGTTCTTGTAAGTGTTTTAGTTGATTATTTGTCGAAATTAGTGGTACCTTTTAAATGTTTGAGTAAATCGTGTTGCGTATTGCGATTCTTTATGAATATTCGATTTATTTTTAATCTTGGTTGAAATTTATATTTATTCTTAATATAAATGAGCTGACTTGAGACTTTGTCGCATTTACACTTATTGTCATTACATTTGTCTAGTTTGAGTCTTTGTTGTAATTTATAATTATTCCTAAAAATTGATTTAATTTGAATTTGTCCCAGTGTGTTGTTATTTTAAAATAATTGATAATTAGAATATTTGTTTGCCAATTTTATTTACTTTCTTAATATACTTTAATTTTAATTGAATCTGAGTTTAGTTGTTTTTATTTTACTATTTCAACTTTGTCCCTATTTACCTAGTGAATAAAAAATTAGTTCTAAATATTTAGTGTGATAGATGAGAATAACGGTAAGTTCACTCTAATATCTCGAATATTACCTACATTCGCATGAGATAAATCTTCTAACCCCCTTTTGCTCCACTTTAAGTCACCTGTGCATATAACATCAAATAAATTAGCCAACCGCTCGGCTAACCATAACTACCCAGTAGGCTGGGTGGTAGGTAACATTGGTGTCTTGAGTGTGGGGTTTATTTTTGAATAATTTGGAAGTATAGACTGCACCTTGTGTTTTTTTTTAATTGTTAGAATTTTTCTTTTTGCATAAATTAGTTTTTTTTTTCTTGTGATAAGTATTATAGATTTTGATTTTCTCTTTATGAGAAAATTATTAATTTATTGTTTTGTGGTAAAAATTGAATTAGTAATTTTTGTTGTGGCATTTGCATTTTCTCTCTTTATTGTTTTCTTTAATTGCGGAGCGCGAGTTGTAAGAACTATCTGTAAGCGTTGGACTATTTTTAGTTTGTTTTGTTTGGTTATCTGATATGTCGGTAAACAGCGACGCCCGCGCCGGCGCCGGTCAGAATGGGCCGGCCGGAATGAGTCAAACTCGCCGGTCGACAGCAGGGCCCCTGGTAGTATTGCGGACAATGTTTCTTTCAGGAATTTTGCAAGAATTTGGAATTCAATAGATCTTTATACTGGAAAAGGTGATGTACGCAATTATTTTTTTAAGTTGGAAAGGAGACGGGCGTGGGAAGGTTGGTCGGATAGGCTATTGCTGGAGTTGATTATTTATGGGTTAGATGGAGTTGCGTTTAAATTTTTCTGATCAGAGACGGAGCTCCAGGGCGACCAGGTTACGTACAGGGTCTTTAAGGAAAAATTTGTTAGGAAATTTGGTGGTCAGCGGTCATCTGGTGAACTTTTGTCTAGGTTGTCGCAGCTGTTCCAAAGAGAGCGGGAGTCCGTGTCAGATTTTTTGATGAGGGTGAAGTTCGTAGCAATGGAAATTATGGAAGTTGACAAGGAAACCGCAGCTGTGGATCAGCTGGCGGGAATCAAAACTAAGATCGAGGAAATTACCATGCACCAATTTAGAACGGGACTTCGTCCCGAGTTGTTAAAACAATGTGGGTCTTCGCTTTTACAGGGTAATAAATCGCTCAACGAACTAGCGGAAATTGCTACGTTGGAAGAATTAAGTCAGGAATTGATCAGGCGCCGTTCTCAGCAGGTTCATAATATCTCGAATTTGCAGTTTCAGGGCCGGCAGAATTTTTCCCGGGAGATTGAGTGTTTTCTTTGCAGGAAAAGGGGACACATAGCTCGTATGTGTCCGCGGGGGCACGTGGAACAAGGTCGGAGAGAATTCTCGCGGTCAGCTGAGCTCAGGTCAGGCGAGGAGCCTGTTACTAGGTCAAGGCCCCACTATCAAAGATATGCAGATATACGGGGCCCCAAATCATTTGTAATTTCACATATCAATTTCTTGGTTTCAAGTAATTCTGAGGCTAAGTTAGACAGGGGGACGTCGAACACTCGAGTAAACCCTCCTTTAATCTCTAGCTTGGAAGGTGCTGATGAGCCAAGTAATTCTGTCGAACTAGGGTCTTCTAAAAATGCTGCTTTCTTTAAATATTTGCCAAGCTCTGCTCCGCCGATGGATAGGTTTGCCGAAAAATCTAGTAGGCAAAAAATTCGTGTTAAGGAGATGGGACTTCGAAATAAAGTGAAGAAGCCGTGCCGGGATCTCGACGAAATCACAGTAGTCGAAGAAAAAGAAGCGACCACAGAGCCAAGACGCGACGAAGTTGTGTGTATACAGGGTGAGTCCTCAGAAAGAGGAAGGGGAGACGTTGTATCAGGAACAACGGGAACTCATAGGAAGATGAGTTGTGTTTCCAGGAAGGAGCCCAGATAGGCCGAAGTCGTGTGTATACAGGCTGATTCCTCAGAAAGAGGAATGGTAGACGTTGTAGCGGAAGCAACGGAAACTCATAGGAAGATGAGTTGTGTTTCCAGGAAGGAGCCCAGATGGGCCGAAGTCGTGTGTATACAGGCTGATTCCTCAGAAAGAGGAATGGTCGACGTTGTAGCGGAAGCAACGGGAACTCATAGGAAGAGGAGTTGTGGTTCCTGGAAGGAGCCCAGATGGGACAACATTGAATATATATAGGGTGATTCCTCAGAAGAAGGAATAGTCGACGTCGCGTTGAAAACAATGGAATCTTGCAAGAAGAGGGGACGTGTAGTCATGAAGGAGCCTAGACGGAAAAAGGTTGAAAATATACAGGGTGATTCCTCGGCAGGGGGAGTGGGCAATGGTAAAACGGGATCATCAGGGACTCGTAAGAAAATTAATCGTGTGTCGAAGAGAGAGCCTAGTTGTGACGAAGTTGAGCATATACATGCATCAGAAAAGGGACTTGTTGATACTGCAGCAGAAGCAATGGTGACCTGTAAGAAAATAAACCGGGTATTGAAGAAAGAGCCCAGATGGGGCGAAGCGGCAAATATACAGGGGGATAGGCTGTCATATTAGGGGAGGACAGCAAGAAGAAGGAGGGAGTTTGAAGGAAAACGCTTCCTTTAAGCTCTCGCAAGTTGTATTTTTCCAAATTTAGAAATTGTTGATTGGTTTAGTAAATTTTAACTTAATGAATCGCGGGAGACATTTCTGTATCACGAATATATGTGTTTGCCCTGTTGTGGGGGCTTTTAGAATACCACAACAGCAGGCCCGAACGCCCACCGGGAGTTTGAAGGACGATTTCCTTTGCCTTCAAGCTCTCTAATCAGGGGAATAGTGTTGAAGTTTTTGATTTAACTTTTTTTTTTGATAAGTGTTGTAATTTTATTATTTACCATGATAAGTCGTGGTTGCCCTGTTGTGGGGGCTTTTAGAATACCACAGCCGCAAGGACGGCGCGGAGTAAAAGGCCCGAACGTCCACCGGGAGTTTGAAGGATGACTTCACTTGCCTTCAAGCTCTGTATCAGGGGAATATTGATTATTGTTTTGGATTTCATTTGTTTAACTGTTTTAGTATGGGTTGTACTTTGTTTTGTTTTGCTTTTGAGAGACGCGTTAGCTCTGTGGCTGGGCTAAATAATTGTGCCACCGCATGCACGGCGTGGGGTAAAAGTCCGCTAATATCCACCAGGGAAGTAGTCCTTACTGGATGGTAAATTTTGTTTGCATTTTCTTGTATCTTAGTTGTCTAATTTTATTTTTTTGTGTGTGTGTGTGTGACTATAGACAATCGATGTGTTGTGCTACTAGGGGTTGGCAGGCGTCTTACGAAGGAGCTAAATGGTGTCCAGAGACCAGAGGACCTGGTGTTTGGAATGAATCGAGTGGCGGTACAAAACAATTTCCGTCAAGGCTTCTGGTTTTGCTGCCAATCCTCAAGGAATCGAGATGGACGCCCTTTTCAAAAAGAGCAGATGGGACGTCCGGCACGAGAAACGTTATCCTACTTCTGGGGATGGTTTGCTGATTTCGGCGTGGCTATCAGTGGACTGCATGGGGTCCACCTTGTACCTTCCGACTGGCTGCGGGTGTATGCTGCAAGCGAGGTTCCTTTTGGGCTGTCAAATTACCATGGAGTCGTCTGCGTCCAGTGACAACTCCAGCCTGCATACTGCGGGCCTTTTGCGGCTCGACAACCCCTGCTCGCTTTCAGCGGGCGACCGAATCGGCAGCTCGAAACCAGCTACTCAGCTGGTGTACCCCTCCTCTGGACAGTCAACGCTGGCAACAGATGAACAACTGATCGCCGTCACCACGTGATCCTGGAAGGTGGAGGCGCCGGTGATGTATTAGTGTGAAGAATATTTTGTTTATTCCTTGTGGTTGACTATAGTTATTTTGCTAACTGTTTTGTGCTTAGAATTAAGATGGTTATTAATCGTGTGTATTTTACCAGCGTCAAATTTCCCCTATGGGTTTTTGTTAATAATGGGTTGATTTGTTGTTGTACAAGGAAGGGTACTTAGAGCAAGTGCCCTTCTTGTTTTAAGGAGGGGGCAGTGTAACCACCAGGGTTACGGATTAATGTAAAGTATGGGAAATTAGACGCTGGATATGGATTAGTAATAAGTATTTCATAGACTTTTATAATCAATAATTGTTCAAACGGGCGCAGCTGCATTTAACGCGGGTTATCAGCGGATGTTTAACAACGGCTTGAAACCTCGCTTTTAGTTTATTTTCTGTTGGAACTTCTCTGTAGGTGACTTGTTAAGCGGATCAAGATCTTTGAAAGTAGAGCTAGATTACATCAACTGTTTACGTTCAAAGAACTAGCTGTGAAAACCTTTTTCTCTGACCTGTGGGAAATGTTAGTTGCTGATATAGTCAAATGCCTGTTGATAACGCCAGATTCTGGCCAGATCGTTGATTGGTGGAAACGCGGTAATAACCGATGTAAAATAGACGTGGGTTGAAAAATAGCAGAACGGTTATTGGTAGGTTATTCTTAAAAGTGGGTTTTGTGGGCTGGCTTGGAAAATGTTTAACGGTGGGGAAGAATCGGGAAAAGGGTAAGATGCTGGTCGCGAAAACTTCAATTTTAATTCCGGTTTTGGTTCGGGTTTTGGTTGGGACTAGGAAAACTTTGGTCGGTTTTTAATTCAGGTTCTGGGGGAGACAGGTTCGAGTAGTGTCTTATCAGTGGGGGCCGTGGGCCCATAGTCGGGGGTTGTAGTTTGTTCAGGGTTCGAATTTGGTTGTGGAATATTGTTTCGTTCGCTTGTGAGCGTTCTGGTGTTTGTTAAGCCGTGGCTAAAAATTGGATGTTACTAGATCGCAGAAAACACCTGGTAAGATAACATTGCTCTATTTTATTTGTTTTTTTTTGTGTACTGAAAATTGTCCAAGTGTTCGTGTATGTTGTCTGATAAAGTTTACGTTTATATTGTATGAGAGAAAAGTGCTGCTGCCCGTTCGAAGTGTCTTTTAAGCATTAACGTTCACATTGCCATATTGCCATAATTATTGTTCTTGTAAGTGTTTTAGTTTGATTCTTTGTCGAAATTAGTGGTACCTTTTAAATGTTTGAGTACATCTTGTTGCGTATTGCGATTCTTTATGAATATTCGATTTATTTTGAATCTTGGTTGAAATTTATATGTATTCTTAATATAAATGAGCTGACTTGAGACTTTGTCGCATTTAAACTTATTGTCATTACATTTGTCTAGTTCGAGTCTTTGTTGTAATTTATAATTATTCCTAAAAATTGATTTAATTTGAATTTGTCCCAGTGTGTTGTTCTTTTAAAATAATTGGTAATCAGAATATTTGTTTGCCAATTTTATTTACTTTCTTAATATACTTTAATTTTAATTGAATCTGAGTTTAGTTGTTTTTATTTTATTATTTCAAGTTTGTCCCTATTTACCTAGTGAACAAAAAATTAGTTCTAAATATTTAGTGTGATAGATGAGAATAACGGTAAGTGCAGTCTAATATCTCGAATATTAATACCTACATTCGCATGAGATAAATCTTCCAACCCCCTTTTGCTCCACTTTAAGTCACATGTGTATATAACACCAAATAAATTAGCTAACCGCTCGGCTAGCCATAACTACCCAGTAACAACATAGCACCAGCATAAACAACAAACCAAATTAATAAATTTACATTTTTTTATAATAAAGTAAATTCACAAATCTCACATAAACTACACAGGATACAATATATTTTACAACAATTGTGTCTAAGAATTATGTAACTTTTTGGGTTTGTGTTGGTAACTTGAACGCGCCAAATTAGATACTTATTAATGAAATCTAATAATAGTTTATTACTTGACGAGCACATAATTAAGGATATAAATCGCAAGCATGAAGTTTACACGCGAGCCGTAGGCGAGCGTGTAATAATGCGAGCGATTTATATCCGTTATGTGCGAGTCAAATACGACGTTTTATCTACGACTCATAAATTCCATTTTATGAAAAATATTTTAAATGTATTTGTCAATGATGGCGAGGCAAACTGCTAAATAACTGTCATCCACGTGGGTTTTGGCAGACTTTGACACTAGCTTTGTATAACGATGACAGTTCGTTCAAATAATGAGGTCATTATTTGAACCTGTCATTATTATACAACGCTGTGTCATTATAGTCATTGGCGCGTATCATGATGGGGATTATATAGTCATAGATACTTATGCAATGAACTTATTATATGTGAGTCGTAGATAAAAAAATCTGATGTGGCCAGGCACATGACTTTATCATACAATATATAAAATTAATAGTTTAGCTGCATGAGAATCTATTTGACTGAGATAAATCGTGTCTGCATTAAAATTAAACTAGTTAGCCAGGAATTGACAGATATTTTGATAGTCAATAGTATCAATCGAAGGTATTTTCAAAGCATCAGCATTTGACACTACCTACTGTCATCAGAATAATAGTTGTTTATCTCACAAGTGCCGAAAGTACGGAATAGCACAACGAGCGGTGATGCGGCGCGTCACCGATAGAGGGGCGTCGTCGTCGCATGTGAGCGAGTCGCGCTATGTAGTTTTCGGCTGGAGTGACATCAACGTTTTTTGTATTGCTTTTTGAGAAATACGTATTTTAAAAAAATTCAAAAATTGTTATATTTCGGTATAGAAAATGTTAGGTTGATACCACTTCTACGAAATGTCAAGTTTAAAAAATTAATTCAAATTCTGACAGATTTATATTCATTCATGACACTGTACATGACGTTCCATAGCGGTTCTCAGAGTGTGACAGCGTGGTAACAGCCATAGACATTTCTGTGGTGACAGCACAAAAAAATATTTGTCAAAATCCTGGCTACTATGTAGTTTCATATCAATGCAGATTCCAGAGGCGACCGATCTCGATCAAATAGAATTTGCTCTTGCAGCTAAACTATTAATTTTACCAAAAAATGTCATAGGCATAAATTATTCAAAATTGCCTCTGCTTTAATTTATTAACACACACACACACACACACACACACACACACACACACACACACACACACACACACACACACACACACACACACACACACACACACACACACACACACACACACACACACACACACACACACACACACGCGCACGCGCACGCGCACGCGCACGCGCACGCGCACGCGCACGCGCACGCGCACTCGCACACGCACACGCACACGCCCCCGCACACGCACACGCACACGCACACGCACACGCCCCCGCACACGCACACGCACACGCACACGCACACGCACACGCACACGCACACGCACACGCACACGCACACGCACACGCACACGCACACCCACACGCACACCCACACACACACACACACACACACACACACACACACACACACATACACACAGACATTTTTTTGTACCTTGGTCAAAAATGTTCAGGGGACCCAAAAAGACCTATTTCCGCTAAAATCTCAATTTTTTTTTTCGGCATGATTACAATACTTTACCATACTGCGTATGATAAAGTAAAAATTGTACTTATAACTAAGTCATTCAAACTAAAGTGGGGAGAGAGTGAGTTTTAAGATAGGAAAAGTAACGTAAACAATGTCGGTAACCCTTCCTGTGTTTTATGTACTATAAGGGGTTATGTATCAACTCGAGTATGAGGTTTTGAATGATTCTAGATGTGAAAAGTGCATCTTACGAATGAACCCAAACCCAGCTTGGAAGCTCTTAGCGGAGAAGTTATTTGGGTGTAAAGTTTTGTAGAAGTAAGAAGCTGTAAAACCTTTTGTTTAACTAACTTCAACAGCGTTTTTCTTGAAAACGTGTTTTTGTAAATAAACCCCGTTTGCGTAGTCCAGGTCACATATGATGATAGCGATTACACATTTGTCGACAGTTATTTCACCCCAAATGCATGATCTAAAAGCTAACAGATTTCGCAACATTTAAAAAAATATTTTTTACGAAAAAATATTTTTTTCTGTTTCAGTTTTCGTGTGTGCGCATTATAATAAAATTATGTTAAATTTTGTATATAAAATGCGTTACTTTGGTTTTTGTATTTTGTTATGTAAGAAATAGAATTTGTTGGGAGTGTTTATAAAAGATCTATTTACAATGCAAACTTATCGCGCGTACCTAGTACCGATCGCAAAAAGAACACATGTAATAAACGGTCAATGATGTCTTGTAAAAATATAATTTTGTACGTTGAAAAATCCTTATAAATTTAACAATTTCAAAATGTGTTTTTAAGTTTTTATTTCAGGTTCACTATTGAAAATTACTCTATACTTTTTCATGGTTTGTTTCCTAATCTAAAATACTTTCTTGGGCATTGAAATAAATATGTAACTACGTATAAGAAATGTTTTTTTATTATGTAATTGATTTATGAACAAAACTTATTAACGTTTATTTTAAACTGTGTACATAATCATTGTCGGTGATACAATTTTATCGCAAGTAGTAGGTAATTTTTGTCAAATGGAACACCTATGCAATAATACACCACTCAATATATATATCTTGTGCTATATCATTCAATATTGTGGTTTCATATACCTATTTTATACCTATACCTGTGCCCTATAATAAATTATAGATAATAAAATTAAAACGAGAAGTGTTTCGGAAATTTGTTTCACTTCTTACATGGGAATTTTGGCTGGCCAATAGTGCAGTTTTATTTTATTAAATTATACTCTTATATCCTGAACTTTTGTTAATATGAATTCATAAAATTTACCAATTTACATGCACATAAATACAATCTGTCACCACCTAAACATCCGCCAAATATCAAGGCCTGCTAATTCAGTATCAGCAATATTGAAATAAATTTAAAAAAAAGTTTAGTATGAATATCTCAAGCACCACTGACTATAGGAATGATGTATCAATTAATATACAGGATGTTTATTAGAAAAATAGTTTTAAAGGTTGAAGAATGCAACATTTGAGTTGTAAATTTTGAACATCCTGCATGCATGCAAATAATTTCTGTCTGTAGCGCGAATGGCTATCCACAACCTGTTTCTATATGGAAGAATCGAATATAATGGTTTCTTACGGCCACTGAGTAAAGAGTCGTTGGCACTTGGCACCCACGTTCTCCAATGATTATCAAATACGAGTGCCAACCACTCTTGCCGTTACCCTACCTTGCATCTAAAAAAACTTTTTTGGTAAAAAATCAGCAAAAAACTGCTTACTTTTTCCCAATTCATTTGTTTTCTTCAAAATGCGCCGCTGGCTTGCCGACACGTCACACCTATATCTCAAAAACCAACAAAGCAAAAAAAAATCTTTTTTGGTAAAAAATTAGCAATAAAATATACGCTGCTCACATTTTTCAAATATTTTGTTTTTACATAGTGTGCCGCTGGCTTGCCGGTACGTCAGCGGCGCACCCATATATCTCCAAAACCAACAAAGCAAAAAAATCTTTTTTGGTAAAAAATTAGCAACAAATTATCAACAAAATACTGACTGCATAGTTTTTTCAAATTCATATGTTTTTCCAAAATGCGCCGCTGGCTTGCCGGCACGTCAGCGGCGCACTCCTATATCTCAAAAACCAACAAAGCAAAAAAACTTTTTTGGTAAAAGATTAGCAAAAAATATAGGATGCTCACGTTTTTCAAATTCATTTGTTTTTCCAAAATGCGCCGCTGGCTTGCCGGCACGTCAGCGGCGCCTCGATAACTCGAAAACTAAGAAAGCAAAAAATCGATATTTTGGTAAAAAAATAGCATAAATAAGCAAAAAATATGGATATAAGGATTTTCATTTTGCAAAAGTTGCGCCGCTAACTTGCCCGACCTAGCAAGAAGTTATTATTGGTGGCCAGGAATTGACACTGACTTTGAACTGCATGTGATGTCTTGTGCAATATGTGCAAAGTTTTGCTGATAGAGGCAAAGAATTAAAATTTACAGCATAGCCAAAAACTTCTAGATGTTGGCAACGTGTGCATATAGATTTTCTTCAAAAGCAAGGTCACTTGTCATAGCAGAGAGCTACAGTAAATGGTTGGATATATACCAAGTGAAGAATACCAGTGCCCATGATTTTACAATATTTGGATTGTGTGAAGAGTTGGTATCGGATAATGGACCTCCATTCAATGGAGAAAAGTACAGGAAATTCTGCTTAGCAAATGGAATTAAGTGCACGTTAACACCTCCTATAAATCCAAAGTCAAATGGATTTGCAGAAAAACAGGTTCACACTATTGAAAGATACCTTGATAAAGTAGTGCATGAGGAACCTGCATTAAGCTTTGAACATTGGCTAGATAACTTTCTGCTAAAATATAGAATAACATCATATTCATTAACAGGAATTTCTCCGGCAGAGATGATACCCCAGAAAACTCCGAGAACAAAGTTGAACATTATGTTACCAAGAAATATTAAAAGGGACACTGAAGAACGTAACTTAGAAAATGCAAGAAAAAAAATCTGATGTGGCCAGGCACATGACTTTATCATACAATACATAAAATTAATAGTTTAGCTGCATGAGAATCTATTTTATTGAGATAAATCGTAGGTATTGTCAAAGCATCAGCATTTGACACTACCAACACTACGTCATTACAATAATAGTTAGTTATGTCACAAGTGCCGAAAGTACGGAATAGCGCGACTAGCGGTGATGCGGCGCGTCACCGAAGGCGCAGTGTCGCCGTCGCATGTGAGCGAGTCGCGCTATCTAGTTTTTGGCAGGAGTGACGGTGGTAGAATACGAAATTATAGCATTTCTTACATTCGTGATAGTGACACATATTAGTTTGCATGTACATAAACAGGAGTCACTAGCAATTTTCTATTAGAAATACTATAATGGCGTCTGCTACCACTGCCATTAGCACTAATGAAAACGCACCTTAAAAAGCTAATTCAAATTCTGACAGATTTATCGCTATACTTCATCGTTACACTTTATTTACAATTTTCTCAATTTATCGTTTTTAAAATTAGATATAAAGACAGGTTGGTATTTCTTATCAACAAACAATGAAATTGGTGATCTTATTTTATTTGAAATTTGTATTTTGTAATTTACCGCACTAGAGCGGCAACGTTCTATAGCGGTTCTCCAAACTCTGATGAAATCAGCTGTTTTCGAGTGTGACAGCACAAAAAAATATTTGTCAAAATCCTGGCTACTATGTAGGCTAAACGGCTGAGAATAAACTACCAGTTCCTTTGGACCCTTGTGAACCAAAAGCTTTTCAGCTCTAAGTTAGGTCATGAAACTTCTAAATATGAACTTTCGTCCCGATACCTTCAGTAGTTTCTCCGGAATCGTCGCCACAAAAATCGTTTACACACACACGCACAGACACACACACACACACACACACACAGACATTTTTTTGTACCTTGGTCAAAAATGTTCAGGGGACCCAAAAAGACCTATTTCCGCTAAAATCTCAATTTTTTTTTTCGGCACGATTACAATACTTTATCATACTGCGTATGATAAAGTAAAAATGACGAAAATACAACAGTTCTATGAAGGACAGAAAGTTTTTGTATTTCATAAAAGAAACAATGATAATAAGTGGTTACCAGGAAAAATAATGAAGGTTGTAAGTGTACTCACATATTTAGTATACGTGGGAGGAGAAGTTCGTTATGTACACTTTAAACATTTAATACCAGATCTGACTGGATTCGAGACCTTACGAGAAAATTTAGTAGATGTTCCCAGCGAAAGCAACGAAGGTAATCATGAAGAGAATCATGAAGATTCTGTGCAACCCTCTGTGAAACCCTCAGTACAAACCCCGTTACAACCAGAAGTAATTCCTTCCAGTCCTGTAACCTTAAGGCGATCCACTAGAACTATTAAACTCCCAAATAGGTTAAATTTGTAAATTAATTTTAAATTACATTAATTTTGTTTTAAGTTGGTATGAGACAAAACATGGATGATATTAGAGCGCAAGCGTCTGGGGCTTTGGCGCGAGAATTTTAGGGAATAAGAAACCGCACAACCATTCATTCTCTTGGGTATCGGGTCTTGAAAGAAGTCGGTCGTGCGTCGAGCGTTGTGCCCCATGGGATGGGGCCTATGGGGAAGAGCCCTAAGAGGCCGAGTTATAGAAACTGTATTGTGTTTCTTGTTCTCAACAATATTAACACGTAAGTTGTTTATTAGAGTTTATTGATTTATATTGTGACCATCTCTCGCCAAAGATTATTATAATTGATTTAGAATTAATGTTCATATCGTTTGTAAGCAGTTCTGCATATGTTCATATTTTTTTGTTAATAGACTTTAGTGTGGTTTGGTTTTGCGTTTTTATTATAGAATAATTTAAACCAATCCTTTTGTGGGGAAGCATTTTGGCTTTTAAATAGTTTTGATTAGTGGTTCATCTTTCACTGACAAAGTTTCAGAGAAAGAACCCACAGGTTTTAAGCATCCGTAAGAGAGAGATAATTAGTTCACGCTGCCGTAAGTAAGATCAAGTAAATTAAGAGCTTTAGATCAGATTGGATGTCGAGTTTCAAAATGGCGGGTAAGCGTTCACTTCAGTTCAGATTTAATATAAATAATATTTAGTACGGTGTCGCCCCCCATCACAATTGCACCACAGTTATTCTAATTCTATCCATGGAGAAATAGCTATCAATGGATGGAAATCGACAAGAAATTGCTGAAATCTGAAATATGGAAATAAAGGGCTCTGTGGTGTTTAGTTGTCCTTGAAAATATGTATAGTTATAATAAATCCTTACTATTTATTATGACTTTGCGTAATTATTATTAGATGGCCAATTTTAATTGATGCGGATTAGCGAAGCGTTACTGTATATGTATGTCTATCTAGTACTGTTATATTATGAGAATAAGCATATTTATAACTCATAGGAAATAATATCAGGATAAAGACCAAAAACTTAACACGTTTTATACACATTTTATTGATTTAATCATATCAATTATATACAAAAATACATATATTTTAAGGGGATAGGTACGGGACGGTAATCACAAATAATAAATTATTTGCAGTACGGTCACAAGACGGACATATTGGCACTTTGCGGCCTGCTCTTTTAAATAAATCTTAAACCTAATCTAAGAACACTAACACTTATTGAGAATTTTCAGGTTTTAGGAAACCACGACGTACAATAGCAAAGCAACGCGTTGAAATCATTTGATTGTCTCGTTAATTAACTCAAAATAAAACTGACTGAGAACGATATTCAATTCTTTTGTAAACGCACACTCGTGAAAAATATAAACTATACTCCTTAGAAATTTATGCCATTGTGGAAATAATCGATATTTGTTCATGTTTTCGAAAAACCGCCGAGTTATAAACGCTGCAGAAATTACTAAGGATACACATTTCTTTTTCGTCGAGTGTACGAGATATTCACAACCATTTTTTCATTCATTAAGTCGCTGCTTACTAATTTGAAGCAGCCGCTGGTGGCCTTATGGCTAACCTTCTCCTTCCTGCTAATAATTTGTTCAAACCTCTCGGCTCTTCTGTAGTTGTGCTGCTTGAAGCTGGTGCTTCGGTTTCTTCACTTTCATCTGATTCAGCTTCAGTGGCTGGAGCATCCTCGGGAGCTTCGCTCGAGGGTTCTGGTGCTGTCGTTGTTTTCCTGCGTGATAACAAGGGATTAACCCGTTTTACTTGAACTGGAGTACTAGCAGCTGCTTTAGGACGCGATGTTACGCTTATTCTTTGGCGATTTCTTAGTCTGTTGAGCGGATTTGTGTCCGGGGCTGGTGATGTTTCTGATTCCTATAAAAAACAGCACATTAAAACCTACAAATATTACCAAGAAGGAAAAATACGTGCAAACAAGAAAAACAAATCGGACATTTTTGGAATCGTAGATTAAAATCCGTACTGAAAAAATTCAAAAACAGTCACATTTTTTATATTAAAAAATATATAGGGGCTAAATTAGGAGAAATTAATTAAGTTTTAATTTAAAAATAGGATTTTTGTAATTTATAGTATTTACTACAACTGACCATGTATATAGTAAGTTATATAGTAAGGTATATAGTTAAAACATTGTGTTAATACTCAATGTTGTGGGTTAAAATATCGTGTTAATACACAATGTACCTTTATTATTTTACTTCCAATAGTTTCGTATATGTAATATGTTATCATAAATGAATAGAACATATCTTACTACCTAACTTTCTTGTAGAGACCACACATTTCAACACAACGACAGAGTATAAAGTTACTCCTGTCTATGCCAACCAAATTATTATAGTTTGATGGGTGGTATTTTTGAAATTTTAGACTCTACGATACAAATTTCAAATATCAGACAAAAGTCGGGATGTTTTATGAGGCGGGCTAGTCAAAATTGCAAGCTATACGCTTCTGTATATCCCCCTTTCGGCGAGAGTTGTCCGGTGTCAGTTTGACAAAGGTAAATTTTTTCCTTTATCAACCTATTTTAAAATGACGTTTCTTTTTGTTGACATCTATAGATTGTAAACTGTTGTGAACCTTTGTCTGTGGTTATCTAACGCATATTCCAACTCTGGCTGAAAATACAGTAGTATTTGTTAACCCTTTATACTTTATTTATAACCTATAGGTATATGCTAATACCTTCTCAGTTGGTTCCTCAGACGTCTGAGGTTGCTCCTCTGGTGTCTCTTGTGGCTCTGCCGAAGTAGCCTCAGTGGTACTAGCAGCAGTTGATAACCCTGGCCTTCCCCTTGCTAAATTAATTCTTGGGCCAGGTCTTAAGGGCCTCACAGCATTTCCACCTCCGATTCTGGCCCTAGTACGTGGGGTAGTTGCAGTGGTAGCAGCAGAATACTCTTCAGAACTGGTTTCCTCTTGAGCAGCTGCGGTGGTGGTGGTGCGTGTTCTACTCCTTAACCCTCCCAAAGAAGCTCTTGGCCTTAAGGAAGGTCTTGAAGGAGCAGAAGTACTAACAGATGTATCATTAGGTTCCTCTACAGTAGGAGCAGCTGTTGTACGCCCGCGCGTCCTGGGTCCAGCACCAAACCTTCCTCTAGGTGCTGATGGTTTGGATTGGCTTACTGGTTTCGCTTCTTCTTTTGTTACTTCTTGTTCCACGGCTGGTTGAGATGTTGTTCTTCCTCCGGGTCTTCTACCGAAGGTTGGCCTTCCGAACTTCTTAGGCTTTGGGTCTGTTGACTCCGCAGCTGGTGCTGCTGTGGTAGGTGATGACTTTACTGGTGTTTTGCGACCCTTGAATCTTCCTCTTCCGAACAAGGGTTCTGGTACAGCTGTGGTGGTGGTAGTTGTAGTTGTAGGTGCCGGGGTCGTAGTGGTTGTGGTAGTCGTTGTTGTAGTGGTGGTTGCCGCTTCTGTTGTCAATTCTTCAGTGGTTACTTCGGATGTTGTATCATCGACATCTTCAGTTGTCAAAACATCGTCATAAGCCTACAATAGACTAATTTAGTACCAATGCCTTAATTTTTAATATATTCAATTGTTATAAACACATTTTTAACAATATAGCCAGCAAAACATCAGAGCTTATCAAGATATACTTACACCTTCTTCACCTAACATCTTCTGGGTCCCTTGACTGATGGCATACAAATCGAGGACGGCTTTTTTCATTCCCGACATAACGGTGGTAGCTTCTTCATTTTCTGTTGATGGGGTCTTCTCTTCATTTTCCTTCTCGTCAACTTTTTCATCTTCTTTCTCCGTTGGCTTTTCTTCGCTTTTCTACAAAGAACAATGATCTTCAAAGCATTTAATAGTTATTAATATTTGTATAAGACAAGAGAAGCCATAAATAGATAACTGAAGAAGAAACAGCGCCAGATGTGGAGTTGGGTTAATGAAGAATGAAGATTATTAGTGTTAGGTCAATTGGGCAGAGATAATTAGAAGACTTACTGATACGACTTCTGTGCGTTCATTTGGGGTCGCGCCCAAAAATCTTACAGGGCCGGCTGGAAGGTCAACAGGGAAAGATGGCCCACCAATAGGTGGTTCCCCTGTATTTGGATGAGTATTGAAAGTTTCACTATCGATTATATCTAGGTTCGGTCTTCTGACATTTGAACGTGTTCTACCGCGAGATTCCTAAGAAGATTGAGATCAGGTATGAAGAAGACAATAAAGAATATCACACGAAAAAATACATAGAAAATGCAACAGTCAAAGTTTTACCCATTTACAGGTAAATCATGTTTACGCATATGCCTGCTTTCTCACAGGACAGTGCACCGAACAATACGTGAAAACTTACTTCGGGTGTATCGGAGAACGTGTGTGCGAGATTTCCCCCACAGGATTATTTACACAGGATCAACGTTTGTGAGTGGTTTCGTGGTCAGTGTCAGACCAATGAAAATTTTGTCAATTTGGGGCCTTTATGTGCAAATTGGAGGCGCCGTGCAGAAGCTTGTTTGAAAGCCAACCGTGCTATGCACTTTGAACAATTTCCTTAAAATTTGTGGCAAGTTGATGTTAAATGATTGAACATATCGAATTAGTTATTTGCATTTCGTAAAATCCGCGAGCTAGAATTAGTGCAGGCTACTTTTGCCGTTGTACTCAACTCATGAAACATGTGGGTAGCAACAATTAAATTTTCATAAGCAAAATTGGGAAAAATTTTATTGAGATTTTTTGTTCAACATATTGAGTTACATTACCTCTCCAAATTATAGCACTAAAGTAATTTATACATTATGCATATGTAGCGACTTCATACAGAAGAACGTATCCGGGGAATATTTGACATATCACCACGCACACCAGTATTCAATTAGACAGAAGCTGTAATTAGTGGTGCTGGATTAAACATTTGGAAAGTATTTTAGAAAAGTTTTGTTAATTAGGTTTACGATAAAATGATGATTTTCGAATTATATAGATATTTAACTATGAATTTCAAATTTATTGATGTATTGTTTTTATGTTGTTGCTAGAAAAGCAATACATACGGATTTACCATGTAACGGAAAAGCCGATTCATCAGTAAAAATAATATTTGTTATAAAATTTTCGTCTGCGAACTTTTCCATTCCAGTTTCACAAAACTTCGTTCTACGAATACTGTCGTCCGCGAAGGTTTTCTGAATTTTTGAGTACTTATAAGTCCGGAAATCACCCTTCTTGAGAGCCTTAGCAACGATTTTATTACCAATACCCAATTCCTCACCAATCCCGCCTTTCTTTTGCGTCAATTTCTTGCGAACTTATCTTCATTGGATGCTAAGTACTGCAGCTATTTAGACAAATATCGTTTTAAAATTGATTATAATATTGAAAGTACTTTGTCTGCACGGGATCGGTCTGCCTTTAAAAGTGACTGCAAACAAATCCACTCACTGTTGCGCCGAATTCCCACCGTAATACCACTTTATGATTTGAAGTTGTTCTAGAGGAGGGTACACTGCGATTACTATATAGGTTATAAACAAATGTTGTTAGCGCTGTTAGATCTGCGGTAGTTCTGCCGTTGTTTGCTTGTGCCACAAAACGCAAAACCATACCTGCTCTCCCACCACAACTGGCACCCCACTCAACCGGGCGGCGTTAGCAGTGTTGTCTTGTGATACGCTAGTTTACACAGTGGGGCACTACTTGAGTAGATTTAATATATTTCTGTATTGAGTACGTGAGTACTCAGTAAAAGTAATACGCTTGAGTACTCAATACGATTTGTGTAGATTTACTCAGATTACGCATCTACTCAACACGATTTGAGTACGCATCTACTCAAAACGATTTGAGTATTTTACTCAGACTTCAACATCTACTCAAAACGATTTGAGTAGATTTACTCCGAGTACGGATCTACTCAAAACGATTGCATACTGCGTATTTTTAGTACTGTTTCGGCTTACTTCGTGAATGCATACATAGCACATACTTTGAGGTGTGCTTACTTAGAAACCGTTTAAACGGATTTTTCGTATATTTATCGTTCACAAACCATGCAAAACTAACCTATTTACTTGTTCTTTTCATTTATGGGTTGCAACACATACAAAATATATTTGTCGTACAAATACGTGTTTTAAACCAAGATTTTAAATACTTAAGCAGTTTTATAATCTAATATCAATTATAAGTTTCTACATTATTTAGGTACAGCAAACATAACATTCTTTATTTTATTTAAACCATTAATATTTTCAATCAAAATGTGTCACCTTTGCAGATACATTTGTCCGGTAATACCCAATATGGGTGCAGTGTTAGGTCTATTTTTAGTGTTTACAATAATAGAGCAATACAGCGACTTGTACAAGGCCACTTCTTTGCGGCTGTATGATTGGTATAAATCACATTGATGGACGGTTGTATTGTTCTGCACCGACCCATCTTGTCCACCCGGCACGTGTCTCCTTGCAGCGGTACGAATATTGATATGTCATCGTATGCCGAACAAGTTGAAGGCGGACCCGGCAAATGCACTCCGCAGATATCATCTCAGCCGCACTGGATCCCCGCTTCTTCAATTCAAAAGTTACTCATTTCATGTTGACTACAATACTCAGTACTCATATAAAATATAATGAGTAGTGAGTAGAGTACTCAGTACTCACCGAAATTTGTTTTAGTGTCGGAAAAGGAACTCAATACGCAGTTTGTCGATATTTATTGAGTATCTACTCAATACAATTTTTTTGAAATTTTGAGTACTGATGAGGTACCATGTAGATACTCAATACCTACTCACCGAAAAAGAATGATTATTGAGTATCTACACAGTACAAACAATTTAAAAAAAATAGTGTTGAGTAATCTACTCAATACTCTACTCATGAGTAGAATTTGCCCCACTCTGCTAGTTTATATAGGTCAATGCCTAATTTTTGCGGATACATACTGTGCGATCATCAAATTTAACACAATATCTGATTAAATTCACTATTGCGTTGGTTGGCAAAACGATGTAATATACAATAACAGCAAACAGCGCTCAACTTCTTGGTACGGAAACCAGGTTTTGGCTGTGGTTGTAAAAGTGTTCATCATCAAATTATTATTGCTGCGCTAAATAACCCAGTAAACTTTCTATTTAACTCGATACAACTTACCCTTATAAACCTGTTTACTTGTGGCATTGTGCTATCTTATCATCTATTGGGTGTTGCATTTTCTTTGTCGGAAATAACATATACATAATGAATAACTCACCTGGGATTCTTCTGAATTGTTATCAGAGTTTGCTTCTGGTCTGCCTCTACCTCTTCCTCTAGTCGGTACCTTGTCCTCTTCTGGTAATGGGGTGGTGTTCAAGTTTCTACTCCTAGGAGGGAATCTAGTATTTACTGGCAACCTTTCCTCATCAATACTTTCTTCAACCGAAAGTTGTCTTTCTCTTGATCTTCCACGGCTTGGTACAACTTCGTTGGCCTCGGCCTTTTTATCTTTTCCTCTGCTGATTTCATTCCTAGCTGGACCATCATGTCCGTTAACTACTTTGGGTTCTTTATCCTTCTCAGTATCATCATCATAATAATAATAGACGTATTCGTATTCATATTCTTGACCGTTGGGGGCCTGCTTGATCTTGATTCTAGATTGTTTCTTATCGCTTGCACTACCCAAGAAAACTGGTTCGTCTTCAACTTTTGCTGGAGCAATACCAGTGGTTAATATTGGTTTAGATGTCGTTGGGTTTGCTTCTGGTACAGCTTCCTTCTTTATCCTCCTTCTTTTAGTGGTGGTGCTTGCTTTAGGTTTTGCCGTTGTAGATTTTGTATTGGTGCTTTCAGATTTTAGTTGACTTTTGTATTTCTCCAGCAATTTGCTGACGTCCAACTTAATTGCTCCAGCTGGGGCCGGTGCTGGGGCATCAGCGGGATTGGCTTCGCGCTTTATAGGGTTTTTGGTTTTCAATTCCTCTTCATCATCAGGAACAACAGTTAAGGAAGCAGGTCGCTTGTGAGAAGTTTCAAAGTGTTGGTATTTCTTGCTTTCTTTGGTAAACGATCTTGATCCTGCTGCAGCTGGATGCACGTAGACGTATTCCTGACCTGGTTTCGGCTTAGTAACCAGCTCGACTTCTTCTAAGGCAGCTGACAGGCATAACGCCGCCGCCAGTAAGATTCTGTAAAAGAAAGATGATACTCTTAGCAAGGTATGCGTTGTAGTGAAAGTGTGTTATATGATCTCGGCAGAAGTTTTATTATTAATGTGTGATCATTTGCATATCTATTTGTTTACGTAAGACTTGCGTGTGTAATTTGGAGGAATCTTATGCAGATGTGTATTGTTTCGGTATGCTACCAACCGGATGTATTGTAGGGTCATCTGTAGTTTGAAATACATAAACATAACTTGCTATTCCGGTATATAACTACAAATTCATTCTGTATAGAATTGCTCCAAAATATTCGGTATAGTGCAAAAGATTTGATTTTCACTTCGGAAAATTCCCGCGTAAGTACATTTTACGGAAAACTGTTTACGTATTCATAGCTAGATGGGTAAGCGGAAACTTTTGATTGGATCGCAAATAAAAAAGTAGTATTTGTAGAAAATATAGGTATAAAAATGGTATAAAATGTAGGTACTATGCGCGCAAACAAAAGTCGTACACCACATATGCGACCAAATATATTGAACTTATTTTTGTTAGCTTTGTAGATTGTTCTTTTATAACCTATACACTGTCATTTTGACACTAATCTTAAGTACGAAACATGCAACAACTGTCAAGTTGACAAATAAAAACAAGCCGGTACTACATAATGTAAATGTCGTACACCAACTCACTACACCGCATATACAACCAAATACACTAAACATTTTTATTTTGCTTTATAAATGGTTCTTTTACAGCCTACACGCTGTCATTCTGACATATGTAAAGCAAAAGTATGAAGCATGCACGAACTGTCAAGTTGACAAAAACAAGAATTACTTGATGATGGACAAATTACCCGTACGCAGGCCCGGACTTAGAGACCAGGGGCCCGTAGCCATTTGGGTCCCCCACCATCACGAAGCGATTTTGGAAATTTAGCAAATTAAATGCACTAGTTACAGAACATATAATTTTATTTTATTATTATATTTGTTAAAGCTTTTTGATAAGGCAAGCCAGGCTTTTGAGCTTATGTAAAGATTTCGCCACAGGGGCCCCTAGGCTGGCTGGGGCCCCTAGGCCGGGGCGTTGCAGGCCTAGGCAGAAATCCGGCACTGCCTGTACGACTTTTTTGCGGGCAGAGTACATGTGACCCTGATTTAAAAATTACATACATAGAATGCGTTATGCTGATTCACAAATCTGCTTAATTCCCAAATGCCTTTACATCATGGCAAGAACGATGCGAACGGCACAATTAACATTTGAGCCGTAGATGTTCCAATGCAATAAACATACTGAACTGTGACATTTTGAACTGTTTCGTAATGCTTACTTTAACTCTGCGTTGACATTTCGCCTTCAATCTTCGCTGGTAACCTTTCATAAGCAACCACGTCCTATTCCTAATAAGTGGGAAAAATATTCACTTTCATCGCGGAACAAATCGCTTATAACATTGACATTCTAAGGCCTCGATTTGAGCGCAAAACAAATGTAACAGTGTTAAGCGGGCAATAATAATGATAGTTCGGGCCAGGCGATGCCCCCGTAGTGGCGAAAGGTGTTGGGGGATGTTAAGGCCTGGATTATTATTATTATTATTACTATTATATCATATTAAAAAAAGTCTTTGCTTAACATGAAAATAAAAGAATTAAATTAGGTGTGTTATGTAATTCATTAACCTTTTCCATGATTGCACACTCCCGAATTATATCATATTGAAAAAACAAACAAAAAATAAAAAAATATCAAAAATTAAAATAATTTTAAAGCCTTTGCGGCAGTTCAAAACACGAAAATAAAAAAATAGGCGTTTTATTTAATTCATTAACCCACAACTTTTCATTGACTGCACATTTCGGAAATTGCAAATTTAAAAAAATCGGCCCGCCCTAACAAATACATACCCTATAATCTTCGAGGGTGTCTCAAAATAAATTTTAACTATAAAATTATTGAAGATGCAATAAAGTAGAAACAAATCTAATGCACAAATGCAACAAACAAACAAATGCAAATGTACACAACCGTCACTGCGCCGCCACCAAAATACAACGGCCACAATTGTTATTGACTAATTGGTAAAACAATTGAAAATAATACAATTGAGAACTCTGGGGATTTTTTAAGTGGAATATGTAAATGCGTTTTGGAGTGCTTACGGTTTTCGGGAAAAGTTTTTTCTGTGCTATCTCGAAAACTATTAGAATCTTGAAAAATGGTTAGTATACTAACTATAGCCTGTAAAACTTTATGGTTTTCTTTTTTTTGTCTATTCTTGAACTTACCGACTCAATTATAAAACCAATTTGTTATTCAAATGCACTAAAACTAGAAACGAGTTTATATAATATTTTGTTATAATGTTGATAATTAACGCATTGCTTTCTAATCCTTTTAAGCACTCTCACGCACGAACGAAAGGATTACACGAAATTTACCTCTAAACGATTATATAACATACATTATAAAAACCTGTTCCAATGGGTATGTCGCATTGGAATGCACATTATGCGAATTATTGCATTCTTGTTTGTCGGCACCAACACTTTCTTTGGCATTTTAGGTGTTAATTTTGGCGTGACCGTGTCTGTAGATTCCTTTATTTAGGTTATTGGTTACCATCAGAAGTTCTGTAAAAATATTCAAATCAAAATGTCGCAGATGTGTTATCGTAATCACCAGTATGCCATATTACTAACACGATAATGCAGTTTGAATAGTCATTTAATTTATTTTAGACTTAAATGTCCTGGGAGTGTTTTGAGTAGTACTTTCGTTAGCTGTTTTTGCTTTCAGCATTCGCCGAGGAGTAAAGGAAAACAACAGAAAAACCTTTACTCTGAAAGCAGGGCGTGAGAGTCGTACTCACGCCCCCCAGACTGATAGCCAAGTGCTTTACCGCTTCGCCACAGTCTGGCTATGAAAGACTTATAGTAAGAGATCTGATGTTGGTAATTCGGTATCTAAATTCGAACATGACCTTTGTAAAAAAAGGTCATATTGAATAGATTTATATGTAGAATGCCAAAATTTACTTTTTGAATGTGTTTTGCTTGGGTAGATAAAAATGGCCTCTACGTAGTTGTGAAACATTAAAGAATGCAAAATTTAAGAACGGCGCGACCTTTTAAGCTTTACGGGATGTTTAGAGTGGCGCGGTTACACAACCATCGTGCAATTTTTATCGTACCAAATTGACTTTAGTTAGGCAATGTTTCGATCAGTATCTCACATACTATATGCAAATACGTCGAACTCTAGCCTAGGTAGTCGTGTGCTAGTCTACACACGCACACGATTTTTTGTAAAGGTATTTTATTACTACATTATATGACTACATTATATTATGGTCTAATTATAATCGGTTATTAAGTAACATTGTCTATAGGTACGCGAAATGATAATTATTTCAATATCAATCCCATTGGGAAAAAGATCTGCTGTGGCCAGGCACATGACTTTATCATACTATATATAAAAAATAATAGTATAGCTGCATGAAATTTGATCGAGATCGGTGGTGTGTGCATTAAAATAAAACTGTTAGCCAGGATTTCACAGAAATGGTTATACTATTGACCATTTTTGATCGTCAAAACTTCAATGTTTGGCAGATCCTGCTGTCATTAGAATAAAAATATCTGTCAAATCCTGGCTAACTTGCTTTATATTAATGCAGACACGACCGATCTCGATCAAATAGAGTTTGCTCATGCAGCTAAACTATCAATTTTATCAAGACATACATTATTTCAGAAATTTCAGAAATGGCGGCTTATTTGAAAAATCCTTGAAGAATGATTAGAGTAAACATTCAATCCCTTTGGACCTTTTTGAACAAAAACCTTTCAGCTCTAAGTTTAGTTATGAAACTTCTAAATATGAAGTTTCGTCCCGATACCATTAGTAGCTTCTCCGGAATCATAGCCACAAAAATCGGGTACACACATACATAGAGACATTTTTTGTACCTTGGTCAAAAATGTTCAGGGGACCCAAAGAGACCTATTTCCGCTAAAAACTCATTTTTTGCACGATTAGAAGACTTTATCATACTATGTATGGATAAACTCAAAATCGAAAATCGTGATATCCATTATAACTTATTTACATTGATTTGATTTTTAGATGATAGATCTAAAAGTCTGATTCGTCAGTGCAAGAACGGAAGCACTGTGAATGTACTGCAGATATATACGCCAAATAAAACCTATTTCCAGGAGCAATACAGCTTGAACAAACAAAAGAGCATGGCGAGGACACCTTCGCATAACCTGGTGGTCGCAGGATTTGAGAATTAGATTAAGGACCTACTAAATCTCCAGCAAACTCTCAGGCATGATTTCGTTGATGCTTGAGTTACAATATAATGAATCAGTAGATCACCTTTTAAGTCGATCTTGTGAGTAGTAAAATTTTAATGTTTTCACCTCTTTTTATATAGATTTGCACTTTCGTAAACACAAAAATAAGCATAAATATGTACTTAGATGCGTGCAGAGTTTGGATTATCCTGTATGGGTTGAAGATTCCTCCGCCTATACCTGTTCAACTTTCAATTTCTTCGCATTGCCATCTACCGTGTGAGCTTCAAGCTGTGCACATAATTCGATAGTCAGGCATTCCAAACAAAAACACCCTTTTCAAATTCCAATTTCCTGCATGTGTTTTTGTTATTATTATTTGACAATTAAACACAAATTACTGTAGGCATGTCCATGTCCAAGTTAAACAAAAAACTAATCCTCTCTGTTAAAGTGTCTGGTAATTGGGCCGAATAAAGGAAAGTTCTCACACACTACTGTGCGAAAATCTGCAAATCTAAAAGGAAAACATGGAGAAGGTTCTGTGAAGGGATAAATGAATTGCTCCCCGCACAACGTCTCTAGAAAATCCTATCAAAAAATCACACAAACGGCATTGGACTACGTAAAAAGTCCAACGGATATTTTACGGCAACCACACACGAAGCTTGCAAGTGCTCCTTAGCAGTCACTTTCCCGGTTCCCAGGAAAGTTGGAATAGATGCTGATAATGGTAATGGTAAACTCGCTGAGAAAATTTTTACCCCAACCAAAATAACACGGGCAGTTAACGGATTCAAACAAGACGGTATATTTCCAGCCCTTCTGCAAAAGGGACTTAAGGAAATTACACCACGCCTCAGCGATTCACTATATTAATTATAATGGCTGCTATCCACGGAAAGCAACTTTTGAGAGGGGCTACCCCGACTAATTACCTACAATTTTCATAACCGTAATAATGTTTGTAAAAGCTATAGTTATTATTATACACGGTGTTAGTTTGCTATATAAACGTATGTCCGCAAATGCTTCGTTTTCTGAGATACGGGGTGTTAAAGTTTTTCTTAAAAACTGACGATTGATGTGTTGTGTCAGGTCTGAGGGAGGTCATTTTCAGCAGTTTTTGTAGCTTAGCGCCTGTTTAATATTTTATTAGTGTTATTTTCTGTTATTGTTTTAGTTTAAGGTTATTGTGTCAAACAGTTCTTTAAAAAAATTGAGATCATTAAGATGTTTTACTCTTTTGCATAAAAACTGTGCCCCTACGAAAAAAGGCAGCGAGGGATTTTTTGTCATAAATTGAACGAGGAATTCCAGAATGATTTTTAATTTGAAATATCGCAGTGGCGTACCATTTTTTTCTTTAAAAAAATTGATATCATTACCCGTATGCGCGCCAATGACGAACATAAAATTCTTTATTGCATGTCAAAAAATGCGCAATGACTACCTCTTAAAACTTTCACAGCAATAAATAAATAGTCAGTTTTTAAGAAAAACTTTAACCGTATCTCAGAAAACGAAGCATTTGCAGACATACGTTTACATAGCAAATTGTCATTATTTTGTCATGCAGAATGACCCCCTGAAGTTTGTACACCTTATTTACTAACACCCTGTATACATATTCTCGAAAAATTAACATTTTGAAATGTTTTTAGATGTTGTTTTTTAACACGTTTAAAATGTTTTATTGAAATTCGAGCTATCTTTATTGATTCTACTATACCGACTTATCACAGTTATGATGACGGAATTTATTATACACACAGAGAAATGGTTGTCTAATCCAATGTTAAGAAAATAACATTCTCAATATAATTTGTTTGTTTTAAGCATGGAGGAAGGGTTTTAAGACATACTTAATACTTGTAATAAGAATATTTCTTTAATATACAACAACCTAAATACTTGCTTTAAGCAAACGATTGTTTTGATTTAAGAAATTCGTTGTTTTCAAAATAATGTGAACGATGCCGATAGATGGCGCTTTCGTTTCTCGTCGTAAGAGAGGTCTGCTAGAGAGTATATAACCGCATACATGTCTATGCAGCATCAGTGATTACGCTATTATACCGTCAACGTACCTGACGTATTGATGGCAAGAGACTAAGAAGGGACCGGATATCCCTCCTTTAGTTGGAAAATACTTCTTTTAAAAGAAGTAGGTAAATATTTAATCCAAGAATGTGAGCTGATTAATCCAACTACCCAACTTTTTGATTTAAAAGTTCAAATTCTTAAGTGAAATAAATATAGTATCCGTTTAAAATTGTACAACCTTAAAGTAATACAAACCGCTCAAAACAACGGATTTCTTCAATGAACGATAGAAATTCTTGCGTATCTATAAAACAACCGTTGTTTTGGATTAACAAAGGTTGCTTTGAATCGAGACAACGTTTCGTTGTGTATAACCACGTGCATGTTTATCACAAGAAATCCATACAACAATCTACAGGTGACGTCAAATTCATTTCAGTATTTTAGGCAAAATAAAAAAATTACTGTTTTGCGAAATGCCGTCCTATTTCTGTCAGGATTTTTATATTGAGCGCAAGCGCGTTCTACAAAAGTATACGAGACGCAGTAATTCGAAAAATTCTATCGCGTATGGGCGTTCCTTTCTATTGTTGCGGTAATGGTCTTTTGTTGGGCAAGCTCGAAGAAGCGAAATTGAAAATGAAATCGACCGCCTGTTCTTAGACTGGCTCCCGCTGATCTGGCGTCTGCCATACATCCGAACGCTGGCTTATCGCGGTGCACAATTGACACAATATCCGGCGTTGGATTGGGTTGGGCCAAAAGTGAGTGAAAGAAAGAGAAATTCGTCGATCAAGGTCGCGCTCTGACCTTCCCGCCAGAGAAAGAAAGTTACTCCCTTGATATCAAAATTCTGCACCAGGTACCTACTTCAAATGCATTAACCTTGTTTAATCCAGAGTTTCATTGCATGTAGTAGACATCACAAAGATATTAATTGCCATACCAATGGCCGAATTGCAGAAATGCCTATCAAGTCTTAATGGCTGCTTAGCTGTTAACGGCTCATTATTAACCAATCAGAATGCAGAACCGACTTGTTTAATTAGTCTCTAAGTAGATAATCAGTGATTAAGTTGAGCCTTCCTGCAACCAACCACTAGTATGTATATTAATATTTAGTCATATTTAATATATTTAATATTTTGAAATGTCAGATAGCAGTTGCTTGGTAATCGATTTTAACAAACCAGATGTCGATTGAGTTTAATTACAATTGCCTTCTTCTTCTTCGGTTCTCGTTTGTATTTAATCCACAGCAGCATACCCTATATTATAACTAGTAAGTTGCGTAAGATCATTGAGAACAATGACGTTTAATGGTCAATCTTTTTCTGCACTATATGAGAGTGTGGCTATAAAGTGATAGGGCTCCAGTCTCTAGTAAATCATATTATTCTTTAATTTGGGTATGCGCTACGATTTTGAAGCGGTAAACTCACTGTTATTCAAGCAAGACGTTCAGCAATAAACAAATCTAGAAACCCCAACAATCACAAACGATTATACCGTATTTTCTTCTGACCAGACAATTATGGTTGCACAAAAAACGGCCACTCTTGCATCGTAAATTGTTATGGCCAATTGAACATTCAGCCAGTCTATAGATATCAGGATAGATACCTAACCTACAAATGCAAGCAAACCGCACGATCAATTTTATGGTTGAAATCAGACAATTGTTAATCAATACTTAATTGTTATCAGCGCGTTTCTTGGTGAAATTACTAATGCTCTACTTAGGTATAAATTGTTGCTGTTGAATTTCCTATAATACTGACATATGGAGAAACCTATGTAAAGCTACAGCAACTATACTAATTTTTTTCACAGAGTGCTTGATTTGATGTTGCTGTCAAGTGTACTAAAATCACCGAATATAATTTAGGTGTTGTCAGAGGGCCATATGAGATATATAACTAATTATTATTGTTAATGGTTTGTTCCTTTACCCTCGCCACATGGATATTAAATATATTACCAAACATACATGGTGTATTTATAGCTTAAATGCGTATTTAATTTTAAGCACGTCCCACTGCATTGTATTCATATGGATGCATATCCTACTACGTTTCAATATACCGTAGTACTGTCCAAAAGTAATCGAAAAGAAACTATACCTTTATATGTCTTTATACCGTTTTTTTAGTGTCCTAGAAACCTTGGCTAATATATCATAAATACATCATCCATTGACTATATATTACCTAGCTAGTTAGGTACTAAACATAATCGGCATTGACATTTAATCAAAAACCAGCTGCACGTATTTAGATTAATTCACGAAATAGGTATATACCTAATTAACATTTACACTATCAACGCACATTTTTAATATCGACGTGAATTACAAGGAAGTGTAACAAGCATAACAATAGTTATCCAATAATAGGTACCTAATAATAATTTAACACTATACAAAAGACAGCATTATTTACGGTTCTTTTTATATGCGTTTCTTGTAAAGGTCGCATTATAGATGCCTGGCATTCTGGTTGGCAGCATTTTTTATAATGCCGCGCGTATACATATTTATTTTGTTAGTAAAATGTCCGAGGATTTTGAAATGAAAATAGCTTTCACGCGGATTTTATACATTATTCATTAAGTTATTATAATATTATAGTCGAATCTATTAGTGGCTGTTTAAATCCCATTACAGGCAGACTGAAAGTGAAAACAGACGTGGTGATTAATAACCTAACGTTACAAATTTCGTGAAACTCATTGTTCGGGTTTGTGGTCAAACTGATCGTTGAAGTCTCCAACTAAAGTTACCATAATTTTAAATCTATACACAGAAATAAACAGAAATAATGTGATAAGATTTTTTTGTGGAAATCTAAATGTCACTACATTAATGAACACTACATTGATTATATATTATGCTCTTGTGTGACTACACTATACTAATTACAATTCAAAATTACGAATATTTATATTCGTTTGGGATTAACAAGAGCCAACTGCTGTCAAATCCAGTAACCAAGAATTACACTTTCCCTTCTTGCACTAGGATGTCTACCAATAGCCCCGAGCTATAGTAAAAGTGAGAACCTTGAATACCATAAAGTTCAATCTATCCGACCAAACGTAGTTTAGAAAATTATCGCACCACAAATTCAACTTTAATTATATCGCAAACAAAAAAGAAACCATAATAGAATCTTCAAAAGTTCAAGATCGGGTTCTGGAATTTTCAGTACGTATACTTGCAATTAGGTATATATTATTTAAAACGATTGGGATGTAGGATGTTATAAATTACTTTACAGCACCACACTTTAAATGTTACATATGACTAATATTTGCTTTAGAGCAGAAGTAAAAGTGGTTAAAATCTAGCAAAATAGTAGAAAAGAGGCACTTCTGGTTAATATTAATCTCATCGAAAAACGTCTAAAAAATGCAAACGAAAGCGAAATTATTATCGCGGTTGAACTGCGGAGAAAGCAAGTATTTCTTTGTCTGAATATAAATAACCATGTTATAGTTAAAGGATTTAACGATTAGAATGGCTACTAATTCCTAAAATAATGAATTATTAAAGGTTAGTTTTCTGGGATAATTGTAGTTTCTATAGAGAAACCCTATTCTATATACAGTTATTATAGATTATAAGAGAATATAAGAGATTATAAAAGAATACAAAGAGCTTTAACTGATAAAAGTAACTTTAAACAATTAAATTGCAATAATTTACATTTGTTATTCCTAAATTGCACGAGAACAAAATACGAACACAATAAACTTTAAATGCAACATTGCGTGTATTGCAGAGGCAATTGTCTGTTGGCTAAGACCTGAAACAAGCCCGTAGCAGTATAGAAAACATCCAATAAGCCACATAGATCTTCAAGAGGCAGCATTGTTGCAAAATCGACCCAAGACTGTAAAACACACGATTGCGCTAAGCCCCATATGTTACCCAATATAAAGCGTTTTTGTATTTCAGATTCTACAGAACTTTTTTTCGAAAAAAAGAAACATTTAATAATACAAAAATACCAACTTACATAATTTTGTTGATCATTTTGTTCACTAAGGTCTCTTTTGTTAAGTCAAAGAAAATAGTGGGTGTCCGTCACCGCACTCTATTCACAGTACTGCACCGAAACTACTGGCTGCATGACAGTTTCAGAACTTGTACAAATCGTACAAAGTACGGGCAGGGGCAACTTTCGCCAAGTTGGCTGCTCGACGATACTAGCGCTCGCAGCGGTTCCAGAACGCTATATATGTACGTTCACTTCACCCTGGTTACTTGACATTACTGACCCATATCGATGCAATTCGTAGATACTCCGCGAAAACATAAATTCGTGATAAATTTCTTGAATTATGTGACAAAAGTTTAACATTTCTTTTGCAACGACTAAGTGGTATCTACTACAACTATTCATCAAAAGGAAAAGTATTTTTTCAATTGTGAGTCATTTTACTTACTCAAGGTATAACAAACAATTCGTATCGGTACCTATCCAAATCTTTTCTCGGCTGTAAGGGGAGGGGGGGGGGGGGGCACTAGGACGTTTTTAAATTTTTTTAATTCTTTGTAAAATTGTTGGTGCGTGAAGTACTAACATAGTCCTACTCTATTCCATACAGTTTTTGAGTTCTTGCTTCATTTGTCTTAACAGCTTTTTAAGATCCAAATTATTTGGGGATTACTAGAAAATTGTTTGAAGTGATTTATGATTAAAGTCGAATGGATGGTTCAAAATCAATTTCAAGACAGGACAACTAGTTTGTATACAGGCTATTCAAATAATTTCAATTCCCAGAATATCGATTTTCGTAATGGAACACCATGTACATGGTTCCATTTTTGGAGTCAACGTATTTTTTCACACAGAAAAGTGCAGAAATCTACTGTTTTGGAGATAATTTTCATTTTTACGTTGATTGTAGGAAACATGATCGCTTTATTTTGTTATATGGAAAATATAGTAGGTAAAATTATAAACACGCTTTGTGCAAATTAATTATTATGAGTTTTGAAATTGATAAAACCTTCAATTCTAAATAGCATAAATACCAGCAGTCATAAACCTCTTCGACAAAATTAGCAGTACCATTAATCTGAAATATGTCATTTGTTTCTTAAAATGATAAGTTTTAGACAAATAATTTAAACACTAAAAAGCTTTAAGGATTAGGGTAGTAGTACTTTATGCACTAACATGTTGCAAAGAAGTACAAAATATACTGTAATATAGGCAATTCCATTTAAAAACTAGTTGAACTAGTTGAAGTAACCCCCCAACGTAAAATATTAGAAAAAAAGCTAGTGAACCGATTTTGCCCATTTGCGAACTTGTCCTTACTTTTTAAGAGATAAGCTTGTATACCAAATTTCAGATTAATTACTTCAAAATTACGGCAGTTATCGTGTACACGTGTTTATTGATTCTTAAAGCCAACGACACAAAATAATTTTTTTTGTTTTTATTTTTTGCGTTGCAGCCACTCAACCGATTTCAATAAAAGTTTGGTGGTATGTAGGCAACCATAAAAGACTTCCAAATGTATAAAAAAATTATAGTATGCAATTTAAAAAAATATATTACAATGGCGTAATGTACCTTAAAGTACAGGGTAAGCTTGCAAAATGTCAAACTCTTAGCTTAATGAGCAACTGAACTACAGAAGTTGGGAGCTGAGATGCAGGACCCTGTATATACAATATATACCTCCAGCTCGCAGAAGAACGTATGATGCACAGCTGATCCATATGAGGGAGACACTGGGACACATGCAGGACGCCTTCATGATGAGGAGAGACTCGGAAGTTTGGGAAATATTATAAAAGCTACAAGAAGTTCTATCTAACGGAGAGCGATAAGGCAAGGAAACCACAAGTGACTGAAGATCTACTAGCAGCAACAAATAAGCCCCAAATGGTTTGGAAACACATAAACGAGGAAATTGGAAAGCATTACGCCAAAGAAACTGAAATGCCAAACTGTGAAGAACTAAGCAATTACGTCCAATCGGCCGTGAACTTTGAACTTAATTTGGGCTCAAATACCCCACAATAAAGATACTAACAGCAGGATCACAGCCGATATAGCCTTAATGTACCCATTTCCAACGTGTGCGTCTGAGATTCACAGTCACATATAACTAGTTTCAAAACAAAGACTAGTACCGACGTATACGAACTGTCCGTCAAGACCGTAAAAGCGCTATCGGAAGAAATTAGCAATCCAATGACCCACATCATCAACGCCTGCTTCCAAGAAGCAGAATATTCCCGAAGAGCCTAAAGAATTATAAGTAAGGTGATCCCAGTCCATAAAAAGGGAGACCGTGAAGAACCCTCCAACTATCGACCCATCACAGTTCTACCCGTACTTGGCAAAATAATCAAGTCCATCCTGACGGCAAGAATTGCAAGCGACTTAAAACGCCGGGGGCATGTAACTTCCCACCAGTTTGGCTTCCAGAACGGAAATGGTGAATGCATTGGAGCAACTGGTGCAAGTAATACAAGGAGCCTTCGAAGAGGGACACGAAAGCATAGCTTCATTTTACGATCTTACTAAAGCCTCCTAGAAAACCTAGAGCGATATGGTATAAGAGGTGCTTCTCTAAACATAATTCAGTCCTACTTGAGAGATCGACAGCAATTGGTGGAGTGTCACGCCCAAAGAAGTAATCGACTCCCGGTTGAGCTTGGTGTTCCCCAGGGATCGTTAATAGGACCCGTAATGTTTATCCTGTAGATGAATGACCTGCCATCCTATGTAGAACAGAGGGCCCTGGTCCTATATGCAGATGATACTACATATATAACAAGGTTTCAGACTAGAGACCAAGTAGAACAAGGTACTTCAGAACTACAGGCTTGGTTTGAAATAAATAAGTTAGCTCAAAACGTTGCAAATACCATGAAGGCACATTTCTTCACAACTAGGAGACAGAACCTTCAAACACAATATGATAGATTTTTTGGTGTAACCCTGAACGCCCGGCTCACCTGGTTGCCTCACGTTGAATCTCTGGCTAAAACACTGTCAATAGCCAGTTTCGCTATAAAATCACTCAGTGTGTCAATAGATCAGCAGGACTCTTGACCTACCATGCACTTTTTCACTCTAGAATGACATATTGCCTGCAAGTGTGGGGGTTCACCATCACCAGCAATGCCGCAAAAGTCTTTGTGTTGCAGAAGAGGGCAGTCAGAATAATTGATGGAGCAACCACAGGTGAACATTGCAGACCATTGTTCAAAAAGCATCAAACATTTACCCTACCGTCAGAAATAATTATGCGCGCCATCACTGCACTACACAAGGAGAATTACCCGAGACGAGGTGATATGCACCACTACGACATACGAAGCAAAGACCAGATAGCGACACCATACAACCGTCTCCGAACCACAGAGACATTCAGGATGCATTCTACACCGTGGAAGAATTCCTTAACAAAGCAAACTACTACATTTGTTTTGTAAATGCAGTTTCTTTTTTTTTCTTAGGTGTCTCAGTGAAGAGGATTTTGACGTGAACTGTGAATATTTTGAGTTCAATAAAGATTATTATTATTATTATTATTATTATTATTATTATTATTATTATTATTATTTATTGAAAATCTCTGATACATCTCATTAAATATTTGAAACCTAGATAATATAATTTAGATACAACATATAAATACTAAAATTACACTAATAATTTTGAAATGTAATAAAGAGGATCAGGGCAAATTGGACGTACCGAGCTTCGCCGAAGCCTAGGGTACTCCCTTTGCGGGTATCACTGCAGCTCTACCCAATTTTGAAAAATACAAGGCCATTTATGCTTTGCAAAGAAAAATTTCATTTTTCTTTGCAAAGCAAAGGAAAACTGCAGAAAACCCTTGCAGCCTTGTGCAAAGGTTATTAAAAACACACACACGCACACATTTATTAATAGACAATATACATTAAAAGAAGGATGAAATATTAAGCAGCAAATTTAGGGTTCTTTATGATAAAACTCTCCTCAAAATATTCGCGCTTCCCAAAACCGCAATTTCTTGAATTTCCCAGGGCGAAATTATTATTATTATTATTATTATTATTATTATTATTATTATTATTATTATTATTATTATTATTTATTGAAAATCTCTGATACATCTCATTAAATATTTGAAACCTAGATAATATAATTTAGATACAACATATAAATACTAAAATTACACTAATAATTTTGAAATGTAATAAAGAGGATCAGGGCAAATTGGAAGTACCGAGCTTCGCCGAAGCCTAGGGTACTCACTTTGCGGGTATCACTGCAGCTCTACCCAATTTTGAAAAATACAAGGCAAATACAATTTCATTTTTCTTTGCAAAGCAAAGGAAAACTGCAGAAAACCCTTGCAGCCTTGTGCAAAGGTCATTAAAAACACACACACACACATTTATTAATAGACAATATACATTAAAAGAAGGTAAAGATGAAATATTAAGCAGCAAATTTCGGGTTCTTTATGATAAAACTCTCCTCAAAATATTCGCGCTTCCCAAAACCGCAATTTCTTGAATTTCCCAGGGCGAAATTTTGCACGGCAACTCTTTAACATGTTTACTATAATTTAGACTAACTGCTCCCAATGCACCTACAATCACCGGAACAATGTTCACTTTCATTCCCCACATACGTCCAACTTCTATTGCGAGATCCTTATATTTAAGTTGTTTTTCAAGCTCCTTCCTTACAACATTCGCATCAGCAGGTACCGAGATTTCTATGAACGTGCACACCTTCCTCTGGAAATCCTTTACCACGATATCTGGCTTATTAGCATCAAGCATTCTATCAGTGACAACAGGCATGTTCCATAATATGGTAATATGATCATTACTCACAACAGGAGCTGGGATGTGGTCATACCACCGAGACACATCCATTGCTAAACCTAGTTGGGAACATAAATTATAATGTATATATGTTCCCACCCTATCATGCCTAGCAATGTAATGCGACTCAGCTAAGACTGGACAAGCCGCCAATAAGTGGTAGACATGTTCCGGAGCCTGATGACACAATCTACAGCTCCCATCATGAGCAACTTTCATAATCTTCTGTTCATGATATCTGGTACGAATTGCCTGATCTTGCGCCGCAACAATAGAGGATTCCGTTTCAGCCTTAATGTTCCCATGACAAAGCGAAGATAAAGACCCAGATTTTGAAATACCATCACCCTATTATTATTATTATTTATTGAAAATCTCTGATACATCTCATTAAATATTGGAAACCTAGATAATATAATTTAGATACAACATATAAATACTAAAATTACACTAATAATTTTGAAAAGTAATAAAGAGGATCAGGGCAAATTGGTAGTACCGAGCTTCGCTGAAGCCTAGGGTACTCCCTTTGCGGGTATCACTGCAGCTCTACCCAATTTGGAAAAACACAAGGCCATTTATGCTTTGCAAAGAAAAATTTCATTTTTCTTTGCAAAGCAAAGGAAAACTGCAGAAAACCCTTGCAGCCTTGTGCAAAGGTCATTAAAAACACACCACACACACATACACACATTTATTAATAGACAATATACATTAAAAGAAGGTAAAAATGAAATATTAAGCAGCAAATTTAGGGTTCTTTATGATAAAACTCTCCTCAAAATATTCGCGCTTCCCAAAACCGCAATTTCTTGAATTTCCCAGGGCGAAATTTTGCACGGCAACTCTTTAACATGCTTACTATAATTTAGACTAACTGCTCCCAATGCACCTACAATCACCGGAACAATGTTCACTTTCATTCCCCACATACGTCCAACTTCTATTGCGAGATCCTTATATTTAAGTTGTTTTTCAAGCTCCTTCCTTACAACATTCGCATCAGCAGGTACCGAGATTTCTATGAACGTGCACACCTTCCTCTGGAAATCCTTTACCACGATATCTGGCTTATTAGCATCAAGCATTCTATCAGTGACAACAGGCATGTTCCATAATATGGTAATATGATCATTACTCACAACAGGAGATGGGATGTGGTCATACCACCGAGACACATCCATTGCTAAACCTAGTTGGGAACATAAATTATAATGTATATATGTTCCCACCCTATCATGCCTAGCAATGTAATGCGACTCAGCTAAGACTGGACAAGCCGCCAATAAGTGGTAGACATGTTCCGGAGCCTGATGACACAATCTACAACTCCCATCATGAGCAACTTTCATAATCTTCTGTTCATGATATCTGGTACGAATTGCCTGATCTTGCGCCGCAACAATAGAGGATTCCGTTTCAGCCTTAATGTTCCCATGACAAAGCCAAGATAAAGACCCAGACTTTGAAATGCCATCAGCCTCCACAATTCTTAAAAATTGACCATGCATTGGCTTACTAACATAATCCTCCCTCATTTTCCGATTCATTCGTAACTTAATTTCCCGCTTTAAACTCGCCACCGAAGTTTTATTTCCGTAATTTTCTAGTTCTTCGACCTGAAATTTTTCTAAAATTAGTTTATGTTTACTAATTATTGACTTACCAGAAGTATCCCTAATTAATTGTTTAATAACTTTATCTTCCTTGTTGGCCTTTATAAAATTTCCTAAATTTAACATTTCCAAATCATAAATATTTTCCAATTGCTGCAAACCACGACCTCCATCTAAACGATGCAGGTATAGCCTACAAACATCGGACCTAGGGTGAAACATAAAATTTAATGTTAACTGTTTTCTAGTTTTAATGTCCAAATCGCGTATTTCCTTCTTCGTCCAGTTTAAAACACCAACACTGTATCGAAATATAGGAATTGCATATGCATTTATCGCTTGAATTTTATACTTTCCATTTAAACCAGACTTTAAAATTTTCCTCACACGCTTAATGTATTCGCCTAATGTATTCGCCTATAACCTTCACCTTCATGCCTTCATCATCAATACCAAAGGCTTCATCCATTCCCAGATACTTATATCTAGTATTATCTGTTAGGTCATTAATACTAGAATGATCATTCAGGCATATGTCAGCGGTTTTCTCAATTTTGCCTTTGACAATACTAATTTTAGCACACTTCTCTAAGCCAAATTGCATCCCAATATCATCAGAGAATTGTTTAACAATACTGAGGCTCCTCTTCAACTGCACATCATTTTTGGCATAAAGTTTCAAGTCATCCATATAAAATGAATGACCAATTAACTTTTCGCCAGGTAATAACTGCACACCAACTGTAACGCGGCGAATTGTTCTGCGTGATTTGTTTGATATTCCGTATGGGTAGCGCCATCTATCGCTGTCTAGGGCAACTTGGTGGAGCTCGGCAGGAACTCGGCAGGGTGTGAAACGCTGCTAGCATCGGGTTTCCGCGCGCAAAATTGCCGAGGCCACGCCCCCGTCATTTACATTTAATTAGATCCCACGGTTTTTACTGTTTGGATTCACGGAATTTTGTCTTGCAAAATCGTTGTTTACTTTGTACTATAGTTCGCCGCTGTTACTTGGTTTAACTTTCCCTTGGTTTCCCTATTCCGACAGAAATTCTAGGTTTCCGTTTTTTCTGCGTTTCCGGCCGTTATTTTTCGTGGCCGTAGTGCGGCTTGCAGCGTGCTTTTCCGGCGTCTTGTCTTGTCAATCATCTTGGAGTGTACACGTGTGATAGATTTTTGGAAGCCCGTTGAGAATTATAGGAGAGGATTTTGGTAGTTTGGAGGTCCCCCTTATCGCCGTAGTGCGGATTTATCTCGACCAGGCTTCAACAGGTGTCCAGGTTGTTGATTTAGTGGAAATCTGGCCACCACGCCATTGTGCGGATTTAAACGAACTTCTATCACGTTCACGTAGGCCCAGTGTCCATCTATTTTTGGGTAAGCTCTCTTTAGATTCGATGAGATTGTCTGGTGGCAATTGGTGGGTCGATTCTACGACTATTTCCTCTTTTTAGGCACCTAATACGAGGCCGGAGACCCCTCGAACGTTCGTAGTCACCTAGCACGAAGCGAGAGACCCTTCGTAAGTCAGTAGTCACCTGGTACGAGGCAAGAGACCCTGCGTAGGTCCTTCGACATCTAGTACGAGACCTTTTCGAAGTATATCGAGTCGGAGTTGGTGGCACCGTGACGGGACCGGCACGTGCGGTGATTATTATCCGTCGTGGAGGATCCAACGCTAGCATCGGAGCGTCTGTAGGTGGCAAACAGTGTCTCGAAGCTCCGGATAAAGGTCAGAGGTCCTATATTTTTCCGATCAGCTGTGGCGGACGCTCGTTGTCCCTCGAAGGAGCAGGCAGCTCGTATATCTTTTTTTGGTTGTGCCTTTTGTTGATTAGTAGTTAGTATCGCTACGATTGTGTAATCGTTACCCGTCGAGGAGCCTTCCGCTCGCACACCTTTTTATGGTGGCGCATTTGATTAGTAGTAGATTAGTGTGGCTACGATTTAGTAATCGTTGTCCATTCCGGAGCCTTCAGCTCAGTGTTATTAATTGTTAAGTGTTTAATTATCCGAAGATATCGCTCGGACCATCGGTGCTCAACCCGTCTGTGTTATTAATTACCTTTTTCTTTAATTTCGAGTTTGGTTTACGTACTCGTAATTTTGATTACCCGTTACAGTATTTATCTTTGTGGATTCTGAATTTAATTCGGATAAATGGTATCCACTGGTATAATTTCCTTTGACCGGTCAAGAATTTTTTAACGGAAGCCGTTAGTGGCTTCGGAGTTTCTTTTATTTTCTCATTTGGGCGAAGCCAAGTTGAGTGCCGATGGGAATTTAATTTTCTTATATGCTTGCCGAGTTTAGTTTTATTCTTGTTATCAACTTTTCAACATAGACGATTGCGGTAATTTTCTGGGGATTTTACCCAACTCTGCAGCGAGTCGCGGCGCGGTTTGGCCAAGCTTCGTGTCGGTCGCTATTATTATTTTTTTATTTTTACGATTTGCGGTTTGGGCTCGAAGCCCTTAAGTGTGTTGAATTGTTTGACCTTTCTATTGTTTTGTTTGTGTGCATTCCCAATTATAAGCACGCCTTCGGCGTATCGTATAGTGGTACTTTTGGCTGTACCAAGAATTATTGTGTACCTGTACCTGTAGAGGAATAGTTCGAATACCGACGCAAATTATATTATTGGTGATTTCTTCGTTACCGTGTGGAGGCTAATAAATTGGTTGAAGATACATTTGCTTTGCTTGTTCCCTGTGTTGCCTTTATTTCAGCTGCACTTTCGTAGTCAAGTGCTGTTTCTCCAACGGATTAAGACTGACGTGGCGCCCTAGAACATCGTATTAAGGAACCGTTTTGGTTACTGTCCCACGACCACCTCCCTGGTTGGCCGGAGCATCCGGGAGAAACGCATGAGCAGCACAGGTTTGGTAGAAGTCGAGGTATTTTGGTGTTTCTTCGGCGACTTTAGGTCTTTGGTATTTTTTGTGAAAAAAAAGGCGTTACATTGGCGCCCAACGTGGGGCCATTAATCATTGATTAGGAGGAGCTAATTAGATCGTGGACTTTGCCGGTTGGGTCTAGTTTTTTTGTTTCTTTTCGGTATTTTGCTTTGCTCCTTTGATTGGGACTGGCGAAATTTTGTTGTTCTGGAGTTTCGTTCTCGGGTGTTGTAGGTTTTGTTATATCTTTGTTTTGCAGGGGATTCCTTTGGTTATTTGTCGGGCTTTATTTTGGGATCATGGCTGCACCAACGATGAACGTACATCATTTGAAGCGAGATGAGCTGGAGTTTGAACTCCAGGTCCGTGGGATGAATGCCGCGGGGATGACTGTTGCGGATATTCGTGCCAGCTTGCGATCCCTGACGAAGCTTGAGAGGGCGCAGCGATCTGTCCGCTATTCACAGTATGCCTTCGTTGCCAAAAGAGATCTGGATGCCATTACTGCCAAGTATGCTGAGTTGGAGGCGTTGGTGCGGGAGGTTGGTGATGACCATTCCGGGGAAGCTTACAAGCGGTGTTGCTCTCGTGTACTTCATTTGTTGGGTCGCGTGGATGTTATCCCCACTGAGGAGGTGGACGAAGATACAACCAAGGAGCGCAGTGAGTGGTTGGCGAAGGTATCCGCTCTGTTGACGCGCCTGCAGCGGAGGTCTCGCGACTCCAGCTTGGGGACCCTTCTGACCGCTGGCCATCTGGGAAATGCCGACGATGTCGAGGATGACGGGGGTAGTGAGTCGGATGCTGACGTGAGCGGGAGTCCATTGCACGAGGTTAGCATGCGTTCTTCGGCCTCTAGGCCTGGCGACCGGCTGATCCCCATATATAAGTGGAATATCCACTTCTCAGGCGACCCTAAGTCACTATCGGTGATGGACTTTTTGGAACGGGTGACAGAGCTGAGAAAGGCGCGGGGGTTCACGGAGGAGGAGTTGTATAGATCATCGTTGGACCTTTTCCAGGGAAAGGCTCTGTTGTGGTATCGGTCAAATATCAAGAAGTGTAGTACGTGGAGGGACCTTTCCGGCCTCCTGAAGAAGCACTACTTGCCCCCAGACTACCGGAGCCGGTTATTCCAGGAACTCATGAACCGGACTCAGGGACTCCATGAACCCATTGTGGAGTATCTATCCTGCATGCAGGCTTTGTTCGACCGATATGGCCAGATGTCCGGGGAGGTACAGTTGGATATAGTCCGCCGGAATCTGGCTCCTTTCTACATGATGCAATTGCCGCCGGTCCGCAATATGGAGGAACTAGAGGCGGAATGCCTTCAACTTGAGACGAAGAAGTATCGAGCCGACCACTACCAGGCCCCTCCCCGAAGAAGTCGGGACTGCGTTGAGCCGGAATTAGCCTGTTTGTCTTCCTGCTTGGAGGCTGCCCCGGTGTCGACGACTCCTGATAGGACCCCAAGAGATGTTCGGCAGATGGAGTGTTACCGGTGTCGTGGGATCGGACATATGGCACGGGATTGTGGAGCCAAGCGCGATCAGGTATGGTGTTACCGATGTAAACGTCCAGATGTGACGGTCAGAACTTGTCCCAATTGCTCCCCAAAGTCGGGAAACTCCGATCGGAGGGCCTGAATGGTCCACAGGTACCCTCCTCCCCACCATTTCCCCGGACCATGGACGCCAGAGATGCCACTCGTCGGGTCCTTCTAGATTTTATTATCTCGCATGCTTCCGGAGATTCTAGGCCGTACTTAAATGTTTCTATCCTGGGATTGGATATGCTCGGGTTACTCGACTCCGGCGCGACCAACACCCTTGTCGGAGGAACGGGCTATGAAGCCTTGTTGTCGTTGGGTTTATCCTTGGATTCTACAACCCGAAGAAGTTGCGCTGTGGCAAATGGTGATCTCTGTCAGTCGTTGGGCACTATCGCAACCCCTCTCACCCTCATGAGTAAGACTTGTATATTGAATATAATGGTGGTTCCCGATCTTCCCCATAGATTGATTTTGGGAATGGATTTCTGGCGTGCAATGGGAATTATTCCCGACCTTAGAAAGGACGTCTGGCGATTTGGGGATGGCGCTGCCGATCTTTGTGGCTTGCGGGTGCGGGATGAGTTGACGCCGGCGCAGCGGTCCGCGTTGAGGGAGTTGGTGTCTCGACATTTTGAGGCTATGGGTGGAACCTTGGGGACCGTTACTTCGGTGGAACACGAAATCATCACCGAGTCACCTCCTATCAAGCTCCGGTATTATCCCGTTTCCCCAGCTAAGCAGAGGATTATTGATGACGAGCTGCATAAGTTGTTGGAGCAGGGAGTTGTGGAGCCTTCAAAGAGTGCGTGGTCCTCCCCGATCTTGCTGGTGCCAAAGAGGGATGGCAGTTACCGCTTTTGTGTGGATTATCGACGTCTCAACAAGGTGACTAAGAAGGATGCTTACCCCCTCCCGTACATTTCGTCAATACTGGATCGATTGAGGGATGCAAAGTATTTGAGCTCGCTAGATATTAAGTCGGCCTACTGGCAGGTGCCGGTTGCGGAGGCGTCAAGGGAGTATACGGCCTTTACTGTTCCTGGGCGAGGACTATTTCAGTTCAGACGGATGCCGATGGGATTGACTAATGCGCCCGCAACATGGCAGCGTTTAATCGATCGAATTTTGGGAGCGGATTTGGAACCTTACGTGCTGGTGTATCTTGACGATATTGTTATCATTTCCCCGGACTTTGACACCCACCTCTCGATTTTGGAGAGGGTCCTGCATCGCTTGCGTGCCTCCGGTTTAACGGTCAGCCGGGAGAAATGCCAGTTCTGTATGCCACAGCTGCGATACCTGGGGTACATTGTGGACGGGAGCGGACTCCGTGTCGATCCGGAGAAGGTCGAGGCGATTTTGAAGATTCCCGTGCCTCAGAGTGTCTCTGAGATCCGCCGATTCGCCGGCATGGCCAGCTGGTATCGTCGATTTGTGCCCGAGTTTGCTACCATTATGTCTCCCCTCAACCGCCTCACCAAGAAGGGTGTGAAATTCGTTTGGACCCCGGAATGCGATCAGGCGCTGAACTCCATCAAGCAGCACCTTGTGTCGGCCCCCATCCTGACATGCCCCGACTTCGATAAGCCGTTTTGTTTACAGACGGATGCCTCCGCCTATGGACTCGGTGCTGTGCTTAGTCAGCGGTTCGACGGTGAGGAACGGGTGATTGCCTTCCTGTCTAGGTCCTTGACGCGTCAGGAGAGGAATTATTCTACCACGGAGCGCGAGTGTCTGGGCGTTATTTGGGCCGTGGAGAAACTTCGTCATTACCTGGAGGGAACCCGATTCACGGTGGTCACCGATCATGCGTCACTGGTCTGGCTTAATCGACTCAAGGACCCGACTGGTCGTTTGGCTAGGTGGGCTGTTAGATTGCAGCCATTCGATTTCGATATTGTCCATCGTAAGGGTCGCGACTTGGTGGTGCCGGACTGTCTGTCCCGTTCTGTTCCCGTCTCCATGGATGCTGTGGGCTTTGCCGATGAGGCCTCCGACTTTCTCTCGACTTCGGATGCTTGGTACCATGGAATGGTTCGCCGGGTCGAGCGTGATCTCCGCCGGTACCCACAATGGCGCGTTGAGGCTGGGCTACTGTACAGACACGTGAGGTCTAGGGGTTTCGGTCTTGTCGAGCCCGGCGATGACTGGAAGTTGGTTGTTCCGACGGACCGACGGAGCTCGCTTTTGGAGAGATATCATGATGATCCTCGTGCCGGTCATGTGGGTAGTTACAAGGTCTACTGGCGTCTTCGCGAGAGGTACACGTGGCCGAAGATGCACGTAGATGTCTCCCGATATGTGCGACGATGTGTAGTTTGTGCCGCCCATAAGCCTGAACAGCGCGCTCCCGCCGGCCTGATGGGTTCACGACCGGAGGTAACTAAACCATGGCAAATGATTAGTTTGGACTTCGTAGGCCCGTTGCCGCGTTCGTCTAGGGGATATGCTTCCCTACTGGTCGTTAGTGATTATTTTAGCAAGTACGTCCTATTGTTCGCTCTTCGATCGGCTACCGCCAAGAGTTTGACCAAGTTGATCGAGGATAATGTCTTTCTGGTATATGGCGCGCCGCAGTATCTTATCTGTGATAATGGAGTGCAGATGAAGAGTAAGGACTTTAGGACGTTATGTGACTCGTATGGTAGTAAGATCTCGTATACCCCTTTATACTATCCTCGAGCCGATCCGGTGGAAAGAGTGAACCGCGTAGTAAAAACTATGCTCAGTTGTTATCTCAAGAAGGATCAGCGAAAGTGGGATGACTATCTTGCCCCAATTGGATGTGCTATTCGTGCCTCCAAGAGTGAAACCACTGGTTACTCCCCTTTCTACATCAATTTCGGTCGACATTACGTTGGATGCGGCAGTGCCTTTGACCGGGTCATTGCTCAGGATGAAGAGCCCCCGGATGTCCCCAGTCGAGTGCGGGGCTTTCAACAGTTGTTCCAGAGGGTCCGTGAACAGCTTGTCTCGGCTCAGGAACGTGGTCGGAAGATTTACAACTTGCGCCGGCGGCCGGTTCAATATACCGTTGGACAGCGGGTCTGGCGTCGAAATAAAATTTTGTCAAACGCTGCCAATTTCATCAACGCCAAGTTGGCCGCCAAGTTTGTTGGGCCTTATTGTGTGAAGAAGAAAATGGGATCTTGGACCTACGAGTTGGAGGACGACGTGGGCAAGTCTGGGGGCGTGTGGCACGTTCAGGACCTCAAGCCGGCGGTGGATGATGGGAATGACGAGAGGTAGCAAAACACACCAGCGCTCTGTGTTCCGGGGCTTACAGAATACGGACACGGCGAACCTGCCACCAGTAAGAGTCTGGTAAAAGGCCACGGAAGACTTCCACCTACCATCATCTCTTGTAGGGATCGGGAAAGGGAGCGTCTCACAATGCGTGAGGACTCCTCATCGTTGCAAAACGATTTCGGCTAGGTTGTTAGCTTTGTCGTCATTTTGACGTTATACTTCGGTTGGCGGTATTTCGGTTGATTGGCCGTCTTCCTTAGTTTTGGGATTTCTCTGTTTGTTAGTACCACCACCCCAGGGGTTTGTTCTGGTGTTCCCTGGGTTTTTGTCTTGCTTATCGTAGTTTCTTTTTGTTGTTGGGTGGTACCCTTTTTGTTGAGAGCTGTGGTCAGCTCTATTTTTTGTTTTCGGGGCGCGAGTCGTCGGTGCCTGGTGTTGGGGTTGTGCGGTGGCAGCAGTGGTGAGTTCCTTGGTTCCTGTCCCTATGTGTTATTGCTGGTTTCCAGTGCTGTCGATGGGTACGAACGAGGTTTGATGCACTTTTCCGCATCTTACGCAACTGCCCGTCCCTTCCTTCTTTTGTGTTGTCCTCTCCCCATACCTTTTCCCCTCCCTACTGTTGTCGTTGCACCGCCTTGGCATCTGGTGCTGGCCCCTCAAGCTTTTTTATTGCTTGGTAGTTGAGTTGTTGGTGTGGAGGCATCGTTGGACACACGGGTTTGCAGTTTGATGCGTTCGGTTCGCTCCTTTGGATCTGGGTCGGAAACTTTCGTGGAAATTTTCCTCTGTGAGAGGAGAGGGGGAGTGTAACGCGGCGAATTGTTCTGCGTGATTTGTTTGATATTCCGTATGGGTAGCGCCATCTATCGCTGTCTAGGGCAACTTGGTGGAGCTCGGCAGGAACTCGGCAGGGTGTGAAACGCTGCTAGCATCGGGTTTCCGCGCGCAAAATTGCCGAGGCCACGCCCCCGTCATTTACATTTAATTAGATCCCACGGTTTTTACTGTTTGGATTCACGGAATTTTGTCTTGCAAAATCGTTGTTTACTTTGTACTATAGTTCGCCGCTGTTACTTGGTTTAACTTTCCCTTGGTTTCCCTATTCCGACAGAAATTCTAGGTTTCCGTTTTTTCTGCGTTTCCGGCCGTTATTTTTCGTGGCCGTAGTGCGGCTTGCAGCGTGCTTTTCCGGCGTCTTGTCTTGTCAATCATCTTGGAGTGTACACGTGTGATAGATTTTTGGAAGCCCGTTGAGAATTATAGGAGAGGATTTTGGTAGTTTGGAGGTCCCCCTTATCGCCGTAGTGCGGATTTATCTCGACCAGGCTTCAACAGGTGTCCAGGTTGTTGATTTAGTGGAAATCTGGCCACCACGCCATTGTGCGGATTTAAACGAACTTCTATCACGTTCACGTAGGCCCAGTGTCCATCTATTTTTGGGTAAGCTCTCTTTAGATTCGATGAGATTGTCTGGTGGCAATTGGTGGGTCGATTCTACGACTATTTCCTCTTTTTAGGCACCTAATACGAGGCCGGAGACCCCTCGAACGTTCGTAGTCACCTAGCACGAAGCGAGAGACCCTTCGTAAGTCAGTAGTCACCTGGTACGAGGCAAGAGACCCTGCGTAGGTCCTTCGACATCTAGTACGAGACCTTTTCGAAGTATATCGAGTCGGAGTTGGTGGCACCGTGACGGGACCGGCACGTGCGGTGATTATTATCCGTCGTGGAGGATCCAACGCTAGCATCGGAGCGTCTGTAGGTGGCAAACAGTGTCTCGAAGCTCCGGATAAAGGTCAGAGGTCCTATATTTTTCCGATCAGCTGTGGCGGACGCTCGTTGTCCCTCGAAGGAGCAGGCAGCTCGTATATCTTTTTTTGGTTGTGCCTTTTGTTGATTAGTAGTTAGTATCGCTACGATTGTGTAATCGTTACCCGTCGAGGAGCCTTCCGCTCGCACACCTTTTTATGGTGGCGCATTTGATTAGTAGTAGATTAGTGTGGCTACGATTTAGTAATCGTTGTCCATTCCGGAGCCTTCAGCTCAGTGTTATTAATTGTTAAGTGTTTAATTATCCGAAGATATCGCTCGGACCATCGGTGCTCAACCCGTCTGTGTTATTAATTACCTTTTTCTTTAATTTCGAGTTTGGTTTACGTACTCGTAATTTTGATTACCCGTTACAGTATTTATCTTTGTGGATTCTGAATTTAATTCGGATAAATGGTATCCACTGGTATAATTTCCTTTGACCGGTCAAGAATTTTTTAACGGAAGCCGTTAGTGGCTTCGGAGTTTCTTTTATTTTCTCATTTGGGCGAAGCCAAGTTGAGTGCCGATGGGAATTTAATTTTCTTATATGCTTGCCGAGTTTAGTTTTATTCTTGTTATCAACTTTTCAACATAGACGATTGCGGTAATTTTCTGGGGATTTTACCCAACTCTGCAGCGAGTCGCGGCGCGGTTTGGCCAAGCTTCGTGTCGGTCGCTATTATTATTTTTTTATTTTTACGATTTGCGGTTTGGGCTCGAAGCCCTTAAGTGTGTTGAATTGTTTGACCTTTCTATTGTTTTGTTTGTGTGCATTCCCAATTATAAGCACGCCTTCGGCGTATCGTATAGTGGTACTTTTGGCTGTACCAAGAATTATTGTGTACCTGTACCTGTAGAGGAATAGTTCGAATACCGACGCAAATTATATTATTGGTGATTTCTTCGTTACCGTGTGGAGGCTAATAAATTGGTTGAAGATACATTTGCTTTGCTTGTTCCCTGTGTTGCCTTTATTTCAGCTGCACTTTCGTAGTCAAGTGCTGTTTCTCCAACGGATTAAGACTGACGTGGCGCCCTAGAACATCGTATTAAGGAACCGTTTTGGTTACTGTCCCACGACCACCTCCCTGGTTGGCCGGAGCATCCGGGAGAAACGCATGAGCAGCACAGGTTTGGTAGAAGTCGAGGTATTTTGGTGTTTCTTCGGCGACTTTAGGTCTTTGGTATTTTTTGTGAAAAAAAAGGCGTTACACAACTTTATCCTCGTTCAATTCCCTAGACAATGCAAACAGGCCTATGCAAAACAGCAATGGAGATAAACTATCACCTTGAAATATGCCACAATTAATATCAATCGGCTCTGAGAAAACACACGAGTCTTCTCCCCGCAAGCATAATTTAGTAGACCATAAAGACATACATGAGTTTACCAAAAAAATAATTTTTCGGTTTACCCTATATATCTCCAAGGCTTTTATAATCCATTCATGCGGGATACTATCGTACGCCTTCTTATAATCAATCCAGGCCATGGATAGGTTTCCTCGAGACTTCTTGATCTTTTCAACAATCTTCTTGTTGATTATTAACAGTTCCTTTGATCCATAACTGTCCTTTAAAATACCTTTCTGCTGAGAGGGCAATACATTATTTTCTTTCAGATGTTCATAAATCTTGGTACCTAAAATTTTAGTTAATAATTTATAACTACAATTTAAACAAGTAATAGGTCTATATTGGGATACTTCCATTGTATTCTCCGTTTTGGGAATCAAAACAGTAACACCTTCAGTCAGCCACGACGGTATCAGTTCCGGATTATTAACCATATTGTTAAAACATTTTACCAAATGTTCATGCAAAATGGTTATCCCTTTAAGCCAAAAATTAGGAATTTTATCTGGTACAGGAGCTTTCCAAAGTGCTAAACTTTTGCAAGCATTTGAGATGTCATCTTTGGAGAGAAGTACATCTTCCATTGCTGGATAATGGTTATTACGCCTCTCCTCGCGTTTAATCCATTCCGCTTCAGAATTATACTTGCCAGATTGCCCCCAAATGCCTGTCCAAAAGTTGGTAACATCCTGCATGTTTGGAAAATTCTGGATACAGATATTGTCCTTGCCTAGACCCCTATAAAATTTTTTAGGATTTTCTTCAAAATTTTTGTTATCATTGTAAGTCCGAATTCTTTTCTCAATTCTTCTGATACGTTGGGCCTTAGCTTGAATTTTCTGTTTTAACTCTTCTTCAATAACTACTATATCCTTCTCTTCGCCTAAAACACTATATTTTAGTATTATGTTTTGCCGTAACCGTTGTAACCTCTCAGTTAAATGAACTGATCTTCTAATTTCAGAAATCCTGGAAACGTCCTTTCTCAAATTAGCAATATTATTTTGGAGTCTACGCTTCCAACGGTTCTCCCGAATTCTATTATTGTGTATTGAAGTAAATTTTGGATTCACCATCTTAGTAATAACATAGGCAGATGCATACAACAAATTATTTATTTCAATAATGGACAATTCTGGCTTATTTCTGAGAAATACTTCCAGATCAGAATTAGCTTGCGCAATCAACTCCCTAACCCTGTTAGTCTCCCTTATGAAAGGCAGCTTAACCCGGCTATGAAAATTACCTGCAGTAAGCAACTCTTCCTGTACCAATATTAAAAACTGACTTTGCTGCACGTCATTGTCAATATCATTATCCAGATTTGGCATCCCATTTACCTCAATATCCACAATAACAGATGCCTCAGCGTCAGCAATACGGCTGTTCGGTTCTAATTCTTCAACTCAAACCACTTCATCATTTTCAAGATTTAGAAAAATCTCTACCTCCCTTCTTATACTATCTATCTCTATATTTGATAACTTATTCCTATTTAGAATGCACCGTCTCTGGGAAGCCAAAGTATTAGCAGTCAACTCCATTCTTTTACCTGGGTTTCTTTCTCGCCATAATCTAAAGCATTCCCGTTGATTGGCACATCCAAACCTTAACAATGAACAAAAGTGACACCAAATCACCTCCTTATATTCATTTATGGACCATTTGTTACGCAATATTCTCGAGTTATTTAAATCCATTTGTTAAAAAACTAAAGTGGACTCAATAACAATAAATATTATGAGTAACCTCTTTATTTACAACTGAAATTCAAAGGATAATTAGGTATCACAATAACACTTACTACAAAGAAACGTAGAAATATTACGTATTACTGACAACTTCCTGGATAACTAGAATTGTCAAAATTGACACTATCACCAATCTGAAACCTAAAATATATTAAAAGATATGTTACTACCTCCCAATATACTCCTTCTCTTCCAAATGGTGGGCGTCCACTTATAAAAGCAATTCAAATCAATAAATGATTTTAAACTGCTTCGTTTATTAGATAATTCTATTTCTTTCAGGAGGTCAGATTTGACACTGCGTGCCAAGGCACGGCTATTATTATTATTATTATTATTATTATTATTATATGTGCCACGCCATCGGGTGTTACACATGTTGTGTCAAACTCAGTTAAACTCATCACATTAAATGTGGGGCGCATAAAAATTACGCTGACTTGGTTTTCGCGTTTACAGCGAACCATCAACAACCAAACTAGGAATACGTCCTTGTTTGTCACGTCCGTACAAAGAATGTTTTATATTTGTGTTTTTCGCTGGAGGCGTACTTTTGAGATAATCAAATGTTAAGATTACCAAAATTACTAATGTTGGTTATCACGGGAAATTTACGGAAAGATGAATTTTGCTTTTCTTTGAACCAAGATTACAGTGATTGATGACATTATCCACCTTTTCCATGTTCGTATGATAGTATGAAATGAAATAACCGGAACTTGTAGAAACAGTGTTTATTAAAAAACTAAGAGGCAATCGATACCAGTGCTTCAAGCGCCAAATAAAATCTGCAGAAAACTATCAAGCGAAAATTCCACCAATCCATTGTGCAAGACCAATTACCACTCAACGAGTGTTTGTTAATATGTTTTTTCTGTAGTGCTCACAGGAAGGTCCAAATCATATTGGATTTTCAGACCCATGCGGGGAGACAGCGCGCGCTGAATTCACCACATCTCCAAGAATTCTGTATGACTTATCCTTGTCGGATATTCAATTGTTGCTTTCATGTTGTATAAAGTGAATAAAAAATTAAATATATTTATTTTAAAAATCCCACAAATTAAAACCATGATTTATATACATGCTTGTAAAAATTGACAGAAGCTCGATCAAGTACAGCCATGAATGCTCTCACTACTCCCATGAAAGTCTCCGTTTAGTGGACGATAACTACTTATTACTAAGGTCTTGGAATTAATCATTTTAATTGCACTGTATTCATCTATATCGATAAACTTTTTAAGGCGGGTTTTCCTAGCAGCAGGTTTTTTACGCAGCGTACAACGCATTACAAGTTGACAGCTTAATACGCCGCGCATTTGTGTTTTCCAAACGTGGCGAATCAGCTATTCAGGTGGTCTACTTATAGTTTGGTCAAGGGATCTTTGCGTGTTGTCAAAAGTGACAGTAGTCTGAGAAAACGTACGTTACGTTGTACGCCGCGTAAAAAACCTGCTCCTAGGAAAACCTGCCTTTAGGTCTTTGAGTTCAGCATAGTTGAACGTTCCACCATGCAATCTGGTGGATCTAGCCTATACTGCCAAGTTGTAATTCTCCAGTACAATTCGGTCTACCTCATCCGGTTGACATCAGTGTTCAGAGATAGCCAGTATTTGATAGTTACGGTGTTCTAAGAAAACTGATAAATCATCCAACATGTTTCTAATGGACTGTATATTTTGACTAAATATTTGTAAGTTGTCTTCCTCGTTAATTTTGTTAGTTTGGTTGTTAGATTGTGGAGATTGTTAGATTGTGGAGAGAGAGAGGGGTTTTCTTCGAAAAATATACCTACCAAATTCAATACCCTCAGGCCATCTTTTCGGATCCAATAATAAATCTTTATTTACATAAAAGATGCCAATCTCAAAAGCTACTATCAACATCAGGCTGCTGGAACAGTTGAATCGTCTTCTGAGACCCCTTGATTTCAACCGAGGCAGCTGATTAAAACAGATTAAATAATAAATAGATTAAAACACCATGCAAATATCTGTCAAATTCTTTCCATTTTAATAAATTTACAAAATTTATCAATATGTCAAAAACCACTGAAAATAGGTACAGGGACTACCAGTATAGAATGATATTTTCTCTCGACTGGTTATTAATATACAGGGTGTTTTTGAAGATTGAAGATGTAACACTTGACATGCAAATTTTTAACATCCTGTATAAGATATGATGTACTATTGCTTTGTTTAACCATATTCAACGTATCTTCTCACCAAACATGAAACTGTTTCTATAATAACACTTGAAATGAAATGTATTTCGACCAAAAAATTCAAATAAATTTTCAATTTTTCTATTTAAAATTACAAAGTTGACATCGACTTCCGGTAGTCAGCTATGGCAGCCAACTTGAGACTACATATTTTAATTTAATTTTGGGTCAACTAGGTCATCTATAAAAACTTTCAAATACTATATGAACATCACACTCGAAAACAGTGCGGCAAAGTACAAAATACAAATTTAAAATAAACTAAGATCACCAATTTGATTGTTTGTTGATAAGGAATATCAACCCGTTGTTATAACAAATTCTAAAAACGATACATTGAGAAAATCCTAAGTAAAGTATAGCCATGAGTGTAGTTTTATTTTAGTATGTTGGTACACATGTGACATCTACAGTGTAATGAACAAATATAAATCTGTCAGAATTTGAATTAGTGTTTTAAACTTGACGTTTCGTCGTGGTACCAACCTAACATTTCCTATACAGAAATGTAACCATTTTATAATTTTTTTCTAAATACATATTTACTCACAAACCAGCACAAAAAAACGTTGTATATCACTCTTGCCGAGAACTACATAACGCGACTAGCTGACATGCGACGCTCCGCCTTCGGCGTCGCGCTATTCCGTTCTCTCGGCACTGGTAACATAAATAACTATTATGTGCAACTTCACACGTATTTTTCCCATTTCTTTGACTGTACCTACAGCAAATAATTGAAATAAAAATACGAACAACCTTAGTCTGTCAAAAGTTGAACAACTTGTATTTTGCCGTAATAAATTCAAAATAAATCAGTCAAATACTTTCAGCTTTGTGCAACAGTAGACGCTATAGGCACTATAGTGGTAAACTGTAATGACATAATATGCATAAAACTACAATGTAAAACTAACAACGTTGAATTGTGTATACGTTGAATTGCGTATAACAAGCATAAGTTACGACAAGCATTGTCAAAACTGTTCCAACTAATACTATACGAAAACATTAACTGCTCAACAATTATGACCCCGTGAACAATTATGTGCCGTGAAACAGTTACAAAATTGACGGCAAAACGACAAATATTGTCGGCACACATATTTCAATGCGTAACCGAATCAGACAAGTACTTAATAATTATAAACAGAAAATTGCAATATTTTCTAAACTTTAAGTGGACTAATTAGAATATGTCATTTATATTAATATCGTTCTTCACATTTGATTTCTAATAATTGTATAACATCTTTTCGAGTTGCATTTTTAATGATTCACTTGACAGTTTAAAATGACATTGTAATGTTAAATTAAATCAGAATTGTTTAATTTATATGCACAGCTGGCGCAATAAAATAGACTGTATCACATAACCGTTTTGTATAATGCCATTAAATAATAGAACAATAAACTTAATTCAGTTGACACAGAAACTCAATACTATGTCAGCGCAACTATTACAAAACGAGCGTAATAGCGAATAATCATTCTGATTCAGTAATATTGTTTCTTTTTATTGACTGTTTATTTTATACAGAAAAACATTGCAAAATCAGCTGCTAAAGTTTACCATCAAATGTTCGCTAATAATTTACAATAATCGATATTAAAATTACACAAATGTGTACCTATTTAATATTTTTAACCTAATTAATTTTTTCATCACCACTAAATAAAATTATCCCTCAAATAATTAGGAGTATCCTTTAGCAGCACCTTAAAATAATAATTAATTGGTAGTCACACAGCCAGACACAATAAGAGAGGAACTGTTCTTCTTTTATTGTAAATTCTTCGTGTTAATGGACAAAACATCTTCTTGAGAAGGCAACCGACAAAAAATATGTTTGGGTCCAGGGTTCTAGATGAAATTATCAGGTATATTAAGGCAAGGTCAACTGAAACAAGTCGTATTTATACTTATATTGAACTCCTTCTTTACAAACCTTGTCTCCTTATGCAGGAAATAATTTCGAGGTTGATAACCGCCTTCAAGGGAATCGAAACAAAAGGTTAAATTATGATTTAGTTACAATTATACTACACGATCCCTTAAGATGGTATACAATACTTACTTAATGTGAACAATGGCGGTAGATGCAGTACATTGTGGCTTTGTAAAGGTTGCTCTTGAATTTCTTATGCAAGAATTCTTGCATACATGGCCATCAACACTCCCAAGAATTACAGATTTTCTCTCCACTCAATACACGACAGCAACGTAGCACTTATTTTTTGCAATAGCCTTGATACTCACCGAGATATTTCATAGTTTAATCTGTATAAATTGTGTATTGCTTTTGCAATATCAGTGTGAATATAGTGTAGACTTGAGTAGAACCTATATTATTTATTTCATTATTTACTTTTGAACTGGGAGACAAAGTTATATTACTAATATTACGTTCAATCAAATCAGTATCAAAGATCGGTATTTTTTTTAGTTTCTGACACTTGTAACAGTTAAGGTTGGCCTCGAATTGATGCCAAATATACATCATAAGTTTGTAATTAGTTTTACACCGAATTCATACTGGTGTCCATTCAAATTAAGTTAAAATGAACTTGGAATCATTGCCGATAATACAAAAAATATTCACTTATTCTGTCGAATCTAGGTGACGGATTTTAAGATTATTTGTGGCTATGTCGTAGTCGTCTTACTATACTGTGAGACAAATTCATTTCTTCCTCCCGGGAAGTTTTAGCTACTAATGATTCTATATCACCCCCTGAACACATCCCCCAAGGCGTTTTTCTAGGTTAGCTCGAATAAGCGTATATATAATGGATCTGTATATAAGGGCAAAATAGTCCAGTCAAATCGTTTCCGAGGGTGCCTGTTCCAGGAAAAAATATGGAAGGTCTGTTTCTCTCATTCTATATGTTTTTTGGGACGCTGAACCCGAATTTCAACTTTGCTAGTTCCCATGGAAATGGCTTCTCAACGAAAATCGCAAAAAACTCAAAAATTTCGATCGTTTTTCAGTTTTCTGCCGCTAGAGCGCTCTGAAAGAAGGGCAAATTTTCCTACTTTATGTAATACCTAGTTTTGAGTTATTTAAAAAGGCTAAAACTACATTGATTTCCCTACAATTTACACATCTTAATCACTTATTGGCCAAACCGTGTAGCAGCGAGACTGGGTTGATATATTATGTCTTATTAAGCTAAGCGTAATTACACGCACATCACATAAAGTCCGAAAAATTCGCCTTCATTCAGCGCGCTCGAGCCGCCAGACCATTCAACCAAAAAATACACTTGAGGGTGCTTTTTATAGCAAATTTAGTGTACCTTGTTTTGTATATAGTGGTCTACGTCGGAAAGTGCATAGTTTTGAGACTTTTTTGCAAGAAACTGAAGAAAACTTGAAAATGTTGAGGTTTTTGGCGTTTTCCGATGTGAAGCCATATCCGTGGGAAGTGGCAAAGTAGAAATTTGTATTCAGCTCGCCAAAAAATATATAGAAAGATAGAAAAAGATACTATATTTTATATTATATACTATATTTTTTGACTGGATTAAATTATGAATAAAATTAAAAATAAATTTGCACATAACTCGCTTATTTGAGCTAACCTAGAAAACGCCTTTGTAGAAGTTTTCGAGGTGTCATAAATAATCATTATTAGCTAAAATTTCCCGGGAAGAAGTTTTTGTTGCACAGTGCTATCAACTAAAAAGCCAATAATCACAGAATTCGTCACCTAGACTTGACAGAATTGTACCAGATTGAAGGGAGGCCGGTTCAAGCTAAGTTCAGGATTGGTCTCTCGTATTGGCCCAATTAATCAAAACTGCACAATGGGTTTGTGGGTTAGTTATTGTATAGTGATAGCATCTTCTAAAAGTAGAACAATCTGGACTAATTATTCTTTACCGTTATTGATTCATATGTATTGCACACATGTTCAATTTTAAACAATTTATGCTCAAAGATGGACAGAATTGGAAGAGGGGTAATATCGTGATTTCAGGAATAAGTCCAGTGGCGTAAGTATTGGGGCGCAGGGAGATTTTACAGAACCCTTGAAGAAAGGCTCACAGAAAAGCTGAGCTAACTGAGTTTAAAACACGGATGGTGTTTCTAGGTATCTACTAGGTGCTTTCAGAAACAAAATAAACAAAAATTTAGCAATTTGTTAAATCCGGATTCGTATTCAGCACAGGAAATCAATCGAAAACGCCTGGTCACTTTCAATTGCGACAATATCATAATTTTCAGATTTTAAAGCTTACTATTTGTTCACGTATGTTAAAAATGCTCTTATTTGATCAACTTGATAACGCACCTCCTCTTCTTTCCCATAACTCCTTACAAAAAACTGGTTCGCATGCCACAGGTGGCCGTTCATTGTATATAATTATGTTACGGAACGGAAGTTAAGCATAAAGTCAACCATCATACACAAAAATCAACATTCGTTTGATTTTCGAGCATGCTACCTGAAGCGCGTTGGAAGGGGGCGTGCTTTGAGCGCGTTGTGAACAGATTTGCTAACTAGCATGCTTTTTGCAAACATCTAACGAGCGTGCTTGTTTTAAGCATGGTCACAAGCATACTTTTTTATATGCATGTGTGTCCGTAGCTTGCACACAGCTTGTACAGGCATGCTAGTTTTACCCTTTCTACTCCTAAATGAGCATTCTGCAAATCTCTCTGAGCGGTGGAAAGAGAATCTGCCCTTTCCACCGCGCCTCAGATAGCACGCTCCAAAATAAAACGACTGTTGATTTTTGAGTATGTGTACTTAAAATCTGAGTTGGGCATTAGTCGACTACATTTTCAATCATGACTAAAACTGACGATTAAATCAGCTCAACTAAATCAGTCATGACTAAATTAATCATGAACAATTTAATCATTGTTGAATATTAGTCTGCGAATAAGAAAGTAAGTATTATGCGAATAAAATTTCAATCATGAATTACAGAAAATGACTAAATTTATGACTAATAAATGATCTTTGTAGAAGTATCCGTTCGACGGTAAACACAATATTGTTTTGGCACATTATTGGTGAAAACTATATGATTCAAAATTATTTTCGGACATCTTTTACCCACTACTCGGTTTAGTAGTAAGGCGAGTAGCAAAGCTAGTTTTAGCCGAGTAAAAGGCAAGTGGCAAGGCAAGTCGACGAAGTAGCATGGCGAGTGGCAAAGCGAGTAGCAACGCGAGTGACGACGCGAGCAGCATGGCCAGTAGCGAGGCGAGTAATGAGTAGCCAGGCGAGTATTAAGGCGAGTATTAAGGCGAGTAGCAAGGCGAGTAGCACGTCCAGTAGCGAGGCGAGTAGCGCGGGTAGTAGCCAGGCGAGTAACGAGGCGGGTAGTGAGGTGAATAGCGAGGCGAGTAGCATGGCGAGTAGCGAGGCGAGTAGCGAGAAGAGTAGCGAGGCCAGTAGCGAGGCGAGTAACGATGCGAGTAGCGACGGGAGTGGAGAGGCGAGTAGCTAGGCGAGTAGCGAGGCGAGTAGCAAGGCGAATAGAGCGTTTGGAAATTATTAGAAATTGCTACCCTATGCACTACAAACGTGACGAGCTAATAGTTTGCTATTGCATATATTATTAGTTATGACTTATGACTAACGAATAAATCAATTGTCAGTCTAAATTACGACTAAATCAATCGTCAATCGAATAATATGTAAGATTAGTCATTAGTCATGAATGCCCATCACTGCTTAAAATGAGTACGCTTCTTACTAGCAATGTTTCCACACACATGCCACTAAGTAGGAATTGCTCAATAGTGGCATGCTTCCGTGGTAATAATGAGCACTTTATCATACAATGATAAAGTAATAATTTGTACTAAGTACATAATGAAAATGTATGACTTTGGCAGAACAATAGATACTAGATCAGGTTTTTAAAACATATACAATACAGTCCTAAAAGAAACTGCTATTTCGTCTGTCTCTTTTTCTCAACTGACTTCTTGAAGGCAAAATCCCTCCACTTTTTTAGCATAATAAGCATTACACCAACAGAACTAGATTCGTCCTGTTGTTCAATGTACATCGCTGCCAACTGAAAGGCATTTTTCCCCTTCTCGTGACTTACTTTTAGCTCTTGGTTTTCATCTTCTGAATCTTCTGCAACACTGTTCTCAACTATCCCCTCAACTGCTTGCACAATTTCATCATCATTCAACTAAGTCGTAATCACCTGCCATCCACTCCTCAATATCTTGCTGTACAATTTCATTATCACTGACAGATATAATTAATTTGATCAAATCGTTCAGTAGTACTGCATTGTCATCTTGTTCTGTTACCAGATGTGAATGACGTAGTTCGGTGTCAAGTGTATTGTTGACCACTTTCTCAATGTTTGACCGAGCCATTCGCTAGGAATTGATTATTGTTGAGCTGGAGATGTCTTCATATGCTTTTGCAATCACGTATATTACAATTTTTATCTTGATGAACTTTACAGCTGACATTCAATAATTTAGTTTCAATCCTTCCTAAAATTTCGCAGAGCAGTTTGCGGCTATATCGCCCCTTCATGCACTGAATTAAACTCTAATCTATCGGTTGAGTGGGGCTTGTTACGTTAGATGGATGGAATAGTAATTTTATTGTAGGGGCTTCTGCACAATGAAGTTCGGTTGGATGTATAGCAGAATTGGCTAAGCTAAAATCGCTCTTTCTGGCAATTAGAATTCAATTAGAATATGCAAGAATTCATCCAGACTGACTTGTGGCCACCATAAAAAACGAGAGCGGAAGCCTGTGAGTGCCTGAAACAGTTGAACATACAGCGACTGTCAAATTAGAACCCTGAAGCTGAACTTGCATTGCCAACAGAAAAGTATTTTGTGGCAGTTTCTTAAAATTTAGAGTACTTGATTGGGAGGAGTTCATCTGTGCTTCTACACTTTTGTAGTTTTGGCACAAACTTACTTGCTGCAGGAGCATGTGCTGACATTTGTACTGACAGTTTATGTTTAGTCTTCAGTTGAATTTGCACTTTTCGTAAATTATACAACAAATTTCAATAAATTACACATGAGAAAGCAGAAAATTATTCTGACATATACAAAAAGATGCGCATCTGAAGAACATTTAAAAAAAAGAAATTTCAATCAATAAATCACATAATAGATTTCTAAACGGTAGTCGGTGTTGGAATCCATCGGTTTCAGTAGGTATGCATAAATGAAAATGTCGTCGACTAAGATTCAGATTACCTCGCATAAGATTACGACGTACTCTAGTCACACCTACAAGGCCGCCTTGTTCACTTTCTTTCGTTCGTATTTTTATTACAAAAACTGAGCAGGCGTCCACAATGGTTGCTGCGACTGCGGCGTGTTATTCATTCAGCGTACGACCGTCTGTCGACGAAAACTGACAAGAATTCCGATTTCATGTTCCCGGTATTCAAATCTTTTTTTTTATATCGTACTGCATACAATCCAACTGCTATTCACACAATGTCAGTTAACATTATTGCCAATTAAAAATGGTATCAATTGCTTTTACAGAATACCATGGCAAAAATTATATTTTTGTGTGATAATTACATATTAATGAGGTGTTTTCTGTTTTAAAATCTCAAACATAATCTCTAAGAAAACGCATTTATTGGTACATAATATACAGGGTGTCTCACGGAACTGGTACATTAGAAGTTTCTCATGTTCTACTATTTTTGTAAACTTGATATTTTGGAACTAGAATTTACTCGATATTAGCTATTCAGCTAAAACATTCTTAACCTAACTGTCACGTTTGGTCACCGGAAGTCGGTATCAACTTTGTTATTTTAAATGGAATGAACTAATTTTTGTTTAATTTTTGGTTTCTACGTAGCAAAATACATCATTTTTAATAAGGTTTCCCTATACCTAAATATCACCATTTTTGAGTTTTTTTTTATTTTATTAACTTCTTGGTTATTTTCGGGGTTACGTTTAAAATTGAATATCTCGGTTATTATTGAAACTAGAAGTTTCATGATTGGTGGTCCAAAACTAGAAACATAACCAAATAAGACGTAGTTTAGTTCATCATGATATCTTATACGTTTTTTCAAATGGAACATCCTGTATACCGATACGCAATTCGCTAGGAAATCTCATTCCCTATCAATCAATATTAGGGTTCCCTATATCTATCTTTAGTACTTTTTGAGATATTATCTGTATAAAAGAATGCAAACGATTTATTCTTCATTTATACTAGGAATGAAACAACTTTGGAACACCAGGAAAACTGAAAATTATTGAAAATGTTGTTAAAACTAAAATAATATATTGGGGATATCTAACTTACATTAAAACTTAATTATGTTGTTCGAAAAGCTGCCCGTTCTGCGACAAACATTTTAAAACTCTTCGCTGTACTTCGTCGTTCTTCGGATTTCTTGTCGCTGAAGTCCATTAATGGCGTTTACTATTTCGTTAGTCAATTCTTCTCGAGTATGGTGTGGAATAGACCTGACTTTTCACATAACCCCAGAAATGAAAGTCTAATGGTGTTAAATCTGGTGAACTTGGTGGCCACCGCCAGGGTCCCCAATTTCCGAACCACCTATCGTCAAACATCTGATTAAGTTGAATGGATACCACATGCAAAGAATGTGCCGGTTCACCGTCCATTTTATAAAAGCAGTCGCGTAAAATATTGAGGGGAAGAGTCTGGCAAAAATTATTCACACATCCACACAAAATTGCTAATTATCTATCACTATTTAAATTTTCGTTCTAAATTTCGTATCTTATTTCGTCCCCCATTATTAAAGGGGAGTATTCAAAATAGATTTAAATAAAAAGTGTAACAATTTCTCAAAAACTATTAAAGATAGATATAGGGTACTCTAAAATTGATTGATAGGGAATAAGATTTCCTATCGAATGGCGCATCGGTATACAGGCTGTTCCATTTGAAAAAAATGAGTTTTGTACGTTTGAAAATTCAATTATTGTGTTGTAAATTTTGAACACCCTGTAAAAGATATCATGATGAACTAAAAATCATCTGATTTGGTTATGTTTTTAGTTTTGGACTACCAATCATGAAACTTCTAGGTTCAATAAGAACCGAGATATTTAATTCTAAACGTAACCCAGAAAATCCCCAAAAAATTAGTAAAATTAGGAAAACTCAAAATTTGTGATAGTTGCGTATAAGGAAACCTTATCAAAAATAATGTATTTTCATACGTAGAAACCAAAAATAAAATTAAAATTATATCATTCCATTTAAAATAACAAAGTTGATACCGATTTCCGGTGACCGGACGTGACAGTTACCTTGAGAATATTTTAGCTGAAGAGCTCAGATCGAGTAAATTCTAATTCCAAAATTTCTCGTTTACAGAAATAGTAGAACATGAGAAACTTCTAATGTACCAGTTCCGTGAGACACCCTGCATATGTATGTACCCACTACAGGAAGGGGTTCTATCTCGGCAACTGAGAAATTTAATTAATGTATTTTTGGTAGTCGAATATTCTTGGATTATCAATTCTTTTGAAGTAATTCGTCTGGATATGGAGAATGTTACTAGCTATTTAAAAGTGGGGTTTGTGAAACCCTATTTCCTGATGAGGAAATTGGGGATACTTCTAAATCTATTTTACGAATACCATAATATTGGAAAAATTATGGAATACTGTGATGGTGGAACTAATTTGCAAGTATATCAAAGTAATACACTACTCAACTAAGTGTATATCTCAAAGATTTTCATTAAAAGTGTGTGTGTAATTCGGGTGTTGGAAGCAAATTTTTAGGTGTAGGGCGATAACCTTCAAAACCTGGGACGGTTCATTCCGGTTTGCTGAAGCAATGAAGTTCAACTTTACCTGCTGTAAATTGAAGAGGTACAATTATTGCATATGCAAGAATTATTTTTGTGTACCATAGTAGCTGTATTGCTAGAAAGAGGATTATAGCTGAAGGCAGCTAAATGATTGAATGCTGTGAACCTCAAAACATTCTGGACCGAGCAATCGAACTGGAAGCATTAACAGACCCAGCCAAGGATCGTAATAATGAAATTAAATGCTTAAATGCCCATAACCTGAAACTTGAAAAACTTTTAAGTGACACAGTTAATGGCGGAAATGAGATGGAAGAATATTTTATGGATATAATTAAGAATAAGGACGTAGCCTTGAAATTAAACACTGCCACCATAAAAACTCTTAAGAATAGTATTAAGTCATTGACAGAACAGATACCTACTAAGAAAATAGAGAGAAGTGTCGCTACCCAAACAACGTATCACAGCAGATGTGTAAGTACAGAGATAGGTAGTCACTTTGCTGTTATTGAATGGAGTGTTGGGACGCAAACAGATAATCAAGTCAATGTATATAAGACTGAAGTACAAACTGCACCAAAACTTACAACTGCGTGCTCAAGGCAGCATGTATACAACTCCACGATATGCAGAAAGAAGTTGTTGGTCCTGGGTGATGATCATGCCAGAGGTTTGTTAAATAATATTGTTGAATGAACTGCCGGATTTTGCAGTTCAGGTTTTCTATAAAGCGAATGCTATATTTAGACAGATCACGGAAAACATTCACAAGGTCACCAAGGAATATAGCAAGGACGACTATGTCGTGATCGTTGCTGGATCAAATGATGCGGAGTATGGCACAAGTTCTCCAGAGTTCAGACAGCGAATAACGGAAGTGTCAGCAGATACATGTCACACAAATCTCCGCCTTACCACCAAAAACGCACGACAAAAATTACAATTATGTGGCCGATTGTTATAATCAGATTATATATCATGATACCAGTATGGGGTAATAGTCCTTCCTATGTCCACACGAGATTCTACACAGGATTTCACTGGCGAAGGTAGATTTCTGAACTATGATGGTAAACTAAAATTCTCAAAATATATAGCTTGTGCCTGTGACCCCCAAAATGACCCACCATCCTAGCAAATTGTGACAGCAGAATTACAAGCTAGGAAAAAGATAAAACGATTGGGAGAGGAGTGTTCCTTAGGACGGTCGATTTAACAGACATAACCCAAAAGACTAATAAAAATAATTGCAAGGCAACAGATACTTTATTGAACATTGTGCATACTAACATACAGGTATGAGAAATAAAACTCTGGACATCGAGTTGTTCTTGAAGTCAGCTGGATTGTCTCCGGAGGTAATTGCTGTTACGGAGCACTGGTTGCACCCGCATGAAGAGAACTCTTTGTACCTGGAGGGATATTACATGGCATCGTGCTATTCGAGGACTCTCGGCATGCATGGAGGATCCTGCATATTGGCAAGAAGTGATGTGGAGTGTGCTGAACTAGAACACCTAAAAACCAAGAGCATAGAGTCAGTTATCGAGGTTAGTGCGGTGGAAATGAAAAGTTAATGTTATTGTTATAAGCATCTATAGACCTCCAAGTGGGGACAAGTCCTGTTTTCTCGAGGTATTCGCGGACCTCTTAGACTCATTAAAATGGCAAACATTAATATGTTTATGTGGAGACTACAATATAAATCTGAATGAGAAAGACAAATATACCAATAAGTTTAAGGACATTCTTAGTGCTAATAACTTGGTAGACACTATTAAGGATGACACTCGGGTGACGCGTAAGACGTGTACAAGAATTGACAATATACTGGTCAACAAGTTTGATTACATTGAGACGAAGGTAAAGAACACAGGCCTTTCTGATCATACTCTCCAGCATCTGTCCTTTATGAGTGCAGTAAATGTGCAGGCAGCTGCAACAAGACATTCGAGGCGGTTTGAACCCTGCGATCTTGAGGAGGCATATGATTGGCTCTGTGGGGTTAAATATGGTGTATACGGCTCAACAGATGTCAACCATGGATACGGTGAGCTATCCAACATTCTCATCGGCGTAATGAATCGTTTCTTTCCAAAAACTAAGAGAGTTATAAGGAATATCAAAAATCCTGGATCACGGCTGGCATAAGAATTTCGTGAAAGAAAGAGGGATCTTTGGTTCCAGATGCAGATAGGCTTAATTACTAGGCCATACTACCAAAAGTACAATAAAACACTGAAGAGCGTGGTAAAATAAGCAAAGAGAATGCACCATGATGAATATATTAGAAAATCCAAGAATAAGGCGAGGGCAGCTTGGAACTTAACAAGACTAATGACAAACAACATAAAGAAGTCAAAATTTAACACTGAAAACTTGAGAATGGGCACAGTGCGGAAGATGTATTGAAAAACATGAATAACTATCTGTTAAACGTTTATGCAAACGGAACACCCAATGTCAATGTCACTGGACAGATACCGCCAGGAGAGAACAACATGTTCTTCCGACCAGTCATGAGAACTGAGATCATTAATAGCATACTAAAACGGAACAGCAACTTCATCGTAGGCAGTGATGAGTACCAGTGGTTTTTAGAAAGAGGATGTCGGAGCTTATAGCGAGTCCTCTTGAGCACATTGTCAATTTAATGTTCCAGACTGCAACTTTTCCAGATGCTCTGAAGCAAACCTCCATAAAGACATTATACAAAAAGGGAGAGAAATCTGAAATGGGCAACTGCAGATCGGTTGCCTTGCTTCCTAACCTTAGCAAGGTTCTGGAGAGGCTCTTGGCAGATCAACTGGTAGGATTTCTTATAAAGTACAACATTTTAAACTCTCGACAACATGGCTTTGTGAAAGGAAGGAGCACTGAATCGGCAATGTTGAACATAGTCGATCATGTGGTCGGCTGTCTTGCGTCAAGGACAAGTGGTGCCAGTGTGCACCTGGATCTGTCCAAAGCCTTTGACAGTGTCAATTATGGGATTATTCTGGAGAAGATGGAGAAGTGTGGTGTCCGTGGGAGCCCACTGGACTTGATAAGAAGCTATTTAACTGGTAGAAAGCAGACGGTTGTAACGGATGAGGATGGAAAGTTGGTATACTCAAGGTGGTCAAACGTAGAAAAGAGTGTTCCACAAGGATCAATCCTGGGACCTTACCTGTTTATACTGCACATGAACGATACTCCCGCTCCTCCGCACATCCTTGTATGCTGACGACACCTCACTGGCGGTGGATGGTCGGGACGATAGAGACTTAGAGAACACCATAACCCAACACGTCGTAGAATTGCAAACCTGGTTTTCTAACAATGATTTACAGTTGAATATGGCTAAAACACAAATAGTCAACTACAGTACCGGACCAACGGAAGATATATACATTATCATTGACAATAACAGGATTGCGTCTGCTTCGTCCGCCAACTTCTTGGGGGGTCACTGTTGACGCCGCTCTTAACTGGAAAGAGCATGTTGGAGGTTTGGTGTCAAAGATAAGCTCCTTTTCGTTTGTTCTTCGCACACTTCCCAACCAGATAAGTGTTGGAAGTGCCTTGAATTCGAGGATTGCTTATGGAATACTGTTCTGGGGTGGATCACTGGACGGTGAGCAGGTGTTTCTCATGCAGAAGAGGTGTGTTAGCAGTATGTTTGGTATGGGTAGAACCGAGTCATGCCGAGAGATATTTAAAAATACAGGTTATTAACATACACGGAAATATATAATGAAAAGTGCAGAACACATACACAAGAACTTGACGAGCCTTTTGGAGGACTATCATACGCATGCCTATAGCACTCCAGTGCATTAAACTTTCCTCTTGGTAACCTATACTCACCTGACGAGCGTGCAAAGGCAGTACCATACTCAAGCAGTGAACATATGGAATCACCTACCGGAAGCGATGAGATCCCTTGGAAACAGAGGGTTTAGGAGGAGACTGAAGAGATTGAAGGGTCACGCGATTTACTCACTTCAGGAGTTCTTTGAAATGGATATCGGCTAGTTGCGTGATTTCTTGCTTCATTCATTCATTTATTTATTGTGATGTGATGTGATTTATTGTTCCAAGAGATTTATTATCTAATTGTTATTGAGACAAGAACTACTGTTCATTGCTCACTCTTGATTCTATTTAATATTTGTTTTTTAAGTATTTAAATGTGTATTTTTTGTATTTTTTGACATGTACTATACTCCCCTGAGTTTTTCAAGCACTAAATAAATGACTATGACTATGACTAAAAGTAATGGCACAGTGTACACCATACCCAAAATATGATGTTTGTGTAGGTAAGTTAGCATAAACTTGTAAGCAACTTGTTTTTATTTTGTTTAATAATATTATTGTAATTGAAAGACAAAAGACGTGCTTGAATCTCAACAGCGTCTACTTTTTTTGTAGTAATATAGGTCGTTTGTCGACCAAGGAAACAAACACGATCAGCTGGGAAACTTATCCCGCGAATGGTTTTTGGCGATTATTTCTATTGAAATGTACGCGACTATTCGGTCGTTCGTTCACCGGGAAAATCAAAAGGTGCCGACCAATTGCTCACGACCGAGCAACAAAATCCGCAATTAGTTGTACGTGATTGTTCCATTAAAATAAACCCTTCCAGTCGTCCACTACCTAAGACAACTTCCACTAGTGCCGAGTGTAAAGACGTTGCGCTCGATCAAATAAATAGGTCGCCTAAACCAAAATATTGACGCCCGTTTCTATCCGATGGACAATGCAGAAAACCCTATGCGCAGAGTGTTTGGTTTTCGGAGTTTGGTATCTTTTGGAGTATTCTTAAATTGCTTCAATTAATTATTTATTGAATTATTGTAATTGATTGATTTCAGAAATTTTAGTTGACAACGAGGTAATTTTATAACTCCTATTTATAGATCTTCATAATTTGAGTAAAAAAATTAAATATTATTAATAATTTGTTGCTCTATCCGGCACCAGTTTTGAGTAATTAAATATTGAAAATTCAGAACTTGGCACCTCTTGCCCTTGTTGCGACGTTTTCTGGTGGGCCGTCTCGGGTTATTTTGTGTGATAAAAATTGATAATTTCACAAGTAGTGAGGGAATGTTAAATTGTGGGCTGTTGCGGTCGCTCGAAGACTAATTGGCCGAACACAAGCTTGTTTGGAGGTCACTTGAGCAATTTGCTTAATTTTTTTTAGGTAGACTGGTAGTCATTGAACTTATCGTTATTTATTATGATTTTTGTAAAATTGCGTACGAGATGTACGTGCTACTATACGTCACTTTTCACCGCAGTACTACACACTATGATGACATGAGGGTAACGATAACGCAATTTTCAATTGCAAAATTGTTAAAAATTTATTATTGAAAATTGCACTCATTTCGTATACATCCAGTATATATGTATAATAAGCATGTCTTGTTCCACCAAATTCTCAAACCTGTGCTCAACTTGCTACTCAACTGTGATATTAAACAAAATATAAAGTATGTACTAAGATGCATTGTTAAAGCAGAGTAACTGCCAGCTGTAAGTGTTAGGAAGAAATATTTTTCTATCTATTATATTTGACATTTTGATGTTTTTGATAGTTTGTGTAGTGTGTACTATTTTCTAAGCAATCGTTTGGGCATGCGTCAATTATCGAACCAATCTCATACTGTAGTTCACTTTTTGCTGGCTGATTATGTATACTTGACAATAAGAGACAATTAGTTAAGAACAGCACCTGGCTATGTCAAAACAAAATCAAAAGCGAAGGAGAGAAAACTGTAGGAGTTTATCGGATGAGCTGAAATTTGTTTGTCATATTTACACATCAGTCAAAATAAAGGCAGTTCTAGTAGTCGAAAGCCCATTAAAGGTGATTAGAATGTACTTTCTTAATTTAAGAAGAAAAGTTGAACCACTTGTATATTTTGCTCGAGTGTATTTTCTGAATATTGTAGGACTTCTTTTAATTGTTGTCATAAATTTAACAATACCGGTGACACAATCGTGGACCACTGCATGCATCCGTGATGTGATGATTTGTGATTTCTGAATTATTTTCACATATTTGGAACTTCTATTGCAGTTCTTGGAACTTGGAAGTACCCAAGTGAATGGAACGATTATCCAACACCAGTGTTCACGGTAACAATTTGGATCTGCATTCTCACAATTGTATAATCGGTCTTATAAAAAAAATGAATACAATGAATACATGGACATACACCGTAACCATCTATTTACAGAATTATTCGAAAACCGCGCCAATATAAGAATACCAGAATCAAATCAGAACAAGTGATTGATTAATTATCTAGTCGCCAATAGACCACCATTTTAAGACGATTTAGCTCTGGTATCCAGGAATTTCTTAATCATAAATAATGGTCTTTGAGGTCATTCAGCCATAGAATTACTACTACATATCTGCTGGTGTAAATGAGACTGTAATTAGATTGTAATTCAGGCCTCAAACTCATAGAGAACTGGTCCTCTTCACAAGGAAGCGGAAGCTGGATTCGTTCATACCTCCAAAATTCTGTAATATACCACTACAACTTTCCGAAGTGGTCAAATACCTGGGTAGAATCTTTAAAAGAAAGCTATTGTGGAACAGTCACCTGTGCAGGGCTAACGCTATGGATATATACTGCAGTAAATCACCCAATGCTCACCTATGGTGGTATGGTGGCACAGAGTCAAGCTGGCCTCCACTGTCACCAAACTGCATTGAATCCAAAGAATGGCTTGTTTGAGCGTTACATACGCAATGAACACTACTCCCACTGCTGCCATGGAGGACATAGCGTACCTACCACCACTTGGCATCTTCATTGAAGAGGTGGCTCTGGCATCACTGATCAGGCTCCGCACAGTGGGATACTCCTGGCACAGATATGGCGGTGGTAAGCGGTTCGACCACTGGAGGAGGGGCTGTGAGTGCCCTACAGATAACATCCCCCTTCAATATGTTTTCAGTAAACCCTATCTTACCAACAACACGGCCTCCGAGGTCGACCTTAGCGAGACCCACAAAATCTATACGGATGGCTCTAAGAAACAGAATGGAACTGGAGCTGGCATCTTCTGTCACGACTTCCAAGTGCGCAGATCAATCCCTCTAGGCAAACATTCTTGTTGTCCAGGCCGAGCCTTTTGCCATCAAAACTGCTAATGACATAATCACCGAATCCAATAAGTCAGGCAGAAACATAGCGATTATCACTGACAGTAGGCAATCCATCCTTGCTCTAGAAAGGTGTCGTTTCATCTCACGGCTAATATTGGAATGTCGCAAATCCCAGTTCAGGCAGCTAGGAACAACAGAATCACTAAGGTGTATGAAGTTTTCCATCCTCAATACTGATATATCAATAATTAAAAACAGAACGAGTCCTGACGACTATACATTTAAAATATTCAGCTATCAATTTCGTCTTCCGACATCATCAGGCTTATCTAAAAGGTTAATTCACACAATACTACAATACAACAAATAACATACAATACAATTTCTTTTATTATTATGTACGCCAAACACTCACTGTCATGGCAAAATAAAATGATCCCCAACAAGCTGTTAAACTGTGGGGGTTTGTACAGGGAAACCTGAATAGTATTGAAATGGTTAGGAAGAAGACATAAACTTGTTTTCATATAAAATGTTCAAATAAATATCGATCATTAAAATCAGTTATATCGTTAATTACGTTGGAGTTTTCTTTCAGATGTTTTTTAATTTCAAATAATTCATTATAATCCATCTTTGTAGAGTTTTTGAGGTTGTGAAGGAGTGTAATATTTTCTATCTGTGTTTTATGTTTTTTTCTATCAAATGTTTGTTAAATATTGACGATTTTCTGTTGTTATGTTCGTTATATCTTATTTTCAAATTACGACCCGTCTGTCCAATATATTCGGCGTCGCAATCTGAGCTTTTAAGTTTATAAATTCCACACTTTTCCAGATTGTTAATTTTGTCTTTGCTATTCATTATTTGTCTTTTCTTTATCGAGTTGTACAAGTTGACCATATTTTCTTCTGTGTAACCATTATTTTTAGCTATTTATATGATTGTGTTGTATTCTTGCTTGTAATTGTCATTTTATAACGGTAGTAAATCTGGGTTTCGATATATGTTATACTGTCAATTATCGGAGTTTCTTTTTATTGTTAAATAAAAAAAATGATCTGATTGTTTATTTCTTTTTCGCATGTGTACTTTAATTTACTGATGTTATTAATTTTCTCAAGAAAAACGTCGATCGAGTCAGGATCAGCATTCCAAACAGAGAAGACATCGACCCCAATATTTGATATGTACTTTTACTTTCGGGTAGTTCAAATATTTTCTTTTCAATGTGGTCAACAAATAAATTAGCGAGTAGAGCGCTGACGGGACTATCCATAGCCAAGCCGTCGTTTTGTTGGTAACTGTTTTCAATGAACTGAAAGAAGTTTTGGTGTAGTATCGTATTGAATATATCAACAAAATCATCAATGTTGCTATTATTAAAGTTGTGAGATTGAACAAACTATGGTTGTGATAAAAAATCTTTTAAGACTATTATAGCAGCCTTTGTGGGTAGGTTTGAGTATAGATTGACAATATCAAAAGAAACCAGAAATGCATTTTAATTTATTTTAAGAGTATTTGTTTTGTTGATAAAGTCGACTCAGTTTTTAATTTCATACTTGGGCCAGAAATGTAGTCGCTTGGTGATTATATTATTCATATTCGCAGCTCCACCCGCACCTGGACCAAACGGCACTCCAAGAACAAAGGTAATCAACATGCCGAAAGACTTGCACGCAGAGCCGCAGGGCACGCGACCATCGCACCTGAACCTTTCTTCCTTCCAACACCGTCCTACGGAACATGGTGAGGGACATCACCCATAGCGAATTCCTTCACTGGTGGGACAACACACCAGGCTGTTTGCTGGCCATGGAGACGATCAAGTACCCCTCCATTAAAGAAGCCAGGAAATACACGCAGCTAACCAGAAGCAAGCTTCGTCTTATTACGGGGCTCCTTACTGGATACTGCAGACTACGGAAGCATATGTTCAATCTGCATCTGTCAGTATCTCCCACCTGCCGTGCTTGCGAGCAGGACGACGAGACGGTAAGACACACCCTGTGCGAGTGCCCCGCCCTAGAAGGCCAGAGCGTAAATGCTCTTGGGGAACCCTGGCCAACCATGGACAGAATCAGGAACGCTCCTCAATCATGTCTCGTTGCCTTCGTCCAGAGCATACGAGACCAGAGTGAGCAGGGGAGGTCTGCACAAAGGGCCTGCACAAAGATGCTATGGGTCTTGTGCCCAGCCTCCTTCCCCCTACATACATACATAGATAATTTGTTTAAGCTTGTATCGACCAAAAGAGAGGTGCTTACACCTCATTATGACACATGACTACCCAATGTAAACTGTTATTGACGGTAATAATTTACCAATAATGTGCCGTGAATTTTTGATTATCATTGTTTTCCTTATTTTAGCGTGGCCCGAAGACGAATTTTAAATTCTAAACCAGGAAGCCAAGAGTACAAATAATAAAACATCACCGAAACACATACCTGTGTTGTATTTCAGTTCAAGAATATCAACGGTGAGAATGGAGATATTTATTACTGAAGTTAGGGCAGCTATGATTTGCTGATGGCACAAGGTTCATAAGTGTATAAGGTTTTGTCTTACGACGGTCGAGAGTTTCTGGGTGACTTAATCCATGACGCTATAGCGTGAGATTTAAAGCCTACGTACCTAATTCGTGACTCTTTTAAGGAGGGAATATTTTCTGGCTGCCTAAAGTGGGATAAGGTTGTGCCAATATATAAATTGGGAGGTCGAATTGATACAGTAAAGCAGTGCCGTAACGAGAGTATGAAGCGCCTGTGGCAAGTGTTTAACTTGCGCCTCCGCGTAAAACAATAATGACAAAAAAATTAATGTTAATGTAACAAGTTAAATTTTTTCAATTGCAAGGTAATATATGTTATCAAGATGAGTTGCGGGTATATGAATACTGTTTGTCAAGGTATTTGTATGAATAAATAATGTATAACCTAAGCAAGAACAACTTTTTATACATAATCAAAGACGATATAATAAAAGAAATACAAAACAAGGGGTATCCATAGCAAATTTAAACAAAAGTATATCTTAAAATAATATAATAAAGGCATAAAGCAGTTCAGCATATTTTATAAAGTAATTTTTCTCGCTTATTCATTTGCAAATACATCTATAATATCGTCATAAGTTAAATGTTTTCGCAACATCTTTATCAATCAATATTATAGACGTGTTTACAATTTTACAATTTTTAATTTGCTAAACGAACGTTCGATTAAGCTGTTGTTATATGCATTGTTATAAAATTTTTTAATGCTATGTCTAGATTTGGATACGTGTTTTGTAATGCTATTCGTAATTTTTTTGCCAAGATTAGAAAAGCGGCTTGATATTTGAAACTCTCAATTTCACATATAAATTCGGAAGCATCTAAGTCGCTATTCAATGCTAGATCTGTTGCACAATGTTTAAGATCATCTATAGCAGCATGAATTTTTAAGCGTGTCCATTTAAAGAACTGAAATTGTTTGCGACCTCTTGCAAAGCACACATTTCTGTTTTTTTAGTGATGCAGTTTTATTCATAGTAAACGAATTATAGGTAGCTTACTCACCAGGCATATTTTTTTATTTTGTGCCGTCTCTTTTTTGGAATGTAAGTTTCAATATTTATTGTGTCGGCTAAACTATTTGCTGAATTATGATTTATGAAGCGAAGCGAAAAAATCATTTATTAGAGCATTTATCATTTTCGCTGCATTTTAGACTGTGTAAATTTACTTTATTTATCTTTCCTAATATTCAATCCAAAACGTGAATTTAGCAGCAAATTTAAATCTTGTTAATAATTTTAGCAAGATTCGAGCATTTCTTACAGAGTCTACTGTATCTTGTCTATGTCCATCACACATTTCATTAATCAGATCTATTATTAAAGGCATTTGATTTCGTAAAACTTCGTAATTTTCAATAAGAGTGGGTCGGAATCATTTGTTTTGCGCCCCAAACCCAGTTGCGCCCGTGGCGGGCGCCTCTTTTGCCACGCCCTCGTTACGGCACTGCAGTAAAGTATCGCCCCTTTTCGCTATTACCTGTTCTGTCTTAGATTGTTGAGTTGAAACAGTATTTAAAAACCAATTTATAGTTTTTTTGCAGGGTGTGCAAAATATTCAGTGTTACTCAGTTTGGTCGGGTCTTCTATGTTCGATGTTCTAAGCGAGGAAGGCATTAAGATGTTCTAAGCGAGGAAGGCATTAACAAGGCCGGTGCGCTGTAGTACCTGTCTACTGTGATATTAGAAAAACCTTCATTGCGTCAAAAACATGCTTGTTTAGGTATCCCCTACAACCCCTTTCAGTTCGTATATGATTATTTATTTAGAAAATAAACTGCTTCCGGGTTATGTTGTGTGTCAAGATTTTTAATGCTGACGTTGCGCGAACCATGTTGCTCGCTTCTTCCGATCTAACAGAATACTGAGCTAACTGATAGCTATGAAATGCGAGCAACATGGTTCGCGAAACGACAGCATTAACAAATCTTGACACATGGCAGAACCCGAAAGCAGTTTATTTTCTAAATGATTCTGGCCGTGAAAGCACTTACTTGATTATTTATTTATTTAACAGAACGCGAACATTTTGAATTTGCTGCAGCATAATCAAGATTGTGTGCTTCTAGCTACAAATCTATGGTCACCACTAAACGATATCTTCAGTTTTGTTGGATGCTTGTTTTGCGACATAGATACTATTTTATAACACAGGTTGCAATTTTTAATGTATTGTTCTTTTTTTATCGATTCTTATGTTATTATTCGCAAATGTCAGTAATTTTAAGGTATAAATGTTACTATTTTATTGACGATTATATTAATGTAAAATATTGCCATAATGTTCCCTATAACTTCAAAATACGTCAAAATCACGTATATAGCCTAATAGCAAAATGTAATAAGTGTTATAACGACCTTAGAATAACTGTACAGCATGATAGCCAAACAGTTTCAGGGAGTCTACTCTCGTCATCTTTTTTAAGCGAATGCGACCACTTCTCGAGTGGTTAGGTGAGACGGAGTGGAGATCTGCGGTTGGCCTCTGTTTGGTACGTGGTACGTATCTACGAGCAAGTTTGCTTGTTGCGAACAATAACGCACGCGCCACGCCCATACGTTCCAAACACAGGGCAACCGCTGATAGCCCTACTCCGTGTCACCTAACCATTCGAGAAGTCTCGTATTCGCTTCAAAAATATGACGAGAGTAGACTCCCTGGTCGCAATCAAGGGGTCGCTATTGTAACTGATTTCCATATGTAGGAAAACTTCTTTGCGACTTGGCGGGGTCCTACTCCAGGGATTTCTGCGTGTCCACTCCGTTTTACAAGGGTGGTACAACCACAGGAATAGCCGGTATTCCCAGACTTAGTGTTCCTGCGCTGCATCCCAGTGATTCAGCCATGTGTATTTGCATAGTAATACCACCTTATTCCAAGTATTATGCTATTCCAAGTATACACCAGAATTATAAAAACGGTTCTATGCGCCGTTTTGAGCTTTCCATTCACAAAATCAAGATTTCGCGGAGGTGTCAATATTGAATTGATCATCATATTTGATCATTATCGCGATCTCGATCAAAAAGAATTTGCTCATACAGCTAAACACTTAATTTTACCAAAAAACGTCATGGAAATTATACAGAATTTCCTCTACTTTAATTTATTATTTAACTATTTCAGCGAAATAACATAAATGGCAGCTCATTTGCAAAATCCTTGAGAAATGCGTAGAGGAAACATCCAGTTCCTGTGGTCCCTTTTGAACCAAAAGCTTTAGATACCTTTAGTAGTTTCTCCGGTATCGTCGCCACAAAAATCAGGTACACACACATACACACACAGAATTTTTTTGTACCTTGTGTAACGAAACTCCGTTCATTAAAGAAATGCATATTTATTTTCTTAGTAATAAGTTTTTATTGATTGTATAACTTTTACCTTTGTGCGTTATTTTGGAGAATCCTGTTTTTGTATATTTTTTAGCTCGTCTGAACGTCCGATACGTAGCTGGTTCTGAGACTGGTTTGATAGGTGATTCTCGTATAGTGTTTTTGAGCCGCCCAGACGGACGTTTCGTAAATAGGGGTCGTTTTGACTGTATATAAGCCCGACCATTTCCCTCTGGAGTTCACTCTATTTCTGGCCAACAGAAATAGATTGAACTCCTTGCATGCTGATGAAATAGCTCAGAGACCTCGCTGTTGGCCCTTTGAATGCTGATGATAGAACTCAAGGTATTATCTGATGGCCCTTTGTATGCTGTTGATAATATGTCAAACTGCTTACCTTTGCTGGCCGTAGTTGGCGAGGTGTTCTTCCAGATATATTAGTTTTTTTCCAGATATATGTTAATTTAGTACTATCGAATTCCGCCGTCACCGAATCGGGAATATTTTCCCACGCCGTTAACCTGTCTCCTGTAATAATATTAGTTTAACCTGAACCCCGCCGCTGAAGTAAATACAACCGTAAACCGTTATTTCCAGTCTATAGCATTTTTTTGATATATGTAAATGATTAATGGTGAATAATACATTTATAACTTTATTAAATCATCGTATTTTATTCCGGCGAACCAAGGGACCCAATTCTCGTCATCTTTTTGAAGCGAATGCGTGACTTTTCGAATGGAGTAGGGATATCATCGGAGCACCCGGCCGCGGTGCTCTCCTTGGTGCATTCGGCTTTTGGGTACCTATAGCACCAGCCTGGGGGAGTTGCGCGTTGTTCTCTTTTGGGTAGGCGAGACAGCATCGTGAAGACATCGCCGGCCGCGGTGCTCTCCTTGGTGTATTCGGGTTTTGGGCACCGATAGCACCAGGCTGGGGGAGCTGCCGGACGGATAGATCCCTCTGTTGGTGTCGTAAACCGCTCGGGAAATTTGTCATACAGATCCTCCTTCGACCCTGGAGATACTTCCAGGACGGGCATACGGGGTCTCTTGGAATTCGTTGACATCTCTTACTGTAACAAATAGGAAGAAAAGATATCGACTCGGCTTTTTTATTGGGGATACTGGTATTTTCCAGCAACTGGTTAGGGTTTATGACTGGCTTTGTCGTGGACATCCCTCGGCCATCACTGTCGTGGGAGAACCGAGGCGCGTCCACGAGACACCATCGCAAAAGCATCGCCGGCCGCTGTGACTGCTTCCTATATTAATTTTCCCTTTTTCCTTCTTCTCGTCATCTAAGACCGTCACCCTATCGTCTTCCTTGTCGTCTTTTCCTTCTTCTATGCCATTCGACTCTACTTCTTCATTTTTTATATCGTCAGCATCCGGTTTCTCAGCATAGCCTTCAGCAACTTCTTCGGTTTTTCCTGGTTCGCCTTTTGCTCCTGGGCGGTTGCCTTGCCCTTCTCCTCGGGAGCGTCATTCTAGACGGTTTCTTTAGGTTGTTCCTTTCCCTCTTTGGACGCGGACTTTGAACGCTCTTGATCAGGTTCTTGCTTTGAGTCTTTTCGGTCGCGGTTTCGGTTGCCTCTCTCAGGTTGGTTCATGATATCTTTGGTTATCTCTTCGAGTTTAAACAGGTTAGATTGCTCAATTATTTCAGAGCAGCTATCATCAGTATCAGTCGATAATTCTATCTCAGAATTATACCTTTTTAAACTGCCAGTACTTTGCACACCAGATACAGTCGAATTTATGGCATTCTCCGAATAAGTTGATACTACGTTCGGTTGATAATTATCTCCGTTGACCCTAACGTCTTCCTCTAATGCGAGAGTATATCGGGGAGTCAAATATTGTAGTTTGCTAGTCATGTAAGGAGCTTCGTTCTCAATATCGTCGATAGTATCACATTCGGTTGAAACCTTCTCAATACCGTATCGCAAACATAGACGTTCTGGGTTATCTAACCTTACCGTCACGGCATGGCCGACCGTAGCGTTTTCGCCCAAATTTCCTCCTCTATTGTGTTAATAGATCGGGGCGGAAGATATTGTAGTTTGAAGTCTTCCACGAAATCATTCCATGTTTCCCAAAAATATTTATTATTACGGTACCATAGTAAACATTTCCCTCTCAGCATTTCGGTTAAAGTACCTAACATTTTGCTTCCAGCAATTTCATAGTATTCTTGGTAATCTCTAATTGATATATTGATTTCCGGGTGGAAACCGCGTTGAGGACTTTGAAGTAGTCGACGTTTCGCGCTCTGTTGCAAGAGGCATCTTCAGGACTAAGTTATCAAACCAAGCGCTAAGAAGATACTGTCGTCTGTTGGGGCGGGTCTTTATATATGAGGGGACTGGTGTGACCAGATGGTGTTTGGAGTGGGGGTAACGTAGTGGAAGGGGTGGGGTTAACAGGTGGGGGTAACGTAGTGGAAGGGGTGGGGTTAACAGATGGTCGGCCATCAGGTAGAAGCAGTTGGGACAGGACTGATTTCCAGGTATGATGTAAGTGAAAACCATCATCTCTATTAATATTGGAGGGGTGTTTTAGGATTTCTATTGATTCACGGATCCTTCTAGGGTAGTAATGGGATTCACGGGCGAGGACTTTGGTTTGTGCAAACAGGATGTCATGTCCCGTGTTATATCTGTGTTCAGCGAGAGCTGAACCAGCGATTTGTCGCAATCTAGTGCAGCGTTCGTGCTCAGATACTCGGACGCTTACTGATCGCTTCGTCTCGCCAATATAGACACTTCCACAGGAGCATGGAATCCGGTACACACCAGAGGAAAGAAGAGGAGGGATTTTGTCCTTTGTAGAAGGAAGTAAGTCCGATAGTTTGGAAAGGGGTTTGAATATCGGTTTTATGTTGTGCTTTCGGAGGATGCGTCCAATACGATCTGTCGTACCCTGGACGTAAGGAAGAAAAGCGGTTGCGATTGGGACGTCGGGATGCTGATGAGGTGTGTTATCTGTTGGGTTTAGGTGTCGGGAAATGGTTTTAATTATCGAGGACTTGGGGTAGTTGTTTTGGGATAAGACTTTGGTTAAGTGGTCAAGTTCGTTTTGCAGGTATGTGGGGTGGGTAATAGAAATGGCTCTTTTCACAAGGGTATTGATGACAGCTTGCTTCTGAGCGGGGTGATGGTGGGAATTGGCATTGAGGTATCTATCGGTGTGAGTGGGTTTCCTATACACGGTATGTACAAGGGAGCCGGATGGAGTGCGAGTAACTAGGACGTCGAGGAAAGGGAGAGAGCCATCTGTTTCCACTTCCATGGTGAAGCGTATGTCTGGGTGTTGCTGGTTGAGGTAGTCGAGAAAATTGTTTAAGGATTGCCGTCCATGTGGCCAAATTACGAAGGTGTCATCCACGTATCTGAACCAACATTTGGGCTTGAGGTTGTGGGATTCGAGGATTTGTTGTTCAAATGCCTCCATGAAAATGTTGGCCACAACAGGGGATAAGGGTGAGCCCATGGCAGCTCCCGAAACTTGTTCATAGAACTTGCCTCGGAACTGGAAGTAAGTGGAAGATAGACAAGCACCTACCATGTCAGCGTAACAAGAAGGTTGGTTATCAGATGTAAGGAGTTGTGTAATTATGGCGATGGTATCCTGGATTGGAACCCTGGTAAATAAGGACTCAACGTCGAAACTAACCAGGAGGTCTTGGGGATCAAGGGACAGGTTTTGGATTCTTTGCACAAAATGTTGGGAATTGAGGATGAAGGAGTCCGTGTTACCGGTATATTTGTGTAGGATGTTGGCAAGAAACTTGGAAAGAGCATAGGTAGGACTGGCAATTGAACTGACTATAGGGCGTAGCGGTATATTAGGTTTGTGGATCTTAGGTAAACCATACAGTCTAGGAGGTCGGGAATTTCTCGGAATAAGGGCTTGTTGTGTGTCTTTTGGGATGGGAGATTGTTTGATGAGATCTGTAATCTGGCGGGATAGGCGGGAAGTAGGGTCACGACTAAGGATACGGTATGACGGGTCGTTGAGCAGAAAATTCATTTTCTCTTCATAGGATTGGGTGTCAAGGATGACAGTAGTGTTACCTTTGTCAGCTTTGAGGATGACGATATCAGTGTTGGATTTTAGGGATTTGAGAGCGGTTGACTCATTTCGTAAGTCGTCTACATTCTCAGACACGTCCAAACCTAAACCGTTTAGAACTTTCTCCATTTCGGCTTTGATAAACAATGGAACCATGTCACTGGGGTCGGTTTTCCGGCTGATGAACCGGCGTCGGAATTCGGTATCTTAAATTTCTTAAGATGGTAATTTTAACTGTTCGGGCGCCAATAATTCACTCCCGTGAGGACAGCAAGATTGCCATTAAGTCAGGACCCATCAACAGCACTGGCGATCGACTCACCAGTACGGAAGCGTCATTGCACTTGCGCTTCTTGGAATTGTTTGGGGTCTCGCCCATGGTGAAGCTCGTGACTCTATTGGCAATTACCCCACCACCACCTACGATTTAGTAGGGACGAAAAGCCGACGTCAACCAGCGGATGGTTAGGCTGTTTGGAATCCCGCCAACGGTGTCTGCAACAACACCGATAGGCGACAAAATAACTCCCAACAGCAGTGGCAAACCTTCAGTGTCAACCTTGGCTTTGTCAATAAATTGGCAAAGCAACGTCCAGCCACCCACCAAGAAGAGGAGGAAGCCCCTCATCTGCGTCCGGATCATGAAGGTAGATTGCAAAATGGTGGCCATAAAAAGAAGGACCTCCTTCGACCCTGATGAGTTTCCCTCCCGCGATAGTGACGTTTTACTCCCCCGCGATAGTGACGTTTCCCCGCGAGAGTGACGTTTTCCCCAAGTGAATTTCCCGCGAGAGTGCCGTGTTTATTTTTTCCAAGTTTTTTCCTCGACGTGGGCATGGTGTAACGAAACTCCGTTCGTTATAAAGAAATCCATATTTATTTTGTTAGTAAGTTTTTATTGATTGTGTTGTGATCTTGTGTTTCTTTATTAAATGAAACTAACACTTTACTACTGTAATGTTTATTGTACTCACTTCACTTATAGTTACAACTTACCACGTTCGGTTACATTGAGCACCTTGTACGAAGGGTGTCATGTCGCGTCTGACTGTAACGTCCGTGTATCTTATTCTAAATGCGTACGGTCGGTAATACAGGCAATACAGGTAACTGCAATACATAGCAGTCGCTAACAGAGGTATTACAGGTAACTGCAATACATAACACCTTCCTTTTTTTATAAAAAATAAAACAACTATTCCACAACAAGTAAACATAAACTGTAAACATAATATTACAATATAGGCTTAACAGTAATCAAAATATACATTTACTAAACTTAACCTATAATATATTCATTTAGTCTACTTGGAAGTCTTCTATTTCTTTTTGAACGAATAGGGGTTGGTACATTTGGGTATACAATGTTTTGGGTATCCGGTATAGAATTATTGTTATCATTATCTACAGTGATTTGCGGTTCCCTATCAAGAAAAGTGTTATTAGTATTTCTAAGATGTTGACTACTGCGCCTCACCTTTCTATTGTTAACATCTACCCAATAAGACCTAGGAGTGTTTGCAATATCTACCACTTTTCCCCTTGTCCATTCTTTTTGACCAGTATTAACTAACACATGGTTCCCAATGTCATACTCATTAAGCTTGGTTGCGCGTTTATCAAAATACTGTTTATATAGATCTTGTTTATTTTTAAACTTTTCAGCAATCTTGTCACTATTTTGAATTTCTGGCTTTAGTAAATTGTCACTCATTGGTAATTTTGTCTTTAATCTACGGCTAAATAATAATTGTGCTGGGGACACATTTAGGTTGGGTAATGGTGTATTCCTATAATTAAGCAACGCTAAGTCTAAATCAATATTTTTTCTAAGCATATTTTTGGCAATTTTAACACCACTTTCTGCTTGACCATTGGCTCTGCTTAGATGTGGACTTGTCGTAATTATTTTAAATTCCCAGTTTCTGGCGAATTTCTTGCATTCATATGAGTTCAATGGCATGTTATCTCCTATTAATATACTTGGAATTCCATGACAAGCAAATACTGTTTTCAATGCCTTTATTACATCATTTGAAGTCTTGCCCTTTAGTTGTTTAATTTCAAGCCATTTTGAATAGTAATCCATGACTACTAGATAGTCTTTATTATTGAATTGTAAAATGTCAGTTGATACCTTCTGAAATGGGTATTTTGGTATTTCATGTGGTCTTAATATGTTATTTATATTTTTTGGTCTATATTTCTCACACGTAGGACAATCTCTTGTTTTAGCCTCTATTTGTGCATTCATTCCTGGCCAATAAAATGAATTGTGCGCTATCAACTTTGTCTTAAACATACCTTGATGGCCTTCGTGTAGTAGTGTTAACATGTTTTGTTGAAGTGTTTTTGGTACTACTATTCGATCTTTATAGAAAACTAAATTATCTACTACATAAAGCTCATCTTTAATGTCCCAATAAGAGTGTAATTTTGAATCTATTTTTTTTCGAGAGTCTGGCCATTTAGTGCGGCAATATTTTGAAACTAGACGTAGTTCGGGGTCCTGATTTGTTTCATCTTTAAATTGTTGTCGTTTTAGCTCACTCATTCTTAGATGTACAGATATTGAATGTACCATTTCTTCAGTAGTATCATTATCCTCTGTTTCTAAGTTTTCTAAATAATTTCTTGATAACAAGTCAGCAATATGCATGGTCTTGCCAGGAGAATAGTGAATTTGTAAATCATATTTAATAATTTTCAATTTTAATCTCTGTAAACGGTGGTTATAAATTTTACTAATAGGTTTTTGCATTATTGATATCAAAGGTTTGTGATCTGTAATTACAGTGAATTTTCTTCCATAGATGTACAAATGAAACTTTTTAATTGCGTGGACTACAGCCAACATCTCCTTTTCGATCTGAGCATACTCTTTTTCAGTATTTGTCAATGATCTAGATGAGAATGCCACTGGTCTTCCCCTCTGTAACAATACTGACCCTATTCCATCCTTTGATGCATCAGTCTGAATTACAGATTCAACAGAACTATCAAACGGTGACAATACTGGTGCTTGACAAATTATATCTTTAATTTTATCCAATGTTGTGGTATGCAATTGTGTCCATTGAAAACAAATGTCTTGTCTTAGTAATTGCCTTAAAGGTTGAGTGATTTCAGACAACTTTGGTATATATGATCTCAAATAATTAATCATGCCTAAAATGCTCTGAAGTTCTTTTTTATTATTAGGATTTTTTAATTGTTTTATAGCTTTTATCTTGTCTGGATCACAATGCATTCCTTGTTCATCAAATATTTGACCCAAATATTTTACTGATTTTTGTTTAAATTGTATTTTCATCTTATTAAATTTAACATTATGTTTTAATGCTCTTTTGACTACCATATTAATTATTTTATCATGTTCTAGTTCATCATTAGTTGCAATTATTAAATCATCTATATAGACCGTGACACCAGGGATATTCGCAAAATATTTTTCATTCGTTTTTTGAAACCATTCCGGTGCCAATTTCAAGCCAAATGCTAATCGGTTAAACTTATAGCACCCAAAAGGTGTGCTAAAGGTGCAAAGTTTACTGCTTTCTTTCTCTAATGGTACTTGATAAAATCCTTCCTTTAAATCTAACACCGTAAACATTTTTTTACCTTTCAAATTTATAGCAACATCCTCTAATTTAGGTATCAAGTAATATTCCCTGTCAATAACTTTGTTCAGTTCTTGTGGATCTAGACACAGTCTTAGACTACCATCTTTTTTTTCGATTATCACCAGATTGCTGACCCAATCCGCAGGTTCGTTAACCTGGGAAATTATATTCCTTGTCACTAAGTCATTTAATTTCTGTTTAAGTTTGTCTTTGATAGCAATAGGGACTCTGCGACTTGGAACAGCAACCGGCTTACAATCAGCTTTCAATCGTATGGTACATTTGTCCGGAAACTTGCCTACACCTTCAAATATTTCTCTATTTGCTTGTATAAATGATTCAACATTTTCATATTTAGCTACTAACTCATTAACTGTCTTAATTAAACCTAATTCTTTTATAGCATGCAACCCTAGCAATGACTTACAATGGTTATTGTCTACTACAAAAAATTCTCCTCTGTATATTTTACTTTTAAATTTAAACTGTAGCTCTAATTTGCCTAATGGTTTAATTCTACTACCTCCAAATGCCTCTAATATAGTCTTTGTTGTTCTCAGCCGTTGTTCCATCTCCGGGTTACTATTCTTAATTCTTTCAAAATCTTCTTTTTTGATTATGTTTACTTCAGCTCCGGTATCCAGTTTTAATCTAATCTCTTGACCTTCAATTTTCATATTTTCTGACCACTCTTGCCGACGACTAACTTCATTAATCGTAACACTATTTACAAATACATCTTCTTCGGATTCCTCTTCATCGGCTTCCACTAGTTCTTGTACCTTGGTATCTCTGTATCTGCATGCGATGGCAAAATGGTTGAATTTTCCACATCTTTTGCATCTTCTACCATAAGCTGGACAATTTCTTGGTGCATGATTCTTCTTACACTTCATACATGGACTCTGTTTATCAAATTTTCTTTTTTCTTCGTCTTTTCTTTCTTTTATACCTTTATTCTTCTTTAATTCATCTACTACGGTATTTTTGTCAGTTTGCTGCAACTCCTTAATCTGTTCCCTTGTTTTTTCATAAGTTCTACAAGTCTCGATGCACTTATCTATCGTAAGATTTTCCATACTTATTAATCTTTCTTGGAGGGTACGCTCATTGATCCCTAACACCAATCGGTCCCGTATCATTTCATCTGAATCTTTAAATTCACAATTTGTAGCAATTTTCTTTACATCATTTAGGAACACATCAAAAGGTTCACCTGGTTCTTGCTTGCGATTGTAAAAGATAAATCTTTCGTATAATATATTTCGCTTCGGGGTCATGTACTTGTCAAACTCCTTCATCACTGTTGTATACGACTTTCTTTCTTCAGCTGACAATGTGAAATTGTTATATATGTCCACAGCTTCTTGACCAATTATGTTTAAAAACAATGCTACTTTGATTTCATCCTTCTTTGTGGATTTTTCTGTAGCTAGCATGTAAATTTCAAATGCTTGTTTAAACTTTCTATAATTTTCTGCCACGTTACCGTCAAATTGTAGTGGTTCCGGTATACGCATCTCCATCTTGGCTTCGTTTATCGATCACTGATTCGTTCTATGTACTTTACTCGTCCTTTGTTTTCTTACTCGCTTTTGGACTGCGCCATGTTGTGATCTTGTGTTTCTTTATTAAATGAAACTAACACTTTACTACTGTAATGTTTATTGTACTCACTTCACTTATAGTTACAACTTACCACGTTCGGTTACATTGAGCACCTTGTACGAAGGGTGTCATGTCGCGTCTGACTGTAACGTCCGTGTATCTTATTCTAAATGCGTACGGTCGGTAATACAGGCAATACAGGTAACTGCAATACATAGCAGTCGCTAACAGAGGTATTACAGGTAACTGCAATACATAACAGATTGTATAACTTTTACTTGTGTGCATTTATTTTGGAGATCCTGTTTTTGTATATTTTTGAACTCATCTGAACGTCCGGTACGTAACTGGTTCCGAGACTGGTTTGATAGGTGATTCTAGTATAGTGTTTTTGAGCCGCCCAGACGTACAAGTTTCGTGAATAGTGGCGGTCGTTTTGACGGTATATAAGCCCGACCATTTCCCTCTGGAGTTCAGTCAATTTCTGTTGGCCCCTTGCATGCTGATGAAATAGCTCACAGACCTCCCTGTCGCGCCTTTGAATGCTGATGCGCGAACTCATGGTATTATCTGATGGCCCTTTGTACGCTGTTGATAATACGTCGAACTGCTTACCTCTGCTGGCCGTAGTTGGCGAGGTAGTTTTGTCAGACATATGTTTTTTTCAGATATGTTAGTTTTTCCCAGATATATGTTAATTTAGTACTATCGAATTCCGCCGTCACCGAATCGGGAATATTTCTCCTGTAATAATATTAGTTTAAGTAACACCCGAACCCCGCCGCCGAAGTAAATAAAACCGTAACCTGCTATTTTCAGTCTATAGCATTTTCTTGATAAATGATTAATGGTGAATAATACATTTATTACTTTGTTAAATTATCGTATTTTATTCCGACGAACCCAGGACCTATGAGCTACCTATAACAGGGTTAAATATTGTTATATTTATTGTGTAACGCTTCAACACTGCACCAGAGAACGAGGTGCGTTACACTTGGTGAACAATGATCAGGGGACCCAAAAAGTCCTATTTCCATGTTAGGGGAAATAGGACTTTTTCAACTTCCTTTTCGGCACGACTACAATACCTAATCATACTGCGTATGATAAAGTAATAGTATATTATTTTATGAGCAAGTAATGTAAGCAATTTCCTACGAGAACGAAGTTTTCGTAGGAAGTTTTCGAGTGAGAAATTGCCATTACTTGCGAATGGAATACTATACTTTTTCTGCGACCACGCAACGAAATTTTATAATTTGATGTTTGTGCATATAGGGGCGGCTGTATGTCAGTATGACGGTTTACAGGATTTTGACAGATTAAAATTGTTTGGTGCGCTTGTCACTTAGCGACGTTGTCAATGCCTTGACATTGTCGCTAAGCAGTGTATCAAAACAATATGGAAAAGAAAAATCCAGAGCTGTGATTGGTTCTAAAACCGTGAGGAATGAATTATTTGTCACTACTCGCGGGGTATGAGCATCCAGGAATGAAATATTTGCCATGTGTGTGGGGAATGGTTAGTATTACTTATCATAAATTGCCATGATAATGAATGCATTCCTCAATAGGAGTAGAAAAAAAAATTAGTTGGCATACGCTTTTCAAAAAATGAGTTTTTCTACTTTGCGTTCGTTATGAACTCATAACGAAACCGCTTTCGGTATCGTTATGAAAACACTAGATCACAAACTTTCAGTAACTTTTAGTTTTCCAAGATTGATGAAATTGACATCAAGTGTCAAGTAAGGCTGACATTTGAATCGCTATTGGCTCGCGTCAATCGTATTTATGAATTTTACTACAACTACTAACTGTTGAAGAAAAAAATTACACTAGATTGTAAGATGACAACCGCAATTTTTGACATTTATGTAAAATTAAGGTCGCAAAGTAGAAAAAATAGTATATCACACTCGTTTTATAAGACGCATTGGCGCACTCGTTCCATTTGGGACTCGTTCCAAAACGACTCGTGCGCCAATTTTTGTCTTATAAAACTTGTATTATAATATACTATAATGAATACTATTATAAGCCATTGCGTATTATTTTGCATCATATCAATCGGATGATTAACAACCACGTTATGGCTTGTTTGGTTTTGTTTTTATACAGCCTGTACAATATATTGTATAATAACTTAATTAATTAAATAAAATGTACACCATTCAAAATTTAAATTAATTAAATTATCTTGAATAATAATTTCTTGTATATTGTTATTATATTATTACTAATTTACGCATAATTTAATTAATAATTTTATCTACGTTTATACCCTCGGGTGACTTAAAAAGCTCGAGGGCCGATAGGACCGAGAGTAACGGTCACCCTCGGGGCATAAACATCCGTGTAATGGCATTGGTTCATAAATAACTATTATCTACGACTCACATATAATAAGTTCATTGCATACGTATCTATGACTATATAATCCCCATCATTATACGCGCCAATGATTATAATGACACTAGCGTTGTATAATAATGACAGTTCGTTCAAATAATGACCTCATTATTTGAACGAACTGTCATCATTAAACGACGCTAGTGTCAAAGTCTGTCAAAACCAACGTGGATGACATTTATGTGACAGCTCGCCTCGCCATCATTGAAATATACATTTAAAATATTTGATATAAAACGGAATTTATGAGTCATAGATAAAACGTCGTATTTGACTCGCACATAACGGATAGAAATCACTCGCATGATTACACGCTCGCCTACGGCTCGCGTGTAAACTTCATGCTCGCGATTTATATCCTTAATTATGTGCTCGTCAAATAATATAGTATTATCTACGACTCACATATAATAAGTTCATTGCATACGTATCTATGACTATATAATCCCCAACATTATACGCGCCAATGATTACAATGACAGTAGCGTTGTATAATAATCACAGTTCGTTCAAATAATTACCTCATTATTTAGACGAACTGTCATCATTATACAACGCTAGTGTCAAAATCTGTCAAAACCTACGTGGATGACAGTTATTTGACAGTTCGCCTCGCCATCATTAACAAATATATTTTGAATGTTTTGCATAAAATGGAATTTATGAGTCATAGATAAAACGTCGTGTTTTCTCGCACATAACGGATATAAATCGTTCGCATGATTACACGCTCGCCTACGGCTCGCGTGTAAACTTCATGCTCGCGATTTATGTCCTTAATTATGTGCTCCTCAAATAATATACTAATTATGTCCTACATAATCATAAAGTGACATTTTACATCTTAGATACCGGGGCAACAACTGCTTCTTAACGCCCGCGCAGGCGTTAAGGGTTGCCATGGTTATATGTCAAACATATCAAATATTTGTCATTCAAATTGTAAATTTTAAGTCGTCAATGTCAATTATTGGTGATTAAGGTTATACGTTTGACAATTAATTGTCTGTACTGTCACTCGGCAATCTCAATTATTGGCGATTAGGGTTATGTTTGATTAATTGTCTATAATGTCTATATTGTCACTAAACTCCGAATTGCTTGTATTATTATTCAACTAGATACGCGTGTCACTCAGGGCTGTGGAGTCGGACTCGTGGAGTCGGAAACGGAGTTCAGATAAATTTCAGAGGAGTCGGAGTCGGAGTCGGAAAAAATGTACCGACTCCGACTCTGAAGTTTATACACGAGCCGTAGGCGAGCGTGTTTTATTTACGACTCATAAATTCCATTGTATATCAATTATTTTAAATGTATTTGTCAATGATGGCGAGGCGAACTTTCACATAACTGTCATCCAGGTAGGTTTTGACAGACTTTGACACTACCGTTGTATAATGATGACAGTCCGTTCAAATAATGAAGTCATTATTTGAACAAACTATGATTATTATACAACGCTAGTATCATTATACTTATTGGCGTGGTATCTCGGTGGGGATTATATAGTCATAGATACGTACCTAGGCAATGAACTTATATGTGATAAAATTAGATATGATAATAGTACTTTCTCCATATATAGGGTGAGTCACTAGAGTTACTGGAGGTAGGTACCATGTCATAACATACCACTAGATTCGCACAGAACCACATGATCGGTACTGCATTTATCTTAAGGGATCGAAAAAAATATCTAAAGAATCTGAAAATAGCTTCTTCATATCCGCTGTAATTTTAATCCCCTTTTAGTTTTTTGCTGTATTGCAAACATTAACGGATTTATCGATTTTATCCCCTACTTAACTCTACCGTGCTTGTATAAACACTAATAATATTATTTTGTATAGGTTCATTATAAATAATTGTAGTCGAAGAAGGCTATGCCCATGTTACTACATTTGTCCTACATGATCATAAAGTGACATTTGACATCTTAGATACCGGGGCAAAAACTGCTTAAAAAAAACTCCTTAAAGCCCGCGCGAGCATTAAGGGTTGCCATGGCTATATGTCAAATATATCAAATATTTATCATTCAAATTGTAAATTTTAAGTCATTAATGTCAATTATTGGCGATTAAGGTTATAAGTTTGATAATTAATTGTCTGTATTGTCACTCAACTCAGAATTGTTTGTATTGTTATTCAACTCCGTAGATACGCATGTCACTTGATAACGTCAAAATCTGGTCAAAATATGTATTAATGTTATTCAAACGAAAGAACAAAACCTTTGTAGGACAGAAAGTTGTGTATGCACGTCGGGCATTACTTGATGTTTATACCCTCGGGCTACTTAAAAACCTCTAGGGCCTATCGTCCCTCGAGCTTTTTAAACGGTCACCCTCGGGGCATAAACATCCGTGTAATTGCGTGTAATGCCCTTGGTACATAAATAACTATAGTACGTCTTTACAGATACAAGTATCGCATATACAGTAGGTTATGCAACCAATTTAAGAAACAGCGGAATTTATTTTCCATGGAGCGGAAACACAAATTTTTACATTTGATTTCACCGCCTGCTTTTACTATAATCATTTATAATGACCCCGTATAATATGCAATATAAAGCTACCATTATATAAATAGATGATACCTTCCAGTATCATTTTAAGTAATATATCTAATATAAATTTATGTGCAAAATATCTTATCATATCTTTATATACAATGGAGGATTACCGTTCAATTACAGGTCAATACCCCATGTATAGATCGCAAAACCACTACATTTTTAAAACCACAAAGCTATTTGTTCTTTCGACCCAGCCCAATATATCCTAATTAAAATCTAAAAAAAAGCAAAAATTCTAGAAACGTAAACAGAAGCGTGAAAAGTGAAATTTTGTCCGTTCCGACACTGCGAACATACAAATTTTGCGCTCAAATTGGTTTTGCAAATTAAGCCCGTTAGCGTCAATAAAATAGAAATCAATGATATATTTTCACATTTTACGATACTTCATTCTTATAACGTTATATCTAACACTATATCAGGAAATTATATTACGGTATATTATATTACGGTATATCATAAACAACAGCATACTATAAAACAGTAATCTCTATAAACTTTTTGTGAATCACGAGACGATCAAGGAATCTTGATTGGGTTTGAAGTGAAAGTGATCGGAGATAAGCAGGGATCGTATATGCGTGTATATGTAAGAGTGGCGAAAGTGTGCTTGACAATGAGAAAAAATTGATAAAAAGGTTTAATCAGGCCGTTGTAATAACATATGAGTAAATACCCGCTAAACAAGCAATATCGCAACAACTTCTGTAATATTGTAGGAAAATAACTTGTGTAAATGTATTTATGTTATGTTATTACGATGTTTGTCTGACATTATGAATACAATATTTCAATGATAACATTTGAGCTATATAAATGCGTATTAATACAACATTTTTCTACAAGCTTGAGGCAACATTTTATCTACATAAATACATCAATATATTTACAATATGGAGATAACATTTTATCTACATAAATGCATCATATTCACACAATCTCGCGACACAATTGTATTGACAATATTTTATCTACATACGTGCATCATATTTTTACAAACTCGAGACAACATTTCACAAAGCGGCCCGCACCGGGTGCGACCCGCTTTGGGGTGACACCCGACCGTGAAAAAAAAACTTATAATAACCATCACAATGTTTTTCAACTATAAATCACTTTAGACTTGAAGCCATTTTAACCAGGTATCCATAGTAAAAGATTTAGTTATCAATTGTGATAATTTATAAATGCTTGTAAGTTATTAAATAAATAATTACTGCAGATTAAAATATTTACAAGTGGCAGTTATTCAATCACTACAGTTTTGCGAGTTTTTATAAGTGGCACTACTGATGTATACATATGGTTAGGATTTATTTGTAATCAATTTTTATCTTTACCACAAAGCAATTTTTTGTTGGATATATAGATCATTCAATGAATTTATGTGGTCAACACTCATTTCCACAAAATGTATCTTGTGTAACATCTTTCGGAATAATAGAGACCATATTTATATTTTTTTGCTTCTACTAGCAGCAAAGCATCTGTTGAAAGACTGTGCTCATTATGCTGCAGTAAAGTATTTGCTGAAAATTTTGATGGGATTGTGGCTGCAATTTAGAAATTGTGTGATCATCACGAAAATTTAGACACCAGGGGTGCTGCACAGAACCTTATGTCTGCAGTGTGTGATTTCTTTGCTATCATTTCTTCAAAGTTCCAAGGGAAATAAAGTGTACTCAGATTGCATTGTAAAGTAAAGGCTTGAGTGTTGATCAGTTAGCTATAAAAATAGAGACACTTTGTATACATATATTGAAGAAAAGTCATATTGTAGAAGAAACAATAGATTTTGCTGTGAAAAATCGTAGGACTACGACATTTCAATAAAACAACGAATTCGTCGTAAAAAAACGAATCGCCGGTGATTTGGCCACTGATGCAGGACTTTCACAGAATGGAATGTTTTGACCGATTCAGTATTGAACTCCAACTAGATCGAAGTCAATTTAAGATGTAGTTGCATTGTTCGAGGTTGTGCAGCCAAATACATTACTTTTGGCGAACACTGAAAAGTTGAAATTAACCGTATCCAAATTTACTGGTTTTTATGGTGAGGTATCGGAAACACAACTCCCCTTAAAGATACCAAAAGGGTGAGAAGACATTTAAAAGGCGGCCAGTTACAGTTTCTAATTGGGCGTCTCTAGACTTGAAATTCATCGTGGAATGGGATGATTTTATAGAATCTCATCCGAATGTAACGATCGCACTAAAGTTACTTATGACAATTTGTTCACAAACAGTTGGTTCGTGTGAAAGGTGTAGCAAATTAAAATTAATTAAAAATTATTTGCGGGCAACAATGACCCAAACTAGACTTGGTATATTAACAATAAAACACCAGGCAACACAAAATATAAATGTTCAAAATGTGATTTTCCAGTTTGCGGCTGTTAAAGCTAGACAGAAGAGGTTTTGAGAAAAGAAGAGATTCACTTTCATACATCTATATGAAAGGATATACCTATAATAAGCACCTATAATTATTACTGCAAAATAGAAGACAACGCGTCATACTGAATGGGCAACTATCAGAGTGTGGAGGAAAGCAACTGCTACCGGTTTCCGCAGAGTTCTATTTCGGGTCCCCTAATGTTTGTGCTATACATTGATTATTTAGTTTATAATATCTTTATGCTGATGATTCAACATTCCTCACTGTAGCCGAGGATAACGACGCAGTTTCCACCAACACTGCACGAAGTATGCGCCAAGCTGGTTTTTCACAATAGATTACAAATGAATAGTTACTTGCTTATCAGGTACGGGCAATCAATGACGAGGTTCCCCTCAGATTTCTTGGTGTGTGGTTCCAGTCATTATGTACGATGTAACATGTGTATTTAATGCAAAAACTCACTAAGTGACGAGTGATGTTTGCCACTATTACAATAAATGCATGTCGTCCTTCGTTAATTGATTATTAATCTACTTAAAACAGGTAGTTTGAGCTTGCAAAACTCCAAAAACTGTTTTTTCAAAATTATGGTAATTATGGGGCCGTAATAAAAATCCAAAATGTGAACTCCCTATCAAGGAGTTTGCCATGGAATTCACTTCTAATTAGAAGCAACTTCTTGGAATAAATATCTTGCTAAAAAAAGTGTTTTCTTATATCTCGTTTCCACCTCATTATGGAGCAAAGGTACAAATTTGTGGGACATATTAATTTTCTACAATTTTTATTTTAGTAAAGTTCCTTTTTAGATCTATTGTTTACGAGCTATGGCACAGGAAAGCTATGTTAGGAGTCGTAAAAAATCAGACAAAACAGATTTTAAATATAAAGAAAAAAAAGATTATAATAATATAATTATTATACTATATGTCTGTATAATTCTTTTCAATTGTGTAAAACTTATTTAGTTTTAAAATATTCAATTAAAATGTTAACTCGTGATCTATTAATGAAATGGTCAGAAATTTTATTTCAAACTTTTCTAAAGGCTCTTTTGCTCTGAAATGCAGTAATATTTGCTAATAATGGTCAGAATATTCAGCCTTTAAAATGTATTAGGTCTCTAGAATAAAGATACGATCTACCTAAAGTACCTTTTTGCATTGATTTATTTACCACAACAAGACAGAAAGTTAAAAGAAAGAAAGTTTCTTAAATGCATTTTCCATAATTTAATTGATATTTTTTGTTTCTGTGACAGCTTTATAATAAAAATATATGTATAAAAAATAAAAGAACATTCTTTTAATGACACCGATGTGCAAGAATGTAAAAGGGTAAAACTCACTAAGTGCAAAAATTTAAGTTTTTCCGTGATGTGAAATGCAATAGTTACACACATAATACATGGTGTTTAAGTATTAAATTAACTAAAAAGTACAAGTATATTTGCACTAGAATGTATATATTTTTTTAAAGTCCAATTTCTATATAAAAGAGTGTTTTTCTCAATAGTAGTAAGATGTCACTTAGTGACTTTTACCTTTAACCCGACGATATTTACTTGACATAACACCACTAACAGTGTCGACTGGTGAACTCAATGCGTTCGTGGTGGTTCGTATTTTATTCTTTTCTTAACACACTTATTCACAAGACTAAGTGAATAAGAATAGGTACAATTTAAGTTTTGTTCTGAATTTTTAACTGAAAGTGTCTATATTTTGCGTTTTTAAAGTAAAATAAAAACTGTATTACCCTTTGAAATTTACTTTTGTCCGTAACGAGTTTTCACCTTTGTTTATTTCAATATATTATTTGTTTATTTCAAGCCAGCCCAACTCAAAAAACTTAAAAAATTTTCAAAATGTTGCGCACCGAAAAAACCCCACCGGGTTTTTTCGGGTCGGGCCCATTCAGACGAACCCTGCTCAAGAACCACCCAATCTATACCATGGCTGAGTTCGAGGAAGTTTGCGATGTCAGCCACTGAATTTTTTTATATATTAATTTTATGTTGCGTTTTCATAAAAATAGATAGGTAGACTAGAAACGGGGCAGACCTAATAGGTCTGCGCATCGCCTAGACGGGTAGATCGCCGATTCGGGTAGATCGGCGATGCGGGTAGAACGCCGATGCGGGTAGATCGCCGATGCGGGTAGATCGCCGAACCGGGTAGAGCGCAGATCCGGGTAGATTGCCGACTCGGTAGATCTCCGATCCGGCTAGATCGCCGATCCGGGTAAATCGCTGAACCGGGGAGACCGCCGATCTGGACAGATCGCCGAACTGGGCAGATCGCCGATCTGGGCAGATCGCCGATCCGGGTAGACCGCCGATCTGGGCAGATCTCCGATCCGGGTAGAACCCAGATCCGGGTAGATCGTCGATCCGGGTAGTTTCGCCGACGCCGAAATCTGTAGGTTCTCACCATCTGTCGTACTGGGCAAAGTCGCGCATGCCGTATACAGTGCTCGCAATAATTATTTAACATTTTGACAATGAATAATTGATTTTCAAAATGTTTGAAAAATAAAAGAACACAAATTTAAAACAACCAAGTAAAAAGTTTCATATGGTTTTTTTCTTTCATTCAAACGTAAAACAAATGTGTGACCCCTTTTGTCAGGGGATAAACTCCTTATTTTTGAATTATAAACAGGGAAGTTAGACAAAATTTTTTTGTTATTTTGAAGGAAACAAACAATTTTGTTTATAAAATGATGTGTTTAACAGAACGATGTTTTTAAACACTACGCAAAAAACATGTTCAAAACATGAAATAAAACATGTTTTAAATCACATACAAAAAAAACAGAATAAAAATATCACGCAAAAATTTTATTTGTCTGCATCCTTTTCATCAAACTGTTTAAACATGTTTAAACAAAATAGCTCAAACAAAGTATTTGTTTTAAAACATGTTAAAACACCGTTTTAAACAACCTGAAAACAAACTGTTTTAAACATAACAACTGTTGGTATAAACAATTAATCAAAATTTGTGCAGAAGAAAGTGCAGAAACAACTAAAGGGAAAGAATTTTCAAAAAAATTTCTAATAGTTTTTTTTTGTTTTAAAGAAGGTATCAGGTAAATATATTTATAATATATACGGTGTTCATTTTTATTAAAAACTTGGTAACATTTTTTTCTAATACAACACGCTGTATATTTTTACATTTTTTAATTCCAAGATCAATTCTAAGAATTTTTTATGGTAATCATTTTTTTATAAAGTGCATATTTTTAGTTATAAGCAATTAATCAAAACTCATGAAATTACATTTTAACCAAAATTTGGGGTTTTGCTTATAATTAAAAAATAACGAATTTTATTAAAAATAATACCTACAAAAAATTGTTTTTTTTATAAAATGTTTTTTAACGGAACAATGTTTTTAAACACTACGCAAAAAATTTTCTAACTTCTAAACATGAAATAAAACATGTTTTAAATCACACACAAATAAAACAGAGATCGAGACATTTTAAATCACGCAAACATTTTATTGTCGGCATTTTAATCGACGTCTTTCCATTCCTTATTTTACAAAAAATAAAAAACAACTGATATTGTATTACTATACTTTCTGAAAAATAACAAAAGCTGTTCAAATTTCGGTAGTTTTAAAAACGTTTAAAACACAACACAACAAACTCTTTTTTAAAACAAAATACTTCAAACAAAGTATTTGTTTTAAAACATGTTAAAAACACTGTTGTAAACATAACAACCGTTGGTGTAAACAATTAATCAAAATTTGTGCCGAAACAATTAAATTTTCCAACAGGTTTTTTTTTGTTTTAAAGTAGCTATCAGCTAAATGTATTTTTAATATCCAGTGTGTCCCACGGGACGTTGGATTGTATGCGTACTTTTGTTACTATTAGAGATATATGCTCTTTCATAATCTGGTCAGAAAACAGTTGAATTGCCAATGGCTTCCAAGCTATTTTGAAAACCCAAAAAACGTTATATTTTAATTATGGTCGTAACTTATTTATTTGGGATCCTCACAAAAACAGCATTTTTATATTATAAAGGCACTTTTTTTGTCTACAATTTGATTATGTCAGTTTAAAATTTAAAACACACAAATGACAAAAATGTCCTTTTGTTCAAATAATAATAATCTAGTAAAATTATTACTATTAATAAGATAACCAAACAAGCATTCGGCAAAACCATAGACATAAAACCAGCGACGGTGGCGCCCAGCAGTGGAGAAAACTGAACTTGTCTGTGATAGATAAATGAGGTTATGTTGTGTTTATTGTTTACAACTATCACGAGAACTATGGTGGTAATAATAACCAAAAACAACGTCGATGAGCACCCTTAACTTTGTTATAAAGATATAACAATCAAGTAAACTTACCGAATGTAGTGTTTTCGTAATAAACACAATAAGTTAAGAAATAACCCAAATAACCTATCTATCATAGAACCACCATATTGATGAATCGCAGCGCCACCTATAGTCCGTGATTTCTCCGAATAATAACATTTATGTGTATTGCAGTTACCTGTAATACGTGCGTTATCGACTGTTATGTATTGTAAGTACACAGATATTACAGGTAACTGTACTATCTGAGTTACCGACCGTATGTATGCAGCATAGGACATGCGGAACCGAATGTTGTAACGTAACTAAGTGAAGCGAATACAATAAACATTATAGTAAAGTGTTGGTTTCATTTGATAAAGAAACACAATATTAAAATAAATAACATGTTCTTTACCAACCAATTGGATTTTGATGACAATAATTATTGTCCTTGAAGGAAAGCAGTGTATTTGGTTGCATATGTGGTGCACGACTTTTTTTTGCGCACATAGTACATGCCATTTTGGGAAAAGTATCATATACAAAACAAAAATAAATTAATATTCATAAAAAAATGCCAAAACGAAGAAACAATAATAAAGAAAGCCATAAAACTAATACAAAATAAATAAATATAGGAATAAACAAACAAATCCGTAAATAAACTTTCAACTAAAACTAAAAAAAAAACATTTAAATTAATAAAACTGGTTACTTTTGAGTTTTCTGCCAATTAAATATCATTTTGAGTAAAAGTTTAAAACACATATCAAACAATGGGATAACCAGCAATGTGTACCAAACAGTATATATTACAATAATAAAAAGTAAATATACTAAGGAACAGTAATTAAATGCAAAAATAACCGAATAAAATTTAAAAAAATCAAATTAGTTCTTATGAAACATTACCATTACTATTTACTTTTTTTTAGTAAAGTAAATGTTATTCCGAATAAAAAGTTTCCTTTGAAGTTATTTGTTTTTCAATTCTTTATAGAGTTACAGGAATGTGAACTACTAATAAAACAAAGAAAGTAACAAATTAAAATTTATAACAAACAATGAAAGTACAAAGAAATCCCATTGAACTTTAAGTGTTTCTTTAGAGAGTACATGTCATTCTGTGTGAAGTATGATTATTCAGAAAATTACAGAAGTGTGATATATTAGCAAAACAAAGAAAATGAAAATTCATATCAAACGACAAAAACAAAGATAAAATAACACATGAGAGCCATAAAAATAAATAAATTTAAGAATAAACAAAGAAATCCATAAATAAATTTTCAACTAAAACTTTTTACTCAGTAAAAACTTGAACTTGAGCATTTGATTAGAAAAAATTTTAATACAATTTTCAAAAAGTGAATATTAACAAATACTGCAATGAAAGCTTAATATGTAAGTTTGTTTTAATTTATAAAATCAGATTACTATAAAGACAAAAATGCTAGCTGCAATAAAAAGCAGCTTGGTTTCCCAATTCCTTAAAAAGTATCATTAAAAATATTACCGAAATAATAGAAATCTATAAAATGCTCAAATCAAGATACTCAACCATACCACACCGTTCCTGAATACAAAATAATTACACCCCATTTAAAAATATTCCAAGCAATGTCTTCTCTTCACCTTTTCTATATATCTTAATATTTTTAAGAATTTATTCATATTAAACAAAAAAAAATGTTAGAGGAAACGTTCTTTATCAAACTTAATTTATAATATATTTTTTAGTTTTTAGCAGGCCAAACCTGATGTGAACATGATGTGGTAAAGAGGATACGCAATTAATTATTTACCACCCTATGTCACTGAGCTTTCTTACTAAATTTATATCCTTTTCTTACTAAAGTTCAACCAAATTTGTATAATTTAATAAATGAAAGACTACTTTAAATGAATTGATATATAACACTTTTACGCTTTTAATCTTCGTAAGACTAAACTTTAACTGGCAGTGATTAATTCAATTAATCTATTGATACTCATTGATTGACATTTGCTGCACAAATTTATTTTAATTTCGGAAAATTAATTTCCTGCCCATTTTATAATTTACTTTTATAATCTACATATTTCTGTCACCATTCTAATATCCCATAATAATTACTTTATATAGGTTCTCTCGTACACTTTTTCCACGAATTGCCTATATTTTGCATCGAACCGATTCATTTCTGTATTCCGGTTGTTATTTTTTCTTTACAGAGATCATATTGCTTTATGAAGATCAATTGCTTCTTTCTTCATATTCCTCCAATGCTGCTGTTTTCGTGTTCCTCAAACATAGTTATTCCTCAAATAAGAAGATGATTCTATTCTGATAATTTTCTTTGACCCTGCGTATAATAAAAACCTATTAGCAAAGACAATATTTAATAATTCTTTAGAAAGATTCTAAAATCCAGTAATTTATTAGATTACAATTATCTGCTTGCTTTATCTTTTCAATTGCTAAAAGTTACAGCCGTTTGAAATATTAACAAAATAATAAAGAGTAAATAAATTGGGTATTGAGGATTTTTGTTGAACTGACTACCTAACAAATTAAAAGATGAATTGAATAAACAAATAAATCCCCATGATTTTTGTTTGTTTTTTAAATATTTTTCTAGTAGAGTCAAAAGTTTGATATAAAGTTATTTTGTTACAAAAGTTTAAAATATTAGCAAAACAAAGGAAAATACAAAATGAAAAAACTCATATCAAACTATGCAAAAGCAAAAACAAAATAAAAAGAAGAAAACCATAAAAATAATAATTTTAAAAACAAATAAATCCATAAATATGAATACATATGGAAAATTAAGCAGATTCTATTGTTTTTTCTTTGATCAAAAAATGTACACATCAAAATAGATACATACCACAGTAGTTTCCACACTCTTCTCAAGGTTTCTTTAAGGTTAGACTCGTTTACCTGGTGGGCAATATCCTTCGGAGAGCTAATTCATAGGTAAATCATTTGCACAAGCTTTGCTAAAGTCAAACGACTGAAAAAAGGAATTGTTCCTATTCATGGACGTGCTAGCATATCCATTTAAATGAACAAACAAAATTCCACAGGTATATTTTTTTGACAGTCCTTGAAAACAACGTGCGGATATGCAACCAACATGACAGCAAAGGGATAATATCGATTAGTTCTATTTGCTTGAATGTGCACAGTGCACTTTCGTATCTTTCGATTTCGTACCATTTCATGACCATTTCTAGCCTAGAAGCACACAACAAACAATTAACTAAAGAATAATATACGGAACGTTAAATTATGTACTTACTACCACCGTCATGAAATTGCACTTTAATAACAGCCAGGCACTGTTACGTTGATTGTAAACAGAGAATTGCAGATAATTTAGCTCCGAGACTCGACGAACACGTAAAACCGAACCAGCTGACATCTCACAACTAATTTAGGTTATAACCACTTTTCACAGATGCCGATATGCCAACATGGCGCGTGAAAATTCCCTAACGTACCAAACGTACCTAAAATCGCCAGAAACATTCGGTTTAGTTATACAATATATCAAAATACGAAATATACGTATAAATACGAAATATACGTATACGAATTACGTCTTTGTCGGGCGTTGTCCATTGCAGGGCGCTTCTGATTGAGGCCGGGTGGAACACGTACATTTTTACGCTGCGAAAGCCATGCGTTTCCCCGGCTTAATTTCCGTTGCAAATTCTTCAAACTAAACCTAATTATAGTCGCATAGTTACCAGAGAACGCCTACGACAACATTATGGGTTATTCTGACGGAAATTTAAACCATTTTCAGCAACATAATAGCACCGACGGGAACAACGTTGTCATTTTGAGTATATCAAATACGGAACTGTCATATTATTGAGCCGTCGGCATGGAGACTCGAGTAGAAGTACAGTCACAAAACGACAACCATAAATTTACTCAAATTGAAGGAAATAAATTCGAAAACTTGACAAAATATCGACAAATAGATTGGCCTACGCGATAGAGCTTTCTGTTTTGAGCAATAAATGTCGCGGTTGACCGCCCATCGTTGCTTCTCCTAGGATCCTTTGAAAACACAAAGGGTAAAATTTTCGGGCAAGTGCCGAACGGAGTGTACCCACTCCAAAAAATTTTTGCAATGTAATTCAAACGGCGAAATTGCCGTACGTCGATTTTTCGCTAAAGATTAAGAGAAATGGGCGCTAAATCCGCAATTCGCGAGTCTACACAGCAGCGAAACGGCATTTTGAAGGCAAAACCGCGGCCGCGGCCGCGGTTTTGCGGTTTTCGCGAAGAAAGACGCGAAAATCCAGCGTTTAGACGTCGTTGATTTTGTCTTTTAGTTATTATGATAGGTAATTGGTGATTCCGCGAACGCGTTTACCGATAATTATGTCTGACTAATAATTCGTATATTGTTAACAATAGGTCATCAATGTTTTTGGTATACATTTATTGTCTTACAGTATAACTCAAGATGAAATCAACACAGTTAATATTGCTGATTGTTTTAGCTTACTAAAACTATGAGTGATGCTGCACTTGTAATACACGTCACAGCTATTTAAAGGGGCTTTCCATAAAACAGATTAAAGAACATTTCTTTAAAAAAAAATTAAACCCCATTGCCTAATTATACTCGTACGTATTATTAGTCAGACATAATTATCGTCAAACGCGGAATGATCTATTACCTATCTACTTATCTATTTTGATGAATAAGCCAATTAAAAATTGATAAATATTGATTACTTACTCTACTGAACATAGATTTTGGAAATTCGTAGCTGTACCAATTTCATACTAAATTTAATGCAAAGCTGATAGTATGGATCTACTGTATGTGGATGAGATAATACCCCCTGCGACATCTCGGATGTATGACGGATGTCTATTACTTCGATATCTAATCTATTCAATATTATCGTTTTAAGTTAATTGATACAAATTCATTTAGAATAGTTTCTTATTTTCTCCACCAGGAGCACATACGTACAAAGCACAAAGTTATTTTTTGAAATCGCAACAAGTACGCTGTATAACGCTTAAAAAGACCGTTGGCCAGTTGATGCTCCAAGCCTCATGTGCGACAATCTAAAAAGTCTACAGTCATCAAGATTCTGCTACACACCTTGTGGTAACTTGAAGACCCAACACCTTTCAAATCCGATATCGAAACAAAAACCAATGGAAGCGTTTATCATGTGTAAACTCCCATTGGAAAAGAGTGACGGTGAAAAGAACGAACAAATTTTCAAGAAATACCATGACTCGTTGTCAAGGTCGAATAATGTAAACGATTTAACGCAAGAATTTTGTATGTGGAATTTTAGGTCAACTTTACTCACTTTGCACACATATTGATATCTCGCGGTATTATTATATTGGAAATGTAATTCTCGCAAAATTTCATTTAGCGGTTGTTTATACATACAGTGTGTTCATTTCAAAAGTATCCACCCTTAATAACTATTGACCCGATGCGATTACTGCTTAGCGTAGAAACACGTCGATTTAGATATCGAGGGGGAAGTTCAAAAATTGTACCTAGCGAATTTTAGGTTTTATCCCTTCACCCCCAGCCACCCCACTTTGAAATTTCAAATGGCACCCCCTACCTTGTGATACATCATTTGAAAGGGCACAAAATTATCTACTCAACAATGATAAAAAAAATAAAATCGATCGATTGGTTCTTAAGATAGACTAGAATAATGGCCACCATTATTTGCGTTCGCGAAGAGTTCGAAAACCGAATATATTTTTGTCTAGCAAATAATGGTGGCCATTTCGAACATACCATAAAATAATTTCTTATTTCTTATTTTATTATTTATTTTAATTTTCTATTTCTTATGACTGTAATTTAATTCAACAGTGTATCCAATCCGCAATGTTACGCTAATAATAATTAATTGATTTCATACCTTCTATCGTCCGGGTAGTCTATCTTAAGAACCATTAGATCAATTTAATTTTTATCATGGTTGAGTTGAGAATTTTATGCCCTTTCAAATGATGTATCACATGGTAGGGGGTGACTGCGGGGTGAAGGGATGAAACCTAAAATTCTCTAGGTGCCATTTGTGAACTTCCCCCTCAATATCTAAATCGACGTCTTTTCACTCAAAGCAATAATCGCATCAGGTCAAGAGTTATTAAGGGTTGAGTTATTTTATACCTTCGATCTTCCGTGTAGTCTACCTTAAGAACCAATCGATCGATTTCATTTTTTGTCATGGTTGAGTAGAATGATGTCAAATGATGTACCACAAGACCATTTTAAATTTGTAAGTGGGGTGGCTGGGGGGTGAAGGGATAAAACCTAAAATTCTCTAGGTGCTATTTTGAACTTCCCCCTCCATATCTAAATCGACGTGCTTTCACTCAAAGCAATGACCGCATCAGGTCAAGAGTTATTAAGGGTGGATACTTTTGAAATGAACACACTGTATAATTATTTACACTTTGCAAACACAAGTCTAAATCAACGCTTTAGTTTGGTTGTTGGGGGATATCTTTCAATTAGTTTGTGTTTCTATGTTATTTTAAGTTGCTTTGTAACTTAAGGAGCAAGTCAACGCTGTGACCAGAATTTGATTGCGCCAAACCGGGACAGTAACGGTAATAAAAAATTATTCTATTATTAATATTCTTATTTACCTGGATGGGTACATAGTTATATTTGTTTCAAGAAACATAATCCTTAAAATTTTTGTAATGGTCAGATCAAAACGCATTTGGTTCAACAAAATATATTCAATTAAATGAATATTGTTTGGTACAAACAATTTTTTTATTTCGTTATCATTTCTTTACACGTCTCTAATACACGTCACGGTCACAGCTATTTAAAAGGGGGTTTTCATAAAGGTTATTAAAGTTTGCACATCATTCTCAAACAATTTTAAACCCCATTGCCTAATTATACTCATATGTATTGTTTATTAGCAGTTTATCAGTAGAGTAAGTAATCAATATTTATCAATTTTCAATTGGCTTATTCATCAAAATAGATAAGTAGATAGGTAATAGATTATTCCGCGTTTGACGATAATTATGTCTGACTAATAATACGTACGAGTATAATTAGGTAATGGGGTTTAACATTTTTTTAAAGAGGTGTTCTTTAATCTGTTTTATGGCAAGCCTCCTTAAATAGCTGTGACGTGTATTACAAGTGCAGCATCACTCATAGTTTTAGTAAGCTAAAGTAAGTTAAAGTAAGCTAGTCAGCAATGTTAACTGTGTTGATTTCATCTTGAGTTATACTGTAAGACAATAAATGTATACCAAAAACATTGATAACCTATTGTTTTTATGAAAAGGCAAGTGAAAATTGGTATATAGTGATTACTTACTCTGGTGAACACAGATTTCGGAAATTGGTGCTGTATATTTCATACCAAATTCAATGCATAGCTGATAGTATGGATCTACTGTATGTGTATAAGATAATACAACAAAACTATTTCTCCCTCCTGCGACATCTCGGATGTATGACGGATGTCTATTACTTCGATATCTAATCTATTCAACATTATAGTTTATGTTAATTGATACAAATTCAATCAGAATACTTTCTTATTTTCTCCTGCAGGAGCACATATAAAGCACAAAGTACTTTTTTTTAAAACCTTAATAAGTAGGCTGCATAACACTTATAAAAGACCGTTGGCCAGCTGATGTTCCAAGCCTCACGTGCGGCAATCTAAAAAGTCTACAGTCATCAAGATTCTGTTACAAACCTTGTGGTAAGTTGATAGACCAGACACCTTTCAAATCCGATATCGAAACATAAACGAATGGAAGCGTTTGTCATGAGAAAACCCCCATTGGAAAAGAGTGACGATGAAAAGAACGAACAAAATTTCAAGAAATACCATGACTCGTCGTTAAGGTCGAATAATGTAAACGATTTAACGAAAGAATTTCGTATGTGGAATTTTAGGTCAACTTTACTCACTTTACACTCTAATTGATATCTCGCGGTATTATTATACTGGAAATGTAATACTCGCAAAATTTCCTTTAGCAGGTTTATATAATTATTTACACTTCGCAAAAATAATAATCGAAAGCCTATACAATCGACGTTTGCGTTTGTTTGTTGTGGTATATCTTTCAGTTAATTTGTGTTTGTGTTGTTTTCAATTGTATTGTAACTTAAGGAGCAAGTCATCTCTGTGACCAGAATTTGATTGTGTCAAAGCGGGACAGTAGCGGTTATAAAAGATTACTCTATTATTAATATTCTATTTCACTTGCGTTGGGTACACATATTTTTTAAGAAACATAACCCCTAAAATTTTTGTGATGGTGTTGGTTAAACAAAATTTATTCAATTATTACCGACGCCGTAACGATAACTGCCGTAATTTTGAAGTAATTGATCTAAAATTGGACCTAGAAGCTTATCTCTTAAACAGTAAGGACAACTTCGTGTCTTATAGTTACGAGATTTCCTATAAGACCTACATAGGTATAGTAACATCAAATTGGCCCACCTAACAATTAAAATGTATTTTCTTTCTTAAATGGAATATTACTATCACCAAAGTTTTTGCACATACTCTTTAAGCCATGACCGCATCACATATCAAAAGCGGGAGCAAAAAATAGTGTTACAATCAGCTTTAACTATTAGTTTTTATTTTCAAAATTTTAAAATATTCGAAGAACTTACTTTCGGTATATGAATAAGAAATGGCGTTTCACGACCTTTCAAATGAGGTGTCGGACAACTTCCTAGCTGAATTCATTCCCAAGATACAGAGAAAAATGTCTTGGCGCGCCTGAAAAGAAAACAGGTTTCGGCGGGACCCGATAAAACCCGAACCACTTGTTTTTTCGAGAAACGATTGATACGGTATTCATTTAGCGTGGATCCAAGCATATCCTGCAATGGTGTCCCGGGTCAAAAATGGCATTTTGTGTGCGATTTCACATGGAAAGACCCTATATTATAATATATTTTTTCTACTCCTATTGAGGAATGCATTCATTATCATGGCAATTTATGATAAGTAATACTAACCATTCCCCACACACATGACAAATATTTCATTCCTGGCTCCTCATACCCCGCCAGTAGTGAGAAATATTTCATTCCTCACGGCTTTAGAACCAATCACAGCTCTGGATTTTTCATTTCCAAATTGTTGATACACTGCTTAGCGACATTGTCAATGCATTGACAACGTCGCTAAGTGACAAGGCGCACCAAACAATTTTAATCTGTCAAAATTCTGTAAACCGTCATAGTGACATACAGCTATCCCTATATGCACAAAAATTAATTTATAAAATTTCGTTGCATGGTCGTAGAAAAAGTATAGTATTCCATTCGCAAGTAATGGCAATTTCTCACTCGAACGAAACTTCGTTCAAGTGAGAAATTGCTTACATTACTTGCTCGTAGAATAATATACTATTAAATTCACATAAAAATCTATTAGGTATCTGTTGTAATTTATAAACTATTTACCTACAATATACCTACACACATGTACCTTCAAAAGTATTTCCTTTTCGGGTAATGTGTAATACATTATTAGAAATGAATTGAAAATATCTCAGTAAGTTTTATGTAGATGCGGGTCATTTCCTTAATAAGGCGAAGTATGAAGTTATACTAACGAAATTATTAAGTGTATTGAGTTTGAAATTCTGGACATTACAGCAAAATTCTCAAAAAGAGGGCCTCACTTTGGGACGTTTTAAGGGACGAAAAAAGCTGCCAAAATTAGGGACTGTCCCGCCCCATTCGGGACGGTTGGTCACCCTAAAATAGAGCACCGATTATCCGGGGCTCCGTTATGTAATTTTATCAGAAATGCATAAAAGTGCATTTTTACCATATTTTTACAAATGGTTAGCAATATAGAACATCATTATACTGTATCTCCAGTTGGCATGTTCATTTACATTGACACTTGTCAATAAGTCACAAACGCGATAATAGTATATTATTTGACGAGCACATAATTACGGATATAAATCGCGAGCATGAAGTTTACACTCGAGCCGTAGGCGAGCGTGTAATCATGCGAGCGATTTATATCCGTTATGTGCGAGTCAAATACGACGTTTTATCTACGACTCATAAATTCCATTTTATATCAAGTATTTTAAATGTATTTGTCAATGATGTCGAGGCGAACTGTGACATAACTGTCATCCACGTAGGTTTTGACAGACTTTGACACTAGCGTTGTTTAATGATGACGGTTCGTTCAAATAATGAGGTCATTATTTGAACGAACTGTCATTAATTATACAACGCTAGTGTCACTATAATCATTGGCGCGTATAATGATGGGGATTATATAGTCATAGATACGTATGCAATGAACTTATTATATGTGAGTCGTAGATAAAATCTTTATTTGGTATACCGTGTTTTTTAATTATTCGTGCTCAAAGGTTCTTTGTGTTATTTACTATTTTGTACCAGAATACGAGTTTATAGCCGCAAATGTCTCCGAAATTCGCGACTGGGAAATTGATTTTATTGCAGATTTCGATGTAGAAGGTTGTGGGTCATTATAGGTGTTTACCTCTAATACGTCCATCTCTTCGACTGAAATCCGATCATCTTCAATGATTTCGGGGACCTAATTAGAACACGCTATTTAACCACCGTCCAAAAGCACCTAGGTATACAAATTTGTAAAGTATCTTACCTCAAGTTTTTACTCTTATCCAAGCTGTATGTAGGATGCCGCCGCTGAAGGTGTTTCTTTAAAGTTTGTTGTACATTCCGCACTTTTAACGTCAACGTTGCAAAGTTTGCACTGTCCACCCAACTTAGTTTTAATGAACACTTTCCATACACTACTCGAATATCGTGGTATCTTTGTGTGTCTTTTAAATATCTTATAAAAAGCACTATGGCAAATGAATGTAACGACACAAAGATTTGCACACCAAAGTGAGGTTAAATTATAGTCAAGTCCGAAATCCCCCTGACCATTTACCGATTCTGTAGTCAACAAAACCTATAAGCAATTACAGATTCTTTCGTTGGGATCAGTGTCAGTTGTAAAATAAACATATATTGGTATTTGGTTCCCGCTAGAGTACGCCAGTCGGCAATACCAAATGCCGCATCTACAGTGTGTCCCACATAAGAGTGTAATACCTTCATATCTTTTTTATTTTTAGTCCAATTTTAGTAATTTTTTCTTTCAAATATAGAACGCATATTGCTCTATTTACTGTCAAAATACCAATTGTCTTCTTTACATGCAAAGCACCTTGTGTTGGCAAAATAAAGCGCAAAAATCAAGAAATTACTTTAGTCATTGTTTTATCGAGAAATTTTACTAGTAATCATTGTTCAGAATTGCCCAAAAACGCTAAATCCAAAATTTCCTGAAAATTAAAAAATATTGAAATTTTCTTCAAAATTCCTTCCAAGTCCTTAAATATTACTTGCATAGGCAGCTGCACTTAAAAAAGTGCGCTGTGGAAATTTTGTTTGAAAAAACCTGACCTGTGAAAGTACTTCAGCTGCTTCCCTTGCTGATCGCGCATTATCACCGGCTAATCTTATTATTTCCACCTTTTCGGCGACTGTAAGCATTATTATTCAGACAATAATTAAATACGACCAATACGACAAACCACTTTGACAGCTCAGGTTTTATTTCAAACAAAATTTCCACAGCACACTTTTTCTAAGCTCAGTTGCCTATATAAATAATATTTACGGACTTTTTCAATATTTTTTAATTTTTATGAAATTTTGGATTTAGGTTTTATGGGCAATTCTGAACAATTATTACTAGTAAAATTTTGTTTTTTGGCAGTCAATAGACCAATATGTGTTCTATATTTGAAAGAAAATATTACTAAAATTGGACTAAAAATAAAAAAGAAATGAAGGTGTTACACTCTTAAGTGGGACACACTGTGTATAACCAATGTACATGACGTGATATCACGCTACAATATCGACAAAAAGCGTATACGGTACGATATGCTTATAGTACCGGTACAAAATATCGGGTATCGGAAGGCAAAGTACCGGTACTTCAAAATATTGTATCGTATCGAGACTGCACCACCAAATGACTTGGTAAAATTTTGCCGGACTCGCCGCTGGCTTTAAAACTAACATGTGCAAGAACAAAAACCGAAGCAATCATCAATGGTATATTTGGACCGTTGTCATTGAAAAATACACTGGAAGATATCAAGGAATCAAACTATGTAGGATTTATCACTGATGCCAGCAACAATGGCAGCATTAAAGCTGTTTCCAGTGCAGTCGTACAATATTTTAACATAAAACATGGAATAAACTGGAAAGTGATTGAGGTACAAAATCTAACAGACGAAAAATCTCAAACAGTAGATGATTTTCTTGTTAATGTGTTGCGGAAAACCGGTTTATCATCCAAATGCATTGTGTTTTCTGGTAACAATTGTAACACAAACTCTGGGGGTGTGAATCGTGCAGGCACTAATAATATATACACTGTGGGCAAAACAAAAACGGTAAAATTTTTTAATTGCTCGTAGTTCCAAAGATATTAAGTAAATTCAAGCATTTCTGTGATAAGCTTATTGCATATATTGTGAAGATTGAACACATACCATTGCAATAATTGAACGTTTTAAAACCTCCAGTTCCTTTGGACCATGGAGGAAGACTTGGGACCCTTTTCAACAGAAACGCCAGTGTTTCTCCTCCTCATCGCATTATCCACGCACGCACGCACGCACGCACGCACGCACGCACGCACGCACGCACGCACGCACGCACGCACGCACGCACGCACGCACGCACGCACGCACGCACGCACACAGGAAAAGTACCATGCGATGGAACTCGAATGCTTGGCGGTGATCTGGGCCATGAAGAATTTCCTGCCTTACCTAGCGGACAGACCCTTCACACTTCGAGCCGATAACCGTAGCCTACTCTGGCTAAAGACTTCAAGCAACCAGAACAAAATTCACCCGCTGGTCGCTCTTAATGCAAGAGTTTAAGTTTGAAGTGGAACACATGCCAGGGGAAAAAACGAACTACCGGATTTTTTATCCCGCTACCATCATCAGAAGAGCCTAAAGAACACGATGACAAGGAATATTCACCTCCCAGCACCAACCAACCACATTCCTACCATTCCTGGCCGTCATCGCCACAGCAGACCTATCCAACCTCGCAAAGCAATCCCAATAGCAGAACAAGAAACTCATACAGTGTTAGAATTGGATAAATGAACACGGTCCCACAAACGCTCACAAAGCAAAAATTCTAAAGGACTACATCGTCATCGACGACCTCCTATGGAGAAAAGGCACTGAAGGAAACAATAACAGGCTAGTGACCCCCGTGGGCATGCACGAACACATTTTGCATATCTACCACGACGCACCTAACGCTGGACACCCACGAGCCGAAGAAACCACAAGAGCCATCAGTAACCGGTATTTCTGGATGGATATGGAAAAGAGATCTGCCTTTACGTAAGATCCTGTTGGGCCTGTGCAGCCCTAAAGCGAGGACCACTACAGGACAAGGCACCAGTGCACCCCCACGAACCAACCACCATGGGAAGTAATGGCGGTTGACCTTATGGGCCCTTATGACGTCTCAACCACCGGAAACAAGTTTGTCTTAGTGGTGACAGACATCTTCAGTCGCTGGGTCGCTGGCTTTCCAGTTAAAAAAAAACACACGCCAAACACCTGATCGACACAATAGAACGGGAAATATTTCCAAGGTTCGCCTACCTTAAGGCCATTCTGTCAGGCAACAGCCCCCAATATCTATCTATCAGCTGGGACAGTGCAACCTAGGAGAGGAGATGGGGCTGCATACATTGGACCACACCAGTCTACCACCCCCAAGCCAACCCTACTGAAAGAAGGATACAGGACATCAAGAAGTGCCTACGCATCCAAATGACCGGACGGAACTCGAACATCTGGTATCAACTCCTAAACTCAACGTCCGGTCTAGGAGGAACGCCGCCATAAAGCAGACTCCAGCCGCTCTACTGTTGTGGTATGAACTTAGAAGACCCGGCGAATGGTTTATCGAAAACCAAGATCTGGACCCAAACGATGACCGATAGGAAGAAAGACGAAAGCGAACACGTAAGGCTCACATGAACGAACACCGGTACCGCCAACGCTACCAACGCTACGTACCGCCGGCGAGGAGCCAGCCATCAACCAATTCGCTCCAGGAGACCAGGGACCCAATTCTTGTCATCTTTTTGGAGCGAATGCGTGACTTTTCGAATGGAGTAGAGATATCACCGGTTACCCTCTGGTTCGTATCTAGGTTGTTGCTAAGAACAATAACGCACGCGCCACGCCCATACTTTTCAATCAAACGTATGGGAACGTATAGGCGTGGCGCGTGTGTTATTGTTCTTAGCAACAAGCAAACTTGCTCATAGATACGGGCAACCGGTGATATCCCTACTCCATTCAAAAAGTCACGCATTCTCTTCAAAAAGATTACAAGAATTGGGTCCCAGGTGATGGAAAGGGCCAACAAGCGCCCTCTGGGACCATTCGACCCTGGATGGACAGGACCACACAAAGTGATCAACGGAGCAGGAGGCAACACGTATTGGATTGTGAGACAGGGAAGCAGGCAGCCCGTGAAGCAACACGTGAACGCCCAGCGCCTCCACCACGCCGCCAACCACCGTCACACAACCGCCAACAACCCGCCGATGCAACACCCTTGGTGGGGGGGTATTATCGACAGTAGGCGAAGGCTGATTGCAGACTAGCTACAGGCATAAGAAGGGCCCGGATCAGTCAGACGGCCGATCCGGGGCAATACAATCGTTACCTCTATAAAAATATAATGAGCAGCTTACTTGTTCATTGAAAAAAGTATATTTCTGATGGGTTAAATAACTCAGCACTTGAAAATATCATTCAATAATCTAAATTGTACCACGAGAAAATTATAATGCGTCTACAAAGAATATAATGTGTATTAAGTTCTGCAACCTGTAGCACACATATAATAAGCGCGTAAAAAGTTATACGCGCAATAATCTGATGTGATATGCAACTTTCAAGCTCAGATTTGTATTCAGTAGATCTAGTGCTATTTATTTATTTATTTAACGCACAAGTTTTTCATTTTAGAATACTATATGAATAAAATATTGCTCACTATAATATTTTTTATTTAATATATTCATTTTTATTAAATGCTCAATATGTATTATTTTAATGCACAAGTTATCCATTCTAGGGTACAATATGTAATTTTTTATGTAGCATATGTTCATTTATTTAATGCACAATATTTAATATTTTAATGCTCAAAGTTTGTATTGTTATGCACATATCTATTTAAATCAGTGGTTTTTAACCTTTTAGTGATGGGGACCATTTGTCTAAATTTTAGTTTTGTCATGGACCACTAAATGTTTAGGGGCAAAATAAAGTTTTATAAGGTTGTTGTATAAATGAAAGACGTTAGGAATTATTTAAAATCAATGGTATAGTATTTGCTAAAGTTGTAGAAGTTACATTTTTAGTGCGATTTTAGTGACTGCATACTGTTTACCAATTCTTGGTTCGGGTCTACTCAAACGCACTGGCAGCAAAACGATTTCTGTTTTTATTTTCGATAACCAAAGGTTGAGAATCCCTGCTCACATTGGTAGATAACAATGTTATGCAACGTAAAGCAACGAATTTTAGAGAAACATGTCGCCTTTTGGCTCCAAGAATCGTTAAGTTTAGTTCTTGTATCGAATATGTCCTGGCGGTTACTATCGTGTTGCATTTCAATTAATTCTTCTTGAATTTCATCAGGTGCTCTAGTAATGTTAACAAAGAAAGCAGTGCTAATCAGTGTCTGCATAGCTTTGTCCTCGCTCAGTGTAAATTTATATTTTCAAAGTTGCAAATTTTTTAATATACTGGTCGTCTTTTATCTCAGTACACAATCCGCAAATATTGAATTTAGCGTATCAAAGGCAGAAAAAATATCTTTTATGACTTTGCTGATCGCATAGCTGAATTTTAGCGATAAAAGCTCTGATTTTATCTTGAAATAAAAATATGTTGGTTATGCCTTCCAACTTCATATTCCCTTTTCAGATATAAGGCGTTAACGCGTGGATTATTATTATTATTATATTGCATTACGTGGTCTACAGGGTCCAAAATCATTTTTTTTGTAGTTTAAAATTTGCTCTCGAAGAATTCTCGCGGACGGTCACACTAATTACGATGTACGTTTTTTAAGTGACCTTACAGTTTTGCCGGCTTTCAAACATCACTGGCAAGAAAAGTTGCGCTTGCGCATATTACGTATTGAGGTCTAACATTTATTTCTTTTGAGGTAAAGCCGAATTTAATATAATCGTGGTCATACGTGGTCATACTTGCACTTTTTCTTAAAAACAAATTAAGGTCATTATACTTATTTATTCGCAGATTCTACCTAAAAACACTGTACCACGCCTAAATGTACACAAACGTCACTTTTTCATATTTCAAATTCCAACTTTATACCCAACAGAATTTACTACCAGCTGTGAAACTGGCAGTGAAATAAATAAAAATAAATAAAATCGATGACAATTTACAAGCATCGGGAAGTGGGTATAAGATAAATCACAATTACTTAAAAATACCTAGTAGATTTGGCAATCAAATCCTTAAATTAAAACAATTTGTGGCCTGGTATAGTAACTTCAGGATATTACAGTACCAAACTACTTCGCATAATTACTTACATGTAACATAACAAACAAAACAAGTTTTGGTTTACATACGTAATAAAATAACCAATTACTTCATAAATATTCGTGGTCTTCAACCAACCAAAACTCGTCAATTCGTCGTTTTTGTCATTTATTTAATAAGTCCATTATGGCTTTGCGGACCACTTCGGGTGCTTTCAGGGACCACCGGTTAAGAACCACTGATTTAAATAATGTACGCTTAAATCGCACCCAACTAATAATATGCCAGCAGCCGCAATATCCAGGCTCCATCATACAGGGGCATTCCAATATCAACATATCCGTTTGTAAATAGTTCTTGTGTATAATTTCGTCAGTAATTATTATATTTGTATTAAATATTGACTGACAAGTGAGTGAAGTGGTTTCTCGCCAGTGCTGTATAGCATTTCATTCAAATCTAACATTAAATTGAAAGAAATTACATTATTAAAATTATTTATTTTAATATCTGTCGATGTAGGTGACAGTTTATGACGTTGCCATCCGGTTAATACAAACAAACTACATGTGTCAAATTGTTTATTACTGACGTTCATCGTTTGTGCAAAGTTTTATATCAGTAAATATGGAGCTTATAGACGACAGTTTAAAAAAGGCTAATGCGGCCACATGTAATTTTCTTCCAGTGAAATAAAAACAAAAACAAAAGTTATCATTTAGTAGGTATCTGAATTGAAATGTTGAAAACAAGTTGGCTGATTCTGATAAAAACGTGTGAGAGAGAAAAAATAACCTATGCGTTTCTTTGACAACCAGTTGAAGTGAGGTAAAGAACTACTTCTGCTCTCGTATCCAAGTTATATATAAACTGACTATTGCAGTAGTAGGATTAAACAAATTTCAATTAGTAACAGTATATTTTTAAACGCATGTGCATCGCTAAGCAGTTGTTGAATATTCTTCAAAGAAAAACAATATTCTTCTCTTCTTGCTATTTATTGTGTTTTTTGGTGGATAATGTCCAAAAGGGCAAACGCGGTAGCCAACTGTTGTATAGTTTATTTTGATGCTCGTGTTTTCCATACAAAGCTAGTTTTATAATGTGTATCACTATAGTTATAAATCACCTTCTAGTGGAGATCACAGATATACAAAATATTTTCTGATTATCATGTTGTCATAATGATTTTAATTGTTTATTTAATTATTATTACATAATCATTATTACACAAGCATCGTATTTTTTCAGTTTCATTAAATTTTTGTAATGGGGTTATATTGATTTTTGAATGATTTATAATAAATACAACAGCAATCAAATAAAGAAAAACTAATATAGTATATTATAATACAAGTTTTATAAGACAAAAATTGGCGCACGAATTGTTTTGGGCACGACGAGCGTAGCGAGGAGTGCCCAAATGGAACGAGTGCGCCAATACGTCTTATATAACGAGTGTTATCTACTATTTTTTCTACTTTGCGACATTAGATTTACATAAATTTCAAAAATCGCGGTTGTCATATTACAATATAGAGTAGTTTCATATTCAACAATTAGTAGTTGTAGTAAAATTCACAAATACGACTGACGCGAGCCAATAGCGATTAAGATGTCAGCCTCAATTTGACACTTGACGTCAATATCATCAATCTTGGAAAACTAAAAGTTACCAAATGTTTGTGACCTAGTGTTTTCATAACGACACCGAAAGCGGTTTCGTTATGAGTTTATAACGAACGCAAAGTAGAAAAAAGATCTAATAAACGCCTAAAAATGTCCGGCCCGTCGGTATTGTTCAAATTTGAGATCCGGCCCGCGGTCTTGTCGAATTTGCGTAGAGGATGTTGGTGTGGTCACATAGCACCAATATAAACAACAAACCAAAATAATAAATTTACATTTATTTATAAAAAAAATAAATTCAGCAATCTCACATAAACCTACACAGGATACAATATATTTTACAACAATTTTATCTAAGAATTATGTAATTTTTTGGGTTTGTGTTGGTAACTTGAAGGCGTCAAATTAAATACTTATTAATGTATGTACAATTTATACGAAGAGAACATTTCGATAGGTACGTTTTTGCTATGCCCGTTTTAGAAACATGTTTTCATCTTATACTTCTCGCCTAAATTCAATATTGAATTTTTCTTTTCTTTATCGATGTTAGTCTAACTTCTAGCATTGAACCTTCTGCCTGTTCTTGCTGGTGCGCTTGTTGCAGGTTGTTCTGGCTCCGCAGCTTGTTCTTGTTTGGAGCCACTGTTAAATCTCCTTCGGCCAGCTACTGAGGATTTTGTTGGTTTTGGTGTTTGCTCTTGTGGTGGTTCTGAATCATCTGATTCTTGTGGGGAATTCTTTGCTGGTTTACCTAAAAATTATAAATGTTGTATGTATATATTTGCCAGCAAATTGTCAATGGTAGCATTAATTTATAAATATATAATATATTGTTATATATTATGCATTATTAAAACAGTTCTAATAAAAAGAACTTGTACTTATAACTAAGTCATTCAAACTAAAGTGGGGAGAAAGTGAGTTTTAAGATAGGAAAAGTAACGTAAACAATGTCGGTAACGCTTCCTCTACTTTATGTACAATAAGGGGTTATGTATAGGCTTACCATAATTATGAAATTTCAAACCGGGACAAAAATTACCTACTTTTGAAAATAAGTCAACACCCCATCAGCGCCCTGTGATGGCTTTTTATAGTCTTTAATTTTTTTGTGTCCTTTCTTTCTGCTTCTCAAGTGTTTTCTTATGTATTTCGTCTTTTATAAAACCCGAACATCAGATATGCCAAAATTATCGGGACGTTCCCACAAAAGTAAATTTGAATACCAAATAATACATATATTTCAACACAAAACAGCAAGAATTACTGTGCACAGATAAGACGTGATGGTGACACTGATTTTGTCACAAGAGATATAAGATATCGTTTCAGCTTTATTTCATAGATTCCAAACCAAGAAGTCTGCGTAACGCAAATCAATGACATGATGGAGACGTTCCCGGTTCGTCATCTACAAACAAAAAGTGCTTTGAAATGTCCATATAAAATCTTGTGACAAAGACAAACTGGAATAAGTGTAATTATTGACTGAAACTCTCGTATTTTCGCTGAATGTACATTTAATATAATAATATCTTCTATAATTAAAAAAAAACAAATGAAGCATTCCACATTTTTTTGCAGAACAATATTGCTGTTACTATTGGTGTTAAATAAGACAGAAATAGTGCGTCATCTCGGAAGCCGTTTGAAATACTCAAATTTGAATAATTATTTTTTGAAAACGTTGCAAATTTAAAGCACTGGAACCTTTACACCTAAAAAAATAACCGTTTTTTATAAATATTTACATTTGTTAGATTATTAAATTGTGTATGGGAACAATCATAGCATGTAATTACAAAATGATCCGAAATCGACTACCAAAGGATCGACCCCCATTGATCTTAGAAATCTTAGAAAATTATAGAACAACATTTAGAAAAGTTATAACATTTTGCTAAAGCAGAACAAAGTAATGTTCAGCTGAAGCCACACAACGTAAGTACAATATCGTTATTTAGGGGTTCCTTGCCTCAGAGCAAAACATTTTGCATTCATGAATAGGACTACCGCATCTAATTACCCTTAATTTAGTATATTTATATATTTAGTATATTATCACTGCCAACAAAAATATCAACTCCCTCCACTTGGTGTCATATATAATATCGTAATGTGGATGCTTTTCAGCTTTTAATGTAATCATTTAAAGTATACTCCCAATCAATTACCTACAATTTGGCATAAGAGAAAAGGATTTAAACAGTTTTTGTAACATTTTTCTGTTGTAAAGATATGTAATTTGTACCGCAATACTCAAATAAGTAGTAGACAAAATTAATGTAATTTAGGTGTTGTATGCCACAAAGAAAATTTCTCAGTGTAAATGTGTAAATACAACGATTAATTACCTACGAATTTGTCATATGAACCATTTCCTCCTGAATCCATTTCCTATACATTTAATTTTTGTAAAAGTTCTTACAATTTTTCTGTAGCATTTTTCGTAGTATATCTGAAAACTTGCATAGAAAGTATATGCAAATTATTGTGATTGAAAGGTTCTTTGCTACAGAACGGGAAATAGTAACTAACCAATTGAGATAGGTAGTCTACATTTTGACGTATGGAATATCGTCGTTCAGTAATGTTTACACCGTTACAAACAATTTTCAGCAATTTTCATCAACTTTGTGTTTCTTTGGCTGTCCATACTTAATATTGTTACAATACTAATCGGCTAGTCGCTCTGTTGCCTGTTAGCAATTATCTCTCAATAAGTATCGAAACGTAGTAAAATGAAACCGGGACTGTCCCGGTCAAACCGGGATGTATGGTAAGCCTAGTTATGTATCAACTCGAGTATGAGGTTTTGAATGATTCTAATTGAGAAAAGTGCATCTTGTGAATGTAACCAAAACCAGCTTGGTAGCTCTTCGCGGAGAAGTTATTTGCGTGTAAAGTTATGTAGAAGTAAGAAGCTGTAAAATCCGTTGTTTAACTAAGTTCAACAGCGTTTTTCTTGAAAACGTGTTTTCGTAAATAAACCCCGTTTGCGTAGTTCAGGTCACATATGATGATATCGATTACACATTTGTCGACAGTTATTTCACCCCAAATGCATGATCTAAAAGTTAACAGATTTCGAAATATTTTAATTCTTTAAATTTTTTAAGAAAATGCTACCTTTGGAGTAACCGGACACACACAAAATAATTAATGTTTCCGAAGTTTTGTTCTGTGTCAATGGTGTCTTTAACTGTTGATGAATCAAAATTTCAAAAAAAATCACCTACTAACGCATAATGAGCTAAATACTAACAAAATCTTATTTCAGAAATTCTGAAATTTCTGTAATAAATAATTATTTCAGAAATTCAAAAGCAAGTTACTCATGCATGCCATTATTGCGAAAAATAATTTTTATACATTTGATAGGCATTTGGTCGTAAAAGCTACTCTGTTTCAATACCTATCCATCAAGGTATAAATCTCAATAAAATAAATGCCTTCTAATTTCCGAGAAAGGGGTAATAATTCTTGGGCGAGTATGAAGTTTCCTACAGTTAACTTGATCGAAAGCCACACGAAACAGAATGTTGTTAAATATCTTCCTACTCCTAACATTCCCAAATGTTAATTTGACAATTCTTCAATGCCCCACACCTACCTACGACAACAACGTATAAAGATGGGAGTCTAATCTGACATTCTAATCATAAAGGCGGGGTTGCACGGACCGTGATCCGGCGAGCCAAACACCGCAAACCGCGAACCACGCACCGTCTGACATAAGTAGTTCGCTATTTTTTGCTATGGCTTGCGGTTCATGGTTCGTGGCTCGTGGTTATCCATTTGAAGTCGGTACATTTGCGCGATTCAAAGGAGGCGAGCCAAGACAAGCCAAGGAGGCTTGTGCAAGGTTATAATAAAGTTGACTCGCCGAACCGCGCACCCTTTAAAATTACAACTTTAATCAACGTATGTATGTGCTTGCACATGAAGAATACGTCACAACCAAATTTCTGATTTTGCCAGAATTTGCTTCCCATTTATCATATACCGGGTGACCCAGGCCATAAGTACTCCCGTTTATTTTTGTTGTTTAAAAAGCTGGACGAATGAAATATTGGAAAGTGTTAATAGACAAATGTCATTCCTTTGGATACTCTTGAGGTTAATTTGACTTTCGGTTTATCCGGAAATGACGTAATCATTGAAATTTTAAATGCCACCCTATATTCTTTGTGTGATATTTTCAATCAGGATGACATTCTGAACACAAAAACATCGATCGTCAATTTTTATCACCAAGGCAACGCAAAAATAACTTTTTTGTGTCTTTATCTAGGTGGCTAGGAATTGGTGAAAATAATCGAAAAATATCAAATAAACACTAGCTAAATCGATTTTACCCGACTTGGCATTACTGGCTCCCTCTAGCGTTATTTAATTGGTTTTTGGCCGGTGAGTCTTTTTTTCACGGGTACCCAATAGTCACACCCTGATTATTCAATAGAAAACACCTTTCCGATTACAATGGTACTTGATATTTTATTGAAATTGTTAGCGTACAAATGTTAGAAGTAAGGATATCAAAAAAATATTGACCTAATGATCAAAGTCAGCGTACAAGTCAAGGTCACTCAATGGACTACTCGAAGGAAGTACCCTTAAACGTCATTTTCACACTATGATTATCAGAAAAATTAGAAGAATTTGTTATCATTGTGTCGGGAAAGCGTTTTTCCTCGCATAATCAGGGTACTTCCTTCGAGTGACTTTGACTTGTGCGCTGACTTAGATCATTAGGACAATATGTTTTTCGATTTACGTGCTTCTAACATCATTTGTACGCTAAGAATGTCAATAAAATATCAAGTATTTGGTATCATTGTATGCGGAAAGATGTTTTCTATCGAATAATCAGGGTGTGACCATTGAGTACCCGTGAAAAAAATGACTCACTGTCCAAAAACCAATTAAATCACGCTAGAGGGCGCCAGTAATACAATGTCGGGCAAAATCGACTTACTTAGTGGTTATTTGACAATTTTCGACTATTTTCACCAATTCCTAGGCGCACCTAGATTAATACACAAAAATTTTATTTTGCGTTGCCGTGGTGATAAATTGACGATCGATATGTTTTTGCGTTCAGAATGTCATCCTGATTGAAAATATCACAAAAAAATATCGGGTGCCATTTAAAATTTCAATGATGACGTAATTTCCGGAAAAACCGGAAGTCATATTAACCTCAAGAGTTCCAATAGAGAGATCCAATAGAATGGCATTTTTTTATTGACACCTTCCCAAATTTCATTCGTCCAGCTTAATAAACAACAAAAATAAACGGGAGTACCTATGGCGTGGGTCACCCGGTATACCAATAGATAAAACTATTTCCAACAAAAACAACTTCGGTAACGGTGAATCTTACATTAAAAATATTACTCTAAGATCACGTACTTACCACCGATTCTATTTTTGTTCTCCTATATTAACAAAAGAGGACTGTTGTGTCTTTACTCTTTCATGAAAGGAACTCAATGGTGAATATCACCAATCGTCATTGCATTTAAGTTGTAAACAATAGGTCGATCTTTTATAAATTTATATTGGACATATCGGGGCGAATGGCTCTAGTAATAGAGTGCTACTCTAGTATGTACAAGTACTAGACTACTTGTACTCAGTACAAGTTAGGAATATATTATGGAAAAACGCGCGAAACTTCTGGGTTGGAACCGGTTTAATTCGCCACAGAGAAAATTCTGTAAAAATTAGTGGAAACTCATTCAAAAAGTACCCTCACATGTGAGAGGATAGGAAACGACCTTTCAAATCACCCCCATATGTGGATACTCACTACGTCATATCGGGACGCTCTTAAAAAAGCTCTAGAACGACGATATTGTAGGTAAGATCTTTTTTTAATTTTATGTATGATAAAATTAACGCAATCTTGCATATACTAACTACACGAATATAAAAAGATGCGTAATCACAAAAAAAATAATTACGAAATTTGTTCAAAAATTTGAATGTTGAAAAATATATTGTCTCTATTATGACCTTAAAGCATGATCAATTTCTATCAAATTGTAATTAATAACTTTACCGTTTCAACATATTCAACAAAGGCGCCACAACACAACCCAATTCTTAACATACCAACTACTTAATTTCGTATGCCTTTCTGAAGCAACTAGAAAACAAAATTTAATAATATCGAAATCGAAGGGCAGATGTTCACGCAGATCACACGCAGATCTTCAATCAGTGATGTCAGTTTCCTCATATATCTATTTTAATGTTTTATTGGTAGCAATCACTTACCAGCAGCAACTTGTTCTCGTCTTCTCTTGAGTGCGGCGAGGAGGTCGTCGTTGCTTCTGAATGGCCTCACGATGCCCCCCTTTAACTTCCTAGGTGGCTCTGTAGTGGAACTAGGCTCAGCCGCTTGCTCATCCTCAATTTCTTCTTCGTTGACCTCAACTTCCTCTTCCTGCGACAAATACGGAAATTTGTACGAACCGCCACATTTAACAGAGGATTACGTAAATAGAAAACGCTTTAGTTGGTTGGAATGATCTTCCAATTAAATATTAATTACTATTATACGTATAGCTATAGCATGAATACACGATTATCATATAAAATATGGTGTATATTAATCATTGAAATATGATTTTGTAACAATACTTATCAGTGTTGTATCTTTGCTTTTCAATAAAAAATAATCTTAATTTATATACTTTTCCGGTTTATTGAAACTGTTATCAAACTGGTTTTATAATGTCTATTTCAGCTAGGGTTACCAGATTTTGCTTATAAATCAAAATATATAATGGAGAGTACTAGTAAACATATATGAAATCATGATCTGATATATTTTTATCATATATTTTTGTATCTTTTTTCATGAAAAAGTAGTTAAGATACTATTATATACATATATATTATGTAATGTTACATCTATATCTAATTGTTACTATTTGACATTTATAACGCGTCGTTTTGCCTCGTGAATGTTCGGCAATGTTCGTATTTATCCATGTACTGAAAGTAGTATTTTTTACAGACGTATAATAAATGTTATAATAACTGTCTTCAAAATAAGATGTGCGTCTTTTACTAAAGAGCATAAAATAGTAAAGATTTTAGTAAAGAGTTTGCTCTACCTTACTGGCAGCGCAGAAAAACTCCAGAGATTATATACATACATCCGCATTCTGTCATAGACGACATAATTTTTGTAAAAACCGCTCTTTACGAAAATGTCATAATTATAGGAGACTTTAACCCAAACGCCCAAAGAAGAAACATATTCCCAGTTCCTAACGCTATCCCATTTTACACAAATAAAAACAAGACCAACATTTATCATGGCAAACAATCCCAACTCCACTCCTGATCTTCTCCTATGCTCCCCTAACATATCAAAACGAATACACTCTGTGCAAATTGTTTCCGACCTTTGGTCTGACTATCTTGTCATTGACTTTCTAATAAATACCGCCTCTACCAACTTCAACCGTTGTAATTTTAAAGCAGTTAACCAAGAACTGTTAACATTTATACGTAACAACCCAACGATTAACCTAGCATTCATAACCAACTTCACCAAAACAATCGCAGCATCCGTCACGCAGCACTCCCCCCATTGTTAAAAAACATCATTATTCCTTCCCCCTACCCCCATTATTATCCGTCTCATCAAGGAAAAAAGATGACTTTATAGAGAATTTTAGTCCACTTTAAAAGAAAATTTAACGCGCTAAATAAAAATAAATATACAAGAACTGTTAAAGAAATAGGGAAACGAAAAATATATGGAAGTCTGTTCCAATCAGTGATAGGCAAAATCGTATTATTTCAAGAATCGGTTTTCAGTATTCGAGTGATTCGCACAATTGTATGATTTGGTGCTCGAGTTGTTCTCCATTACTAATCGATTATTGATCGATTATTAATGATCGATTTTTAATAATCGATTCTTAATAATCGATTTTTAATAATCGGTTCTTAATAACCGATTTTTAATAATCGATTCTTAATAATGGATTATGAATAATCGATTTTTAATAATCGATTATCCATAATCGCCTATGAATAGGGGGAGTCAATGAAGTAAAAGCATATTTTGGGTAGGGTTGTGCGACGAAGTTGGTGACGGGCGGGGGAGGAGGTATAAACTAATATAAATGTATGTAAAACCGATTATTAAAAATCGATTATTAAGAATCGATTATTACAAATCGATTATTAAAACCGATTATTAAAAATCAATTATTAAAAATCGATTATTAAAAATCGACCATTAAGAATCTATTATTAAAAATAATAATCGAGATATCTTAATTATTTCAAGAATCTATTATAATCGATTATATAATCCGAATACGCCCATCACTAGTTCCAATATCGAACAGAGCAAATATAAGAAAGCAAATACTACACAAGAAATAACTGATCCAGCCATTGATATCACTCACAGCGATCACCATGAGTCCACGCTTGTATCTTCAAGGAACTTTTAATATGAGCAACGACCCTGATTTTGACGGCGACCACTGCGAACGCATCAATAAATGGCACGAAACATTTTTAAAAACCGTTTCCCCAACCCCGGTAGAAGATCTTATCAATGAAGAAGAATATTTGATACTTCTAAGCAAAGGAAAAAACACTAGTCCATGATACGACAAAATAACTCACCTACGTTTTATAACCATTTAACTACTGTCTCCTGGAACAATGCTTCCCAATAGAATAGAAAACAGCGATAATTTCATGCTTCCCTAAAAAAGAAGGCGACTCAAAAGATCCCAGCAACTACCGTCCTATATTGCTCTCCTACCTGTCCTTGGTCAACTCTTTGAAACCCTCCTCAAATCCCGACCCCAAACACAGACCGACCAACATATTCCTCCTTTCCGTCAACAAATATCCACCATGCACACTCTCTCCATTCTTGTATCTAATCTCCAAACCGCACATCTAAATAAACAACGATCGGCAGTACTGTTCCTAGACATCTAGAAGGCATTCAACTCTGTGTGGCACCGCGCTCTCCTCTACAAACTCTCTATCCTCAAAGTTCCATTCTACATCACTAATATTATCCGACAATTCCTTTCGCACCGAACTTCCGCATTAAATTACGCAAGTCCCTCTCTCATCTACGAACACGACATCTACGAACCAATGGTGTTTAGCCCTAATCTGTACACCCTCCTTTATGCTGACGATACAGCGATAGTCTCACATTCTCGCTCCCTCGATTTGGCTGTCACAAACCTTCAATTGAGCCTAAATCGATAACATAGATAACATTTTATTTGCCCATGCGTTTAGTGGGTGCGACACAACGTCTGCCTTTTTTTGGGAATAGAAAATCTGAGACTATAAGCTTAATAAAATCAAGAAAGGATTTACAAGAAGTGGTTGAAAGATTCAATAATCCTTCATCGGCGAAAGATGACATAGCAAGAGCTGGTGAGAAATTTACTCTTGCCTTATACAAGGCACCCCAAAAAGAGACATCTTTGAATTATTACCGGTTCATTTCATTTAAGAAGTTAGTTGGCCAATCCAGTCACGCACTTATATATTTTGCCTAGACTACCACCTACATCTGCTGCATTAGCACAACATTCATATCGGTCTTTTCGACAAATTCAGACGTGGCGAGAAAAAACTTTAGAAAAAGTAAAAACATTCTAATGCCGGTGGTTATGACTGAAGCGCCAGCTCCAACTTCAATTCTGCAGCTTATATCCTACTGCTGTAAAAAAGGATGTGGAAAGCGATGTACCTGTGTAAAAGTTGGTTTGCGCTGCTCCACAATGTGCTCTAGTTGTCATGGGCAAAGTTGTTTCAATTCGATCGAGGAGGACGACTTTGCAGGGGAAAATTAATAAATAGATAAGTATATTTTATTAGTGGAATAGACCTACAGGGGAAACCACGTAAAAAAACGCGCCCAGACCTCTACCTCAAAGGTGGTGTGAAAACGGGCTCAAAGTACAGGCTGCATAAATATAATAAAATCATCATATGCACACTAACACTTGATCATAAGGATCTTATTTTATATGCACCTTGTAGAGAGAAAACTGCTCTTTAATTTTGATTCTATACATTTTTTTGCTTAGACTAACATTTTTAAAGATAATCACCGCAAAAAACGGCGCTGGGCTCATTTTTCACTTCGCGCTGAAAACTATGCCTATATTCCAAGGTCATTTACGAGCGTTTGGTGGTAAATACGCAAAAAAAAGTAAAGGACATTTTTATAGAGAATATAAAAAGTCCTGTAACATTTTTTCATAAAAATTGCGGTTTACGAGCAAAACGCCGAAAAAGACCGCGACGTCACGAAAAGGGGATGAAGCTCCCACCGGAGAGGTGGGAACTCTTCGGATCTGTATTTGGGTCCTTACTGAGAGTTCATAACCAAAATTTCAAAACTTTATAAATTTTTTCTTCTAAAAAAGCTAATTTTCCTACACTAGACGTTGGTGCATTTACTGCTTTTCTTTCAAATCTCAATTACGTTTGTGATGCACATGTAGATGACACTATATGTCGCGGCGCAATCTACATGTGATGTTGGTTGCTTACGGACCAGGGTTAATTTGGGCATATTCCTTGTGTGTCCCCCTCTTTGACCTAGGCCTGAGTTTTCCGGTTTTCCCACCACTCCGACGGAAGAAGAAGGAAGTGCCATATAGAGTCTTCTGAGAGAGTTTGAATGCGTATGATCGCCCCAAAACCCTATTATAGAAGGATTTGCCCGCGTGTGAACGCCCCAAAAGTGTAGAACGTGACAATAGTTAGCGCATCTTGGCACCCCATTAATATTTTGTGTGCTATTCATTGTCGTGCAACAGTGCACCCCATCATTGTGTTAGAGAAGAGATCCACCCGAATTGACGCGACGTGTACCTGCGAACATCCATTTGATCAAAGGCACCTAGAGGACGTCGGTAAGTGGTTCTCCCATTTTACCAAGCCTTAAGTGTAATACCAAATTCAGTATCCCATCAAACTGCCCGAACATTCTGGTCCGTCGAGCCGGATGGTTGTTTACCAGGTTTACGTTGCTTAACTTCAATTCATTTATTCGTGGTAATTTTCAGATTTGGTTTGGATAGCATATGTGCCTTTAGTTTCCGTGTTTTTTGCACACAACCCGCTCTAGTCTGGATCTTGATTTTGAACCCGCCCCTTTTGAAAATGTTGTCGCGCGCCGATGTAGAGCGTCTGCAGCTCCACCTAGCGGAGTTACGGCTCAGTCGCGCTGAATCTCTCGTGGATGTTCAGACAACTAGCGAGTTGATCGCATCGACGACGCAAGCCGGTCCGCGTTCGTTGTTTTTGGCCCGTTGTAAGAACTTGGATTTGTCGTTTGATCAATTCACCCGTACTCACGCGGATATACGCAGTACTTGTGTAAAGTTAGGGAAAATAGATGAGTATAAGGATGACGTTGCAAAGGCCGAAGAATATAAAACCGCGTATTATGGCATTGTATCCGCGAAAACGGACCTGGAAAAGGAGTCAAGCGCCGCCGCTCTCGCGTCAAATTCGACCGCCGCTGCCAGCGCGCCTTATCGCCCAATTAGATTACCGGATTTGCAATTGCCGACGTTCGATGGCACCCTCAAAGGTTGGCAATATTTCTACGACACCTTTTCTTCGCTAATTCACGCGAACTCTAGTTTATCGGATATCGATAAATTTCACTATTTGGTACTGTCCACTCGGGGCACTGCTAATAGTGTGGTTAGTTCTCTGCCATTGACTGCTGCCAATTATAGTACCGCCTGGAATTCTCTCGTGGAGAGATACAATGACACTCGCGTTTTATCCCTGCATTATTTGAATTCAATTTTCGGTTTAAGACCACTAACAGACAGTTCATATGAGAGTTTGCAAACGTTTTATAATGCGGCCAACGATAATATTATCGCGCTAAGCAACTCTAGGGTCCCGGATTTATCTGATTTCATTCTGTTGTCATTGTTATTAAGACGTGTGGATTGCTCAATGCGGGAAAACTTTGAATTACGTTTCGGGAAGAAGCAATTTCCCACTGTTAAGGATTTTTTGGGTTTTTTGCGTGAAAGGTGTCAAGCGTTGGAAATGTCCCACTCTCATATGACACCCCGTCAAAGTTTGAAGCACAAGGTCGCCTCCACTAGCCCTAAACGCTCCCTTTACTCCGCGGAGAACACCATGACGTGTCCGCGTTGTAACGGCCCTCACCGTCTGTCAAATAGTGGAAAATTCTTGGCGTTGAACCATCGTGAAAGGCGCGACTTTGTAAAAACGAACCGGTTGTGTTTCAATTGCTTCGCGAGTTCCCATATGATCAAGGATTGTCAATCTAGATATAGTTGTAAGGTTTGCAGTGGCAAGCATCACTCCCTATTGCATTTTGATACCAGCCAGCATCGAGCTCCCAATTCCGCTCCCGATGGAGTCCCCTCTGATCGTTCGCCAGAGGCTCTATCATGTTCCACTCCCGCTACCGTTTTGCTTGGTACAGCAAGCGCCCTCATTAGGGATGGTCGTGGGAATTACCAAACAATTCGATTGGTTGTGGATTCGGGATCCCAGTTGTCATTTATTACGGTCAACTGTGCAAGACGTTTGCAATTAACTGTCGATCCTAAGAGCACTCCTATTTCAGGACTAGGAAATTCTAATATCTCGTGGACGAAAGGGAAAGTGTACTGTGAATTACAATCTCCGCGAGACCCTCGTCTTATTTTGTCCACTTGCGCGGTAATTCTACCCCAGATCACATCTGATCTCCCAAATTCGCGCTTGCCGCCACGCCTACGTTGCGAATTACAGCATGTTTTACTCGCAGATCCCGACTTTGATTGTCCCGGCCCCATTGATTTTTTGTTAGGAGCTGATTTGTTCCCCCAGATTCTACGAGGTGGAGAGTCTTTGTCTCTTTCTTGTGGATTGTCAGGAATCAGTACGGTTTTTGGTTGGATCCTCTTGGGAAAATTTAAGGAAAGCCCCTCTTCATCGGAGTCAGCAACCTCCTTGATAGGACTTGATCGTTTGCAGCTGGATTTGCGACAGTTCTGGGAGCTGGAGGAGCCACACACGGCTATTCTTGGCAATCCTGACGACATTGAAGTCGAAGAACATTTTGTTAAAACTCATTATCGCACCAAAGAAGGTCGCTATGTAGGTTCTCTGCCCTTTAAAAAGGACACCTCTTTAGATTTTGGTCATTTTAGTAGATTAGCGCATAGTCGATTATTTAATCTCGAATCTCGCCTTAATCGCAACCCTCCTTTACGTTTAGCATACAATACCTTTATGAAGGATTATATTGAGTTAGGACACATGACCCGATCCCCACGACGTGGAGCTTACATCATTCCCCACCATTGCGTATACAAGAATCTTCAATCTCTTGCTAAGATTCGCGTAGTTTTTGACGCCTCGGCGAAACCTTGGCCCGGGTCGGAACCGGCCGTTGCCCTAAATGATGTTTTGCTGCCAGGATCCAAATTGCAGCGTGATGTATGCGATATTATTTTGAATTTTCGTTGTCACCAGATTGTTTTCACGACTGATATCTGCAAGATGTATCGTCAAATCTTGGTGGCCCCTGACGATCGCAAGTTCCAGCATATTTTGTGGAGAGATGACTCTAGCCAACCCATTGAGGCGTTTGAACTCCACACCGTAACATATGGTCTTTCTTGCGCACCATTTCTTGCTTTGAGAGTCATCCAACAGCTGGCGTCTGACGAGAGACAGCGTTTTCCTCGTGCTTCTCAGGTTCTCCGTGTCGACGTGTATGTGGACGATATTGTCACTGGTGCGGACACGCTGGAGGGCGCCCTTTGTTTAAAAGATGAACTCGTTGCGCTTTTATCGAGCGGTGGATTTGCCCTAAAGAAATGGACGAGCAATTCAATGGAATTTTTGGAACAGATTCCGGAGGAGGATCGCGAACTATCTTTAAGCATCACCTCCTCGGATTCCCCCTGCGTTAAGATTTTGGGTATTCGGTTTGATGCCGGATCAGATTCTTTCCGTTACAGCGTCTCACCCACGTCGGGACCAGCAACTAAACGGTCGGTACTTTCCAGTATCTCACGCATTTTTGACCCTTTAGGTTGGATTTCTCCAGTAGTTTTTCTTGCCAAGCGTGTTATGCAGGACATTTGGAAGGCGAGTCTGGATTGGGACGATCCCCTCCCGGAATTTTTCGTAAGGTTATGGTCGAGTTTTCAGATACAGCTGCCTAACCTCTCCGAGGTTCGGATCCCTCGACTAATTCTCCCAAGGAACCCTTCTCGTTTTACAATTGTTGGGTTTTGTGACGCATCACAGGACGGGTATGCTGCCGTAGCGTGCTTGCGTACCGCATCGGGTCCCGATGATGTTGTGATTGCCTTGTTGAAGTCGAAGACGCGGGTCGCTCCTTTGCGTTCCGTGTCTATTCCCCGTCTGGAGTTGTGTGCTGCTGTTCTTTTATCAAGATTGCTTCAGTCCCTATTGCCTTTAACTAAGCGTTTGGCAATTTCAGAATTTGTATTGTGCAGCGACTCCACGATTGCTTTGTCTTGGTTACGGACCCCGCCTTACAGGTTGAAAACTTTCGTGGCAAACCGAGTTGTGGAAGTCACAAACACTACTCGGATAGACGATTGGTACCACGTCCCGACAGAATTTAATTCCGCAGACTGCGCTTCTCGTGGTTTGTTTCCGGAACAAATGTTCTCCCAGACTTTGTGGTGGCAAGGTCCTTCTTGGCTGACACAGCCTCGAGATCTGTGGCCAATACGGAACCTATCTCTCCCTTCCATTCGTGATCTCCCCGATACGAAACCCGTAGCTGCCCAACCCTCGAATTTTTGGATGGATTGGACCCAACGCTTTTCAAGCCTGCTAAAATTACAATTTAGTATGGCATTTGTGTTGCGATTTATTGCAAATTGCCGCAAGACGTCGATTAAGACAAGCTTTATTAGCACCCTCGAATTAAAAGACTCCCTCCACTGTTTGATTCGGTATACCCAAACATTTTATTTTCATGAAGAATTCCTCTCAATACAAGAGCGCAGTGCTTCGAAACGCCTGCTAAAATTATCGCCCTTTATTGACCCCGCAGGCCTCTTATTGGTGGGCGGCCGACTTCAATCTGCTAACCTACCCTATAATGCGAAACACCCCATTTTACTACCAAGGGACGCTCACTTGACATTTTTGATTGTGAGTCACTATCACACCGTGTATATGCACGCGGGTACTCGCACCTTGCAAGCGTTACTCAGTCAACGGTTTTGGATTATTTCGTCGCGAAGCGTCATTCGACGATGCATTTCGAAATGCTTAGTCTGCTCCAGATTACGAGCCCAAATAATTACCCCCCTTATGGGTCATTTGCCCGCTTCTCGTGTTAACCCGAGCCGCTGTTTTACTGACGTCGGTATATATTTTGCAGGGCCGTTTAGATTAAGGGAATCAACCCGTAAGAATGCCCGTATATATAAGGGTTACTTGTGCGTTTTTGTGTGCTTGGCCACGAAGGCTGTGCACCTCGAAGCGGTGACGGAATTGTCAACTGACGCATTTTTGGCCACTCTTGACCGGTTTATTGCGCGCCGGGGATTGTGCAGTAATATCCACAGTGATTGTGGAACGAATTTTGTCGGTACGTCGCGATGTTTGCGCGAATTCTATGAGTTCTGGAGAGACAAGAACGTGCAACGGCACATCGGTTGCAGGATGGCCCAGCAGAACATCAATTGGAATTTTATCCCCCCTGCTGCCCCTCATTTTGGCGGACTGTGGGAAGCGGGTGTTAAAAGCGCCAAGCATCACTTGACTCGTGTTGTCGGAGACCGACCTCTTACATACGAGGAATTCGCCACCGTTTTAGCGAAAATCGAAGCCATGTTAAATTCGCGGCCCCTCTGCACCCTGTCCTCCGACGTTGAAGACATAGATTACCTGACGCCCGGTCATTTTTTGATTGGCGCGCCCTTGTTGGCTCATCCCGAACCTAATTATGAGGATACGGTCACACTGCCAAAGCGTTGGCAACTCACTCGGCAAATAGCTCAGCATTTTTGGCGACGCTGGTCGTCTGAATATTTGCAAACCCTACAGCAAAAGTCCAAGTGGACCACCCGTTCTCAAAATTTATCGGTTGGGGATTTGGTTTTCTTGATAACGCCAAATTCGGCTCCGTTAAATTGGCCTTGCGGCATTATTAGAACCGTTTACCCTGGCCAAGATGGCATAGTCCGTGTGGTAGAGGTACAGACTAGTTCCGGACTTTATAAACGCCCAGTGAGGAAGCTTGTTGCCTTCCCCCCTCTCGACAAAATCTGAAAATTATCTCTTTCTTTGTTTTTTTGTTTTTTTTTTCTCGTGTTTGTTTTTATTATTGAAATTTCTGAGGAAATTTGGTGGGCGGCTATGTCGCGGCGCAATCTACATGTGATGTTGGTTGCTTACGGACCAGGGTTAATTTGGGCATATTCCTTCTGTGTCCCCCTCTTTGACCTAGGCCTGAGTTTTCCGGTTTTCCCACCACTCCGACGGAAGAAGAAGGAAGTGCCATATAGAGTCTTCTGAGAGAGTTTGAATGCGTATGATCGCCCTAAAACCCTATTATAGAAGGATTTGCCCGCGTGTGAACGCCCCAAAAGTGTAGAACGTGACAATAGTTAGCGCATCTTGGCGCCCCATTAATATTTTGTGTGTTATTCATTGTCGTGCAACAGTGCACCCCATCATTGTGTTAGAGAAGAGATCCACCCGAATTGACGCGACGTGTACCTGCGAACATCCATTTGATCAAAGGCACCTAGAGGACGTCGGTAAGTGGTTCTCCCATTTTACCAAGCCTTAAGTGTAATACCAAATTCAGTATCCCATCAAACTGCCCGAACACTATACTAATAGTCGGTGATTTTAATGTACCATTATTGTCATGGCTACCTCAGGATGGTGGCGCTTGTCGGCCAGAAGGTAGCCCGAATGGTCTGGCTGGGGAGTTGCTTGATTCGCTTAACTATTGCAATTTATCTCAATTCAATTGTGTCGAAAATCTCAACGGTAGAGTGCTGGATCTTTTCCTGTGTAACTGTCTGTTATTGCCGATGTACGTTCCTGTCCGTCCCCACTGGTTGCAGAGGATCGTCATCACCCCACACTTCTCATCACATTAAAAAACAACCTTCATCATTATTGTGAGTCTAGCAACCGGATTCTCGATAGTATTGACTGGGACTCGGAGCTGAGAGGGATGAAGGTGGATTCTGCAGTACATAGGTACATTTTATGATATAATTCTTCCTAGCATTAAACAATATGTCTCTCACAGGCCCGCCCGTAGACGCCGATTTCCGGTCTGGTTTAGTGAATCTACTGTCAAAGTAGGTAACAAAAGATAAAAAAAATCACAAAAAATAGAAACGAGCTAAGCGTCTTATCTATTACACTACCTTCTGATTGCTACGTGCTCGTTCGAAAAAGTTGATTGAATTTTCTAAACTCGATTGAGAGAGAAAAACATCGTGATCCATCCAAGGTATGGAGGTATACGCGAGATAGGCGCAAGAGAAGTTCGGGGCTTCCAAAACTCCTTGAAATACAGAGGGGCCATGGCTACCACACCTGTTTCCATTTCTGTTCGGATTCTTTTCGATCCACTTGTTTTGGTCTGGACGCGATCCGTACAAAACTATTAGGTCTTGAGGAGAATTGTAGTCCTGGTCCCGACGGTATTCCACCCACGTTTTTGACACGCTCTGCAAATCGGTTAGCCACTCCGCTTAGTCTGATCTTTCGCCTCTCGCTACCTGAGAGTACGTTTCCAGCGGCTTGGAAGACGGCTCATGTCATCCCAATTTTTAAGAGTGATTCCAACAACGGTTGAAAATTATATGCCCATCTCAATCCTTTCATCTGTTGGCAAAGTATTTGAGAGCCTGGTCTGCGGCGTGCTAAATTCAGAACTTAAACACAAACTCAGTGGAGAGCAACACGGTTTTCTGTCTGGCCGCTCGACTGAAACCAACCTAATGTTCTACACTAATTTTATATGGAGGAACATGGATGCTGGGCGTCAGAATGATGCAGTTTATACTGATTTCAGCAAGGCCTTTGACCAGAATCGACCACAATATTCTTATCGGTAAGCTGTTGGGTCTGGTTATTCGGGACTGCCTGGTTGATTGGTTTGCTTCCTACATTACATGCAGGTCCCAGGCGGTTAGAGTGAGTGGTTGTTTATCACAATACAGACCTATGACGTCGGAGGTTGCTCAGGGGTCTCATATCAGTCCAGTATTGTTTCTCTCCGATATCAACGACATTTCTTATTGCTTCCAATTCTCCAGATTTTTCTTGTACGCATCTGCATATCTGACGTCATCTGACAGCAAGATCTTCTCCACCATCAATTCTTCTGACGACTGTGACAAAGTCCAGGGGGACCTTGACAGATTTGACAGTTATTGCACACAGTGCAACACTTTCTCAATTTCAACAAATGCCACAAAATCACATTTACAAGAAAGAACACCATTGTTGAGTTTTCTTATATGCTAGGTGGAGGTGAATTACGGTCTGTCACATCTGTTAAGGACCTGGGTGTCATGCCAAAACTTCTTTTCGAAGGCCACATCCATTTTATAACTAAGAAAGCATACCGTTCTTTAAGGTTTGTTGTTAGAACATCGAAACATTCAAACCAATATCTCTTCTATACGGATGCTATACTTTGCATACGTGCATAGCGTACTCAGCTACGCCTCAGTTATATGGAACCCCTATTATCAATCATATATCGACTCCTGTCGATTCCTGTCCCGAAAGTTCCATGTTCCCCATTGTTCGTATGATCATCTGTGCAACATAATTCTATTAAAACTTTTAAAAAACCGTCAAACTATATCGGATATGGTTTGTTTACATAATTTGGTCAATGGGCAAACGGACGCGCCCCGTCTAATTGAACAAATTTTTCTTCCTGTACAGGACTCGCGTACGAACTATTTCCGCAATTCCCCTCTTACCAGGATCTTGAGCACTAGCAACTCTCTGGTCCCGGCGGGCGCTGGACTTGTTTTCGGTATCGCTGCCCCGCCTTAAAAAGCTGTTGACCGTGGCTGAGGTTTAGTCCGGTTTCTAGGAATAATATTTTTGTTTTTGCCTTTTTTGTATTTTATTTTCTCTACATAGTTTTTCATTGCGGTCATTATTTTTATTCACATACAGTTATTTGATTTAGGGTCAATTTTGTTTAGGTATTTCTTCCCTTAATTATAATTATAATAAATATCTGGTTGATTTGTAATGTACTATTGCACATGTATTTTGAGGGTGCTGTATTGGACCTCGGGTCTGTTAGCACTCCAAATATAAATAAATATATCAATAAATAAACTATATACGCTTATAACCACAGTAACTGCCAATTTATGTTTTTCGAAGATTATTTTATATTTTATTGCAAATCTAATAAAACTCTTAAAATAAGTGATTTTTTGGGTACTATTTAACAACAGATGAGTCCCAACATAAAGTACGGTAAGTTAACAGGGGTAACTTACCGTAATATTACCACAAGTATCGGTAATATTACCGCCACTGTAACTGGTCAAAGGTAACTTACCGTAATTTTACCAAAATTGCCGGTAAAATTACAGCAGCGGTAATTTAGCAGCGAGAGTTTCTGCCTCCGATAACTTATGGTAGTGATATTACCAAAATTACCAGTAATACACATGATTATACCGTTCTGTATCACTATTTGCGAGCGTGTGTTCAAATAATGTTTCTCTAGGAATTGACAGAATTTTATCCCGCAAATTCATGATTAAAAACTTAATAAATTATTCCTAAAGTAAAAGTTATTAGCTTAGGACTTCCTTATTATCAAAATCATTATGGGGCGCATTATGCAGGTACTACACCTTTAATTGAATTATGCATGTTCATTTACAATCATACTTAATATTACATCAACAATAATAATAATTATAAATATGATATTAAAATTTAAATTTCTTTCTCGAATTTAGCTTCTTATGTAGAGATGACGAATGGTCCAAGGTCCAACTATGTAATCCCTGGCGCCAAAATGAATTATTGTCACACATACAAGTGAGATATATCAAGAGTGCGCTTTAGAACAGCAAATTCCTCTGCTACAAGGTTGCACTTTCTTTCTGAGCACGCAATAAGACATCTGGTTGCCCCAAAAAGCAATAAACAATACGCAACTCCGAGCTTATTCACTCAATAAGAAAGAGAGAGAGAGAGAGTAAACACTAGCGTGAACAAATATGCATAATTTACAAAACTTTGAGAACTTAACAGGAGGTTCATGAAATGTGCACCTAGGGGGATAGAATGGTGTATACAAAAAAAAATAATTTGTCCAAAAACAAAAATTACTGAAACTACTGAAGTTGTATTTGATTTTTGTGATTGATTTCGGTAGAGATTCACTTACATAGCACAGAATGGTTTTGCATAGGTTTTAATACAACTTGTGGGCAATAATAATAACAATAATATATATGTTAACCACCAAACATATAAGTAATACAAAGTAAACAGAAACAATAATTCGATTGAGCACAGAAGGAAATATTTTTTTACAAATCAAAACAAAAATAGGTTAAAAGGAACCAAGTCAATGCATCGCATGGATGCTATTGTTTTTCATTGGCCCAAGCAAAGCACAAAAAGAAAGCGCGTATTAAACAAAAAAATCTGATGTGGCCAGGCATATGACTATCATACAATATATAAAATTAATAGTTTAGATGCATGAGAATCTATTTTATTGAGATAAATCGTAGGTATTGTCAAAGCATCAGCGTTTGACACTACCTACACGACGTCATTAGAATAATAGTTATTTATGTCACAAGTGCTGAAAGTACGGAATAGCGCGACGAACGGTGATGCGGCGCGTCGCCGAAGGCGAAGCGTCGTCGTCGCACGTGAGCGAGTCGCGCTATCTAGTTTTTGGCAGGAGAGACATCAACGTTTATTGTATTGCTTTTTGAGAAACATGTATTTAAAAAAATAATAAAAAATGGTTATATTGCTGTATAGGAAATGTTAGGTTGGTACCACTATGACGAAACGTCAAGTTTAAAAAACTAATTCAAATTCTGACAGATTTATATTTGTTCATGACGCTGTAGATGTCACATCAGTACCAACATACTAAAATAAAACTACAGGCATCGCTATACTTATTTACAATTTTCTCAATTTATCGTTTCTAGAATTAGATATAAAGACGGGTTAATATTTCTTATCAACAAACAATTAAATTGGTGATCTTATTTTATTTGAAATTTGTAATTTGCCGCACTAGCGCGGCAACGTTCCATAGCGGTTCTCCAACCTCTGATGAAATCAGATGTTTTCGAGTGCGACAGCACAAAAAAAATATTTGTCAAAATCCTGGCTACTATGTAGTTTCATATCAATGCAGATGCGACCGATCTCGATCAAATAGAATTTGCTCTTGCAGCTAAATTATTAATTTTACCAAAAAATGTCATAGGCATAAATTATTCAAAATTTCCTCTACTTTAATTTACTATTTAACTATTTTGACGAAATTACAGAAATGGCGGCTCATTTCTAAAATCCTTGAAAAAGGCTTAGAGTAAACAAACACACAGTTCCTTTGGACCCTTTTGAACCAAAAGCTTTTCAACTCTAAGTTTGGTCATGAAACTTCTAAATATGAAGTTCCGTGCCGATACCTTTAGTAGTTTTTCCGGAATCCAATTAACAAAAATTGAGTACACACACACACACACACACAGACATTTTTTTGAACCTTGGTCAAATATATTCAGGGGACCCAAAAGGACACATTTCCGCTAAAATATCAAAAAAAGATTTCGGCACGATTACAATACTTTACATACTGCGTATGATAACGTAAAAATGCACTTAAAATAAAGACACAAAAGATACAAAAGCAAAAACGAAAAAAAAAACTTGCAACCCACAGACTTGCCCCCACTACACGGCAGATTGTTGTTTATGCAATTCAAACCTGAACCTGATCTTAAAGCCACGCTCACCCTCCAGCTTAATAGTCCTAGGAATATGTACTGTTATAAATGTTAGGCATGCAGTAAGAGAACGACCTTTTAACGACCTTTTAGTTGTCTATTCTGTACTTGTATTAGTTTAATTTATACTTAACTTATACTAATACTAATATAAGTACAGAAATCCTTACTCCTTAACAAATGTGGCCAGTATTGCTAAATCAGTAGATTTCTTATTAGATCTGGTGTATCGATTAGAGATGTTTAGTGAAAATCTAGTGTCATAAGTCATAACTCATTAATGTTCTGTTCTATACAATCTTTAATGATTCTATAACAAATATTTATTTTATAATACGTATATACATTATACCGCATTGTAGGATATGCATAGGTGATTATAATTGGTAGATTTAGTAGAATTTCTGTAGAGCTAGTTGAGAAAACTGGAGAATCGTGTCGATTGTTGTCAAATTTATTGGATAAGATTATACAGGGTTAGTAAAAATTATCGGAACACCCAAATAATTCTCTAACCATAATAAAATTACAGAATAAATTAAACGAAAGCTCTTTGGGTTTAAACAATTTCTCGTTTAAATATACTTTTGAATATACAGTATGTTCATTTTTATTTTAATATATATTTTATTCTAAGATTAATTCTAGGGTTTTTTTTTGTAGGAAATATAGGTTTTTTTTTTGTAAGAAATAATCTTAATTTGAAGTTCAGGAGTTTTGATTAATTGATTATAACTCACAAATGATGCATTTAAAAAAATATGCTTAGAATTACTCTTAAAATATGAAAAAGAAAATATACCCGGTGTTCTATCAGAAAAACAAAAGGCTACCAAGTTTCTATAATAAAATGAACACCATATATGTTAGAACTTTTTTTGGACGACAACTAGTTTACCACAAAAAAAATGTTTAAATAATTTTTTTTTCATCTTCAACACACTAACTGTAGCTGCAGTCAGCAATAAATCTTCTTCGCTGTCCGACATCTTTACTACCCGCTGTCATGGCAGAAACTGCCGGGTTGGATGTGGCCGCTCAACGTATACTGCGAAGTTGTACAACGCCGCAGTACAATTTTGTCGTACTGCGGCGCAGTACCGTCAGTGGCGGGCATTCACTGTAAGGCAGTATTTAACCGCATGCTCCGGTAGATGACTAATGTCATCATTAATAATCCTTTGCGCCACGAGAGTATTATCACAATTAAAATTGTAATTGTAATAAATTCAAGCATTCTAAGCGATGATTAAACATCTTTTTGATGAGAATTCAGGCATTTACGATGATATGCTCAGATTGAGACAAAAAGAGGCAAACGACTCACTTCTGCTACACGGTTCACATAAACCGAGAGCAGTCTGGTCTCTAACAACAAACGCTCAAATTACGCAAAAAGCCGTACCTTACCTGATGCTGCTTCTTCCGATGATATTGAGGAGCGCTTGTTTTTCATCTGCTATAAGACGTGATGTATTATCTGTTGCGCTTGATAATCGTCCGATAGCACTCTTTAGCTTTCAAACAATACGTTTCCAGAACGAGTTCCTTCAAAACTTGGTCTACAATAGTCTGTATGGTCTGTATACTCTCTCAACACTTTAGCCTGATTTTCTATACAGCTTATGCTTATAGCAACAAGTATTTATTAGTAGTTGATCTAATATTGACGCCTTTTAAATGTTAGTATAATAGTAAATACATAGTCATAATAACAATTTTGTATTTCATCATTAATCTATATCCCAAAAATTCAACTGAAAACACCTTTTACTTTATCATACGTAGTATGACAAACTATTGTAATTGTGTTGAAAAAAAGTTTTGAGATAAAAAGTTTTGACGTTTTAGCGGTAATATGTCCTTTTGGGTCCCCTGAACATTTTTAATCAAGGTACAAAAAGATTTCTGTGTGTCCTTTTTTGTGTGGCGACGATTCCAGACAAAGTACTGTATCGGGACGAAACTTCATATTTACAAATTTTACTACCAAACTTAGAGCTGAAAAGTTTTTTGTTCAAATGGGTCCAAAGTAACTGGTTGTTTACTCTTAGCATTTTTCAACGATTTTGCAAATGACCCGCCATTTCTGTAATTTTCTCAAAATTATTAAACAAGCACTTAAAGTAGACGAAATTTGGAATAATTTATGTCTATGAAATTTTTTGGTAAAATTAATAGTTTAGCTGCATGAGCAAATTCTAATTCATCGAGATCGCTCGTATTGCATTACCACTAGTTAGCCAGGATTTGATATTTTGATTCCGTTGACAATATTGTCAGCACATCAGCTTTTGACACTGCTGTATATTATGATAAAGTCATGTGCCACATCAGATGTTTTCTATATGTGATCATTGTTTCTCGCTAACGCGGTAAATTTTAAAAGAATAATTTAGCATTTTTATTTTAGCATTAAATTTGTTATTAAGACTTTTTGCCGGATGCTCGATTGATACAATTATAAAATTATCAATTTGGTCCATGTTGTGCCTGTACTTTCGGTAACAATCTCTCGACAACTGAGTGAATTTTGTACTCGTTTATTAATTTGTTATAAGAATTGTTGGGTCGTGTCGGTCGTGTACATCGAGAATAGAATGGCGACAACATTAGTAAGCATTCGCTCATGTTATTGAGAGATAATGTTTAAAACCGGTAATCCAGAGAAAGTGGACAACATTGAAAAGTCTATAACCGTGTATATTGAAAGGTGACAATTGTTTATTATACATTGGGTCTTACTCGATGAATACGAACTAGAAAATCGTAAGAGAAATTAACAACAAATACTCCTCGAATTATTATTATGTCATCAAAAGGCTACAATATTGGTCGAAAATTAGGCAAACACTTAAATTCTAGGAAATGAGGTCAATGATTCTTAAATAAAATATAATTACAAACAATTATTAGCAAACATTATTTATTACGCAACTATAGAAATGCGACAAAATTACTTGAAATTTACTTACTATCAATATATAATAGATACGTTTTGTCCAGCATCCGACCGGGGGATCACGACCGTGGCTAATAACATAAATCTGTACCATAAAAGCGAGAGAAATGTATATACCTTTTATTTTCATGCTTGTTATGACTCATTTTAGATTAGTAAGTAATAAATAATAATATGAGCTCTCTGTCTCTTAAACTCTTATCTATGGCATTTATTTTTTATATAGGTTATAGCTTAGTCATTACTACTATGGCACTATTTAATACTAACAGAAAGTTGAACTCCCCCCCCCCCACGCACCCCCTGCAACATTTTGTAACGGGGTCCGTGACGCCATGCCGATATTTTCTGAACGAAACCATCACTTATTTGCCCAAAGGGGCGCAAGTTAGATATTTGGCCTCAGGCGCAAGATTTCCTTACTGCGGCGCTGCTGTCCGGGGTTACTGAGTTGAGCATAGGTTTGCCGCAGGGGTGAATTTGGGGCGCGACACGGTTTATTATGCTTAAATGACCTCCCCTCCATCTTAGCCGACGCTGGAGTTTCGCTGTATGCCAATGACAGTAATATTTTTCTTTTGCTGACAATTTTTACGAGTTGCGTGTTAAGGCGTCGACAGCGTATGATAGTATGATACAGTTGATGACTGTTAATAGGTTGGTAATGAACGCATCTAAAACAAAGTGCGTTGTGTTTGGCAAGCAGAATATCTGCCATAACATCGAACTTGGCTGTAAAACTGTACATATTGACACTTCATGTCGCTTGTTGGGACTTGAGACCGATGATTGTCTGGGTTGCTCTTGTCTGTGGATGAGTTGTCGACGCATCTAACAAGAAGTTGCTACGCTGTGTATCATTTGAGGAAATCCTGCAGCACTGGTGGTGTTAAGACCTTTTACTTTGCGAAGTATTGCGTGCGAGTATTCTTGCTACAAAAGCTAGCTCTAAGAAATACTTTTAATTTGCAGTATAGCCAGTCATACCGAGACACTTACAAGACTGAATTCCTACTGACATTTTTTGATGTGTATGTGTTGGAGGCAAGAACCCCACCCAAAATTAACGGAGACCAGAAACAGGAGACCCTGAACATGGACGAAATCAAGAAAATGTTTCTAGAGATGAAGAAGGATTTCAAGGAGTCCAGAGACGAGATGGCAGAGATCAGGAGGGAGCTCAGAGCAGACGTAAAGGTGATAAAGGATGGCATACAGGGCATGAAGGCGGACATAAAGCAGAATAGAGACGACATAGCTAATATAAGAGATGAGCTGAGCAAGGTGAAAAGTGAATGGCCCGCGGAAAAAGAAGTGCTAATAAATAAACTGGAGGAATCGGGAGATAGGCTTGAGAGGATGGAAAAAGCCAAGATACGAAGGAATTTGGTAGTCAGCGGGTTAGAGCTCACCTCTGACGATGGCAAGTCACTGGCGGGAGGAATAACCGATATGCTGGATAAGGAGCTCGGTTTAAAAATAAACGTTGGTAGAGTCTACGAAATAGGACAAAGGAAATACGTAATTAAGGTTGAAGACTGGGCAGATAAGATCGCGATACTGAGAGAGAAAAAGAGATTGAAGGGAAGTGATATATACATAGAATCCGAGCTAACCAAGGAAGAGCGAAAAATACAGAAGATGATCCGTGACACCGCCAGGGAAGAAAGAAAGAATGGTGCCGATGTTAAAGTCAGGTATCAGAGGGCAGATATAAACGGTCAAACTATGACATGGAATCGAAGAGCACAAAAACTGATTCCAAAAAAGTAAGAAGGCCTGAGGGTGGATGTACTGGGACGACGGACCGGCAACGAACAGGGACAAATGAGAAAGTAGTAAAGGAGAATATGAAGAATGGATACATGGAAGTAGAATCAAACAAGCAAGCACAGGGGGACTCTCGGGTGCAGAAGGCCGATAACCTACTCACCTTAAAACCCAAATATCACCGAAACCAGAACAGAGTCAAACCATAGAAAGCCATACGTCTTCAGAGATGGATAGGGCATACGCTCAGGAAGAGTAACCAGGACATAACAAAGCAAGCTCTGACGTGGACCCCACTAGGAAGAAGAAATAGAGCTCGGCCACAAAATACGTGGAGGCGCGTGATCAACGAGGAGCTGAGGAAAGCGGGGAAGAGTTGGAAAGAGATGGTTGCCTTAGCCAAATATAAGAGGGAATGGAATGACTCTGTCGAGGCCCTATGCTCCACTATGGAGTAAAAGGAAATTATATATGTGTTGGAGACGGTTTGTTTTGTTTACAACATGTAAATTAAAAAAGTACAAGGCGTTCGTAAGACACAATTAAATTAATATCTGAATTGGTAAGATTGTTAATGTATATCTCATTTCAATTATCTCTATATATTGATGATTTTTAAGTATCAAATAACCGCATAAAATAGATACAATGGAGATAAAATAGAGATTTTAACACGCATGTCCTAAACCGAATGGTATATACAACCATACTAAAATAAATTGTAATTAACGCGTCTTGTACATTAATCACATAAATAATGTACTGTAATCGTGCTCATTGACACGTGGCGCCATCTCGCCGTGCAAATTGTCACTACAAATTGGTTCTGTATTTACAGTTTAGATATGTTCTGTCTGTTGTGATCTTTGTTCGTTTTTGTTTTATTACGTGAATACAAAAGATTTGGTTGGAAATAAACAATTACAATGAACGGCAAAAAGTGGTGATAATCGTTTCAAGGTCACCGTGGATAGTGCAGCTGGTAGTATACTACCAACTTCTTAAAAAGGCGTTTTTTTCGTTTCGCACCGACCTTTAATGTTCTCCCCGATGCCATTAGGGCGGCAGGTTCTTTCGGGCTTGTGAAATCTTTTTTATTAAATGTTAATTGTTACTCCACCGACGATTTTTTCAATGCTTGTTTATAGTTCCGTATTGCTGTAGTTTTATGCTGTAATGTATCGAAATTGTAATATGTATGTGACTTTGTTCTGCTTGTAATTTACATTTCATGTTCGTACTCGTATTTCATGTGTTGCATGAAGCAATATTATCTATCTATCTATCTATTGTTTATTGCTTTTTGGGGACAACCAGATGTCTTATTGCGCGCTCAGAAAGAAAGTGCAACCTTATCGCAGAGGAATTTGGCTGCCCTGAAGCGCATTCTTGATATGTCTCACTTGTGTGTGCGTGTGTGGCAATAATTTATTTGGAGCCGGGGATTAAAATAGGTGGACCATTCGTCTTCTCTACATAACCAAAATTCGAGAAAGAAATTTAAATTTCGTAGTCAATTTTATAAATATTATTATTAGTGATAATAAGTCTGATTGTACATGTACATGCATAATTCATTATAATTGTATTAAATCAGTACCTACGTAGGCTTTCACGTCCAGAATCATTTAGAAAATAACTTACTTCCGGGTTATGCAGTGTGACAAGATTTGTAAATGCTGACGTTTCGCGAACCATGTTGCTTGCTTCTTCAAAGCGCTTCTTCAATTAGCTTTGAAGAAGCGAGCAACATGGTTCGCGAAAAGTCAGCATTTACAAATCTTGACACACGGCATAACCCGGAAGTAGTTTATTTTCTATATAATTGTATTACTTGCGCATTGCGCCCTATAATGATTTTGATAATAAGGTAATTTTACTGTAGGTATTTTGTTACAACCCTCCGCGTGACCTTTCTGTAACTTTCTGTAACGCTTTAGTGTAGGAACCTCAAATGGATATAGTGAAGAACAGGATGATATCTGGAGGGATTTATGTGACTAAAAGCAAATAAAAAACACTCAAATTACACCCAATTACAGATAGAAAACTGATCTATCGAGTGAGAACAGATCGAGAGAGAAAACGGTGAAAATTAGCGTCCAGATCAAGACTAACCGTGAATAGCCTTTTTTCCGTGTCTGAAACCTGAAACTGGCTCTGCATGCAGTGCGGAGGAAATTTCGTGTTTGCCGTGTAATAATAATATACCTATTACAACATATAAATATTTATCATTTGTTATTATTACCTGCCCTTTCCGTGGCCCTCTGTATGGGTGTCAGCGTTAACCACGATGATACCGTGTGAAGACCTGTGTCCATCGTACTGTATCCCTTTCCATTGATTTTCTTGAATAAATATGACAGAGAAAAAAAACAAAACACCATGAGCTATACGATAGCTACCAGCGATAGTGAGACAGAATCAACCCAAATCCTGATAGATACTAACAGAAACAATAAGATAGCTTCAAAAAACATAAATTACATGTCTGATCAATTTGAAAATATGAGGAAGGAAATGAATATTATGAAGAAAACGCTTGGAGAAAGTGTACATAAGAGAGAGAGAGAGAGAGAGAGAGAGAGAGAGAGAGAGAGAGAGAGAGAGAGAAGTGAAGGATACAATCTAACGGCTGGATTATACTGTGGAGAGGAGCGAGAAGAAGAAGGAAAAACGGACAACCTAGTAATTACAGGAGTAGAAAAACAAGACAACAAGAAAGAAAAAGTTGAGGAAATTGTCAAAAACATATTTAAAACCCTGAACGTGAATAGACAACATTCTGACTTAGTAACTTGTATTCGAAAAGAAGGTAAGAGCGATTGTCTGCCCATTATAGTGCAGAAAAACAACAAATAAATTAAACAAAAAATATTATAAGCCAAAAGAACAGCAGGATCAATTAAAACAAAAGACTGTAACTTAAAGGGCAAAAACAACAAAATATTGATCAACGAACAACTGATAACACAAACCGCTGCTCTCTTTTACCAGGCGAGACAAACAAAACACTTATGAGTTGAAGGAACTACAACCATATACAATATACTGCACAACATCCGCAGCCTAAAAAGCAAAAAGAGCGAATAGAAATAATACCCAAACTATATAGACCACAGTGCTAACAAAGACGTGGTAATCTGCTTGCTTCTATAACTTTAAAGATTATAATGCTAACACCACTCTCGCGAGACCCATGGAAGAGGACTAACTATATACATAGGCAGAGATATTAACTACAAAATACATAAGAATTACACTACAAGGAATCCAGATAATGTACATCGAATTAAACGAAAACAAAATGGCGTTAACTCTAATATAGAAACCACCTCATGTATCATATCAAATAGCAAAACAAATTTTAAAGAACAATATATTTAGCAGGAAATAGCCACATCCTGTCCTTGGTGCGTTTAACATAAATATTTTACAAAATACCGAAACTTGCATAGACTACAAGAAAATTATCTTAGAGAGTGATTATCATGTAATTAATAAAAGAACAATAAAACACTACACACGAAGAAATCCTAACATCAAGTGGCAGAGATCAAGATCATACCAACTGACATATTATATCACAATATGGTTCAAACCACTATAAAGATAAAAACAACAAAAAAAAATCTGATGTGGCCAGGCACATGACTTTATCATACAAAATATAAAATTAATAGTTTAGCTGCATGTGAATCTATTTGATTGAGATAAATCGTGTCTGCATTAAAATTAAACTAGTTAGCCAGGATTTGACAGATATTTTGATAGTCAATAGTATCAATAGTAGGTAATGTCAAAGCATCAGCATTTGACACTACCTACTGTCAGAATAATAGTTATTTATCTCACAAGTGCCGAAAGTACGGATATATAGCGCGACGAGCGGTGACGCGGCGCGTCACCAATGGCGGAGCGTCGCCGTCGCATGTGAGCGAGTCGCGCTATGTAGTTTTCGGCAGGAGTGACATCAACGTTTTTTGTGTTGCTTTTTGAGAATGAAACGTATTTATAAAAAATCAAAAATGGTTATATTTCTGTACAGGAAATGTTAGGTTGATACCACTCCTACGAAACGTCAAGTTTAAAAACCTTATTCAAATTCTGACAGATTTATATTGGTTCATGTCACATCCGTACCAACATACTAAAATATAACTACACTCATCGCTATACTTTATTTACAATTTTCTCAATTTATCGTTTTTACAATTAGATATAACAACGGGTTGATATTTCTTATCAACAAACAATCAAATTTGTGATCTTATTTTATTTGAATTTTGTACTTTCCGCACTAGAGCCGGAGCGGCAACGTTCCATAGCGGCTCCCCAACCTCTGATGGAATCAGCTGTTTTCGAGTGTGACAGCCATAGACATTTCTGGGTGACAGCACAAAAAAATATTTGTCAAAATCCTGGCTACTATGAAGTTTCATATCAATGCAGATGCGACCGATCTCGATCAAATAGAATTTGCTCTTGCAGCTAAACTATTAATTTTACCAAAAAATGTCATAGGCATAAATTATTCAAAATTTCCTCTGCTTTAATTTATTATTTAACTATTTTGACGAAATTACAGAAATAGCGGCTCAATTGCAAAAGCGTTGAAAAATGCTAGGAGTAAATAGCCCGTTCCTTTGGACCCTTTTGAACCAAAAGCTTTTCAGCTCTAAGTTTAGTCATGAAACTTCTAAATATGAACTTTCGTCCCGATTCCTTTAGTAGTTTCCCCGGAACCGTCTCCACAAAAAACGGGTACACACACACATACACACACACACACACATACACACACACACACACACACACACACACACACACACACACACAGACATTTTTTTGTACCTTGGTCAAAAATGTTCAGGGGACCCAAAAAGACCTATTTCCGCTAAAATCTCAATTTTTTTTTTCGGCACGATTACAATACTTTACATACTGCGTATGATAAAGTAATAAATGTGATTATTATGAACATAAATGTACTAACAGATAAAATTAAAAACTTTTAAGATCTATCCAAAGCACTGCAAAGAATAACAGAATCAAATCAAACAATCAAAAGAATAAAAAGGACAGAGAAATATGCCTGGGTAGATAACAGAAGAAAAAGAGCAAGAAAACGAATGCGTTATACTAGCGACACACATGAAACCCAAAAAATCACATACTCTGCAAGGACGCCAAAACAAAGAAAAGCGAAACGACAAAATTAATAAAACAGAGAAAAAAGGATTACTACAAAAATTTGGATAATTATAAATACATATTGAACACAAAAACAAAAGATAGCGCAGAGAATATTATTAACTAGAATATCGAAGAAATCGCATCAGAAATCATGAACTACTTTGCCCACATTAGAAAAAAAAACTCGCACAACAGCAAATATTACCACAACACAAACAACAAATAACACTCAAGGCAGCGCCGGATTTATGACTGTGGGGGCGCCTGGGCTGAAAAGCTGTGGGGGCCCTAGGCAAAAAAAAGCTGTGAGGGCCCCTAGGCAGAAAAGCTGTGGGGCTTTAGGAAAAACACAACAGTGACCCTTAAACATATAAGCACATTACTTGATGACATAATTTTGCATTGTAAGCACGTAAAATGGCAAATATACTTCGTCACTTTACACTAGGGTGACAACTTTTTAATACTCGAACGGCGGAAGCTGAGATTCCGGGGTGGGGGGTATATAATATTGTGAATAGTTAAATAGTTGAAAAAATGTGCATCTTAAGTAGTTATTTCATCATCGTTGTCAACATGAAAACAGGTACAAGAAAATAACTTGAAGCTAGCTTTCTTAGTTATTGTTTGTTCTTCCTTTATTTGAAACTTATTTTTAAATTTTTTTTAGGAATACTGATTGAAATAAAGAACTTAAAATGTCATATAGGTCCCAATAGCATAGTTAGTTGTGCATTGTGGTAGATTCAGAAATAAGACAGAAAATATACCTGAACAATCTTTTATTATAAAAAAGTAACCAAAACAAATGTTCTATCCGAACGTTTTTTTCCACTGATTTCCAATATCGTACTTTTTTCTTAAATTGTCATTGGATTTTCTGTTGTTTACTATTTATTCATAATGTAAGCCTTTTTATAGATTTAAGAAGAACGTCTAAAAATATGAGTTAAATATGAGATTTCAGTAACAATAAAGTTAACAATTGTTTTTAATTAGATCGAAACCCGATAATGACCATTTTCAGTTTTGTTTTATGTGGAGTAGTACCGGTGGTTTTCAGTGGACTTTTTCCTTTTAACTATTTTTTACCAAATTTAAATTCAATCAAAATTAGTTCGACTAAATTAGACAAACATATTAATCATGTGCTGCATTTCTATAACTAGATGTAATACAATCATGAACGCAAAGGCTCAGTCTGTTGTTTGTCAACAACATTTAATATAGAATTTGGTTAATCGTGACTGCCTAAAATTTCTATATACTTACAGCAGTTTTGTTCTTCTAAGGAATATAGACTCGATTCTTCATTTTTTGTATAGTTTTGTGTTTCCACATAAAAGTTAATGAGTTTTTCACTATTTACGCTACCAACTAAATGCGCTAATATATTATTATAAATGAACTGAAAACATCTCAGTAACTTATTTGTAGATACTGCTTTTATTTTCGTAAGAGGGTAAAGTATGGTACACTTTTCTCCGATAACAAATATTATGTTTATGGCTGGTATCTGAAATTCTGGACATATAAATACTATTTTCAAAAGTCGGGGCAAAATTCGAGACGCTTAATCATTTGGGACAAGTGGTCAAAATTTGGGACTGCCCGCTCAAATAAGGACAGTTGGTCACCCTATTTTACACACATGATTTAAATAAAAGTATTAAACTGCGGTGGTTTTTTGCTCTTGTTTTCAAGTTACAGATTGTTAATATGTAACTTATCAGCTTTCCGTCTTATAAGTCGTATAAGTAATGGTAATAACGATGATTTGCTCAGTAGCATTGAAAGTAGCAGGAAAACAAAGGCGATTACAAAACGAAATATATAGGTTTTCACCATATTATGACTTTCTTCTAATTTTTCTTCTTTTTAGTTGTCATCGTTTTAAATACTTCGTCGCACAAAAACGTTTTAATTTAAAAAAAATCGATTTGCAACTTACTTCTTCTGGTGGGGGTGGCGGCGCTGTAGTCGTTGTACTCTTGGTATTTCTGCCTAGCGGGCTTCTTCTGTTTAACAAGAGATTGTTTCTTTTTGGTGGAGGGGGAGGAGAGTCTTCATATTCTGCGTATTCCTCTTCTCCGGCTGGTCTTGCCGAGCACAGGGCTGCCAGGCACACCAAACCGAGAAATACCCTGCAATACAATATATTTAAGTACACAGTGCAGAAAATAAGTAGCAGATTTGTTTTTTCTTTTCTTTGTCGGACGATTGGGTTGAAGTGGTAGAAAGATATTTGCCAGGCGTCTTTTGAAAGCCAGCTAAATATCTCTGCTTGAGAGTAAGAGTAGAAAAGTTTGCCTATCCACCTCGCAGAGAAAAGCACAAAGGGACCAATCGGGTCTACGTGTTACAGAATAAAACGCACCCCTACCTTCCACATACTTAAGTAACATATAACATCGGTAACTATGTTTATTGTTTGTATTGCAAACATGCAAGCGACGTATAGCGATTCAAATAAAAGCGCATATAAAATGTTATTTTTATACCTGTTGACGTTATCAACAACATTTTTTTAATTTTAGTGGAATGTTATAATCTCTTTACAACGTTGCATAAGTTCCATAAGAAAATAATCAAGAAAACGTCCTTAAAGCTTGATTTGTAAATATTAAAATTTTTATGGGTGATTATGTTGTCGTTATATTGTGCCAATACAAAACTCAAAACAGTCTGCTTTGGTCTAAGACCTTTTAAATATTAAACAGGTTTGTGAAATTTCTTATTCGTATCTTGTGAAATTTGTCTGAAATTAGTTTGCCCTGCAATACAATAAATTTGGAAACATTGTTACACTGGTTTTGAAAAAATTCTGTCAAAAATGTAAATGGTAAAATTTTGTCTATACGTTTAATGGGGTTTTCGTCATAAAACATGATGCAATATCATCCCGTCGGGAACGACACGCCCTGTATACAAATAATAACTACAGTCAATAATAAATTGCTAAGTTGTTCGGCAAACACATCATATGTGTACAGGAACGAAACATTTGGTCACCACATAATTTGTGATTTTGCCAGATTTTACCAATAGGAACAGCTATCTAGTATCTAATTGGAACTAATTTTCCAAAAAAACAAAATGTTTGCTGAATTTCACTTGAAATTAATTAAATAAAGAACTGTATAATTTGAAGAGATCCATCGACAAAGGTGAAGAATATAAGTAAAATGGAGAAAATAAAAGCCTCGATATCCTTTGTAGTAAAAATATAATAATGGGTACCGGTTTCGGCAGTAATTGACATGTCTTCATCAGCCCAATACAAAAAAATAAAAACATAAGCACTTACAAATTGAAAATAGGGGAAAACACTTATGGTCAATAAGTCAAATCGTACAAACTAAACAATGAAAAACACAGCGCACTCACAATACATTACAATTATAATTTTTGTCGATATCTCCAAACAAATGTCACATGTGCAACTTATGAAAGGCAACTGAGCGGGCGAGTACCAGAATGGACGAACAAAAACATAAAAGGTCACAAACCGAGCATAAACTATTTTTAAAAACTAATCTGATCATTCATCAACGTAACGTTGGATGTCTTTTTATATTTTTTTATTTCATATTGTTCCAAAAGGTCCATCTTAAAGCCTTTGTTGCATCTATGAATTAAATTGATGCTATCATAATTAATTTTATGTCCAGTCTCTATCTTGTGTATCTACAAAAGATATCTATAAATTAGAAAGAGGAACGATTTTTATGTTCTGAAACTCTTTTTCCAAGCTTTCTTCCCGTTTGACCTATGTATAAGGCATTACAGTTGGCGCAGTCAATTGAGTAGACACCACATTCATCCATATGTCACTTGGGTTGATTGAAATTCGACAGCAATTTGTAGAGTTGATTGTTGTGTTAAAAGCTGCAACGATATTAAATTTAGCTAAAGCTTTACTGACTCTGAGATTGGTACCGTTATATTGAAAGGGGCTATATATTTTGTTTTCTGAATTCTGAGGTGTATAAAGTGGATCTGTCCTTAATAGTTAGTCTCAATGAGTGGTGAATATGTTTAAACGGAAACCAATTGTCTTTCGCAAGTTTCAAGATGGAATTCAGTTAATTAATTTTATAGTCGTATGCAAGCGGGTATCTGTCACATCTATTAATTAAAAAGCGGAAAGAAGCCATGCGATGCGAACACGTGTGAGCAGAATCAAAAGGAATGACAGTAGAAACATTAGAAGGCTTTCTATATATGTCAAATTTTACAGTGTTATTGTGGTTTATTACAATTAAATCTAAGAAACTTATTTGTTTATTATTTTCATGCTCTAAAGTAAAATTTCAATTAGTGTGTAAGTTATTAATATAACTCAGAAAATCAGTCAGCACGGGCTGACTGAACGGTCTCACCCCCACTCCACACGCAAAAAACATCATCAACATATCTGACCCATTTGGCTATATGGTTATTAAATTGGTTGTTTGAATTCATGATATGCTCCTTTTCTATATGATCCAGAAATATGTCAGCCAATTGGCTGACACCCATTAATATATTTTCGTAGGCTTTTATTTTCTCCATTTTACAGAAATATAGAACTAATTAACTCAGTGATTACTTCTTTGCTTAGTACCTACGTACGTGTTTTATGATAATCATAGCAAAATAATGTGTAAGGTAAGAAGTTTACATAACCTTTTTCTAATGTAAGTGAATAATAATAATAATCACTAAGAAGTTTACATAACTTGAAAAAGGCAAAAACCAGCAACATTTACGTAACAATAATAAAATACAATCTGTTTGTGCTAATTGAAATTTGTTTGTAATATTGTATAAATTGCTTAAATATGAAATGATTTAAATATAATTTATTATTGCTTCAAAAGTAGTTTAGTGATCAAACTATACGTTATTTTGTTCATTAATTAGGAACAGACAACAGTTTAATTATCTTGTTGCGGTTATATGGATCCTATATACACTTATATTATATAGATATACATGTCAGGTCAACTTTCTACGTTTCTACATACATACGTATTATATCTGATCCAAAAATAGATCAAAATCAAATACAACAATCGCCAAGATTTAAATTATGGTTCAAGTATACATATATCGATCTAGCAACATTGACAAGACATACAAGGAAATGGAGTATCAGTTGTATTCCGTGTACAACTTTCTGCAAGAATTCAATGACAAGGTTGCACTATGCGTTATAGAAAAAAGTATATTAAATTTTGTCGCTCTAATGATTCCTACTTAACGAAATAATGTGGCATAGAATAGCATGGAATGATATTGTTGCAGGAAGTTGGTATTACAAAATGCTAAACTAGTGAAGTAATGCTAAAAATCTATTACCTTGTTACCACACATATAAGCGGAATAATATAAAGAGTTATGTATGTTCTATTTCCAGATACCACAATCTAGAACCTTTTATCCAGCAAGGTTGCGCACACCTGACGTTGAAGTGAAACGGACGTCATATAGTATTCGGGAGAAAATGGCAAAACTCGATTGAATTTGTATTAGCAACCACTGTAAAAGCTAATTAACACAGTGATTTTACCTCATTACCTCATCAAATTCTGCACAAAAAATGTATATTCCACTTTCTCTTAACAATAGTGTTAATATAGTCATAATATGCCAGCACCCGAAATTTCCAGGCACCATCAGCTACGAGTAATACAATATCAACATTTCCTTTCGTAAATAATTCTATATATACATTTAATTCCGTCCATAATTATAGTTTGGTATTAAATATTCATCAAAAGCATCCGACCAACTCTGTTTGAGAACTCATTACCTTATTCCCGCGATAGTGGACAAAAATTAGCATAAGGAAGTAGGGGAGACCGGGACAGATTGGGACACGGGACACATTGGGACACTTTAAATTCACCGCCTTAGTGACTTGCGATTAAATGCGCATTCACAGAGAATATGCGTCAGTGAATGTAAACAATACACAAAAAAGTTTCCAGCACGTTACTGTCGAAACTACGTTTGTTTATGTATATTCATACAATGATACATATATTCTTCATACATTACCGCTATTGGCGGCTACCAAATCATAACCTTCAATTTTCTAGAGTCTTTCAATTCATAAAACTCATAAAGCACATTGGGACATTTTAACTGGGGCAGTTTGGGACAGGAAAATAAGAGGAAATTTATTTATTTATGCGAAATTTACTTATTTATGCCATTTGCGCCTCGGTGAATCATATTTGAGGTTAATATCGTCTCTTTTCCTAGTCGGCCGAATATTTGAATAATAATTTTAAAATATTTTATGCTGGTTTGAAAAAATTCCTCAACAACCATTGTAGGTAGTTCACAAAGCACTTTGACCTTCACAAGGTCACAACATACCAAGTCGCATCAAGTCGCCGTTAGGCTATATGTTTATTGATGTTTTTGTTCATAAAATAAGACGATCTATCACCCTTCCAATATTCGGGAAGTGGAACAACACAGTATGTATAATAATATAAGAACTATTTAAATTTTAAGTATTTTTATCAGGTATAGTCTGGAATGACAGAGAGCAAGATTTTTTTCGATAGTTATTCAATTTAAATACATGATTTTTTTATAAATTTGTTACAAATTTTGAACGCCCTGTATAAGATATAATAATGAGCTTAACGGCATTTAATTTGTCCATGTTGATGTTTGTACTGACCAAATATCAAATTGGTATCTTCAATAATAACCAAGATACTCACACTGTCCCAATGTTCCCCATGCCTGTCCCAATGTGCCCCGGGCCGGGGCACATTGGGACAAACTGCAAATTGGAAAGAAATTATTATAATTCAAAAATAACTTTATTCAACTTAAAATATCCAGTGTATATACCTGGATAATTGTATATATTAAGTAGTATTGCCATTACCAACAAGTTATTGTAAAATATAAGGCAACTATGTGCGGATGTCAAAATCCGTCCCAATGTGCCCGGTCTCCCCTACCCATATATCGGGGTACTCGTAGTTTGCGAATCACTGTATAAACTTGAAAAACCGTTTGAGTTGGTGTTCAGGGGCGCCAGGCTCTAATTAAATTTGCGGACGCCATCCATACATGATTGAAACCCAATACTTTCTGCGTCGGATCCCAAAAGGGCAACTGTGCTGACCTGCAGTCCCAAACGCGTCCCTAAGTATATAATAAACACTGTGCATCAAGGAAGAGTTGTTTCATCTACTTAATTAGGAACATTTTGAATTAATTTTACGCTAATTTATCTTGTTATCTATATTCCACTGTTACTAGATTTATTTGATTAGGTAATTTTTTATTCAAAAATTTACTCTAATTTTAATAAAAGTTTCAAATAGAATTTTGGTTATAATTTGTTTTGTGAGCGGCGTGAGACCATTATTCTGATGGATTACTTTTGTTTAACCAAGGATGGATGTTTCTGTTCCTTCCCCTCTTTAGGAGAAAACCTGAAAATCTAAGGTACCCAGCAAAATAATAGAAAAATTTGTAGTGCTAAAGCAATGTGAAAACTATCCCAGAAAATATAGAAAACTATATTGTCCCAGAAACTATTAATAATGAATAACTGAATAACTCATTTTCCAAAAGGGTAGCACCTCGTTGAGAAGTGAAGAAAGAAAACAAGTATTATAAAGACTGTCCCAAGGTGCCCCATGCCTGTCCCAATGTGCCCCGGGCCGGGGCACATTGGGACAAACTGCAAATTGGAAAGAAATTATTATAATTCCAAAATAACTTTATTCAACTTAAAATGTCCAGTGTATATACCTGGATAAATGTATATATTAAGTAGTATTGCCATTACCAACAAGTTATTGTGAAATATAAGGCAACTATGTGCGGATGTCAAAATCCGCCCCAATGTGCCCGGTCTCCCCTACCCATATATCGGGGTGCTCGTAGTTTGAGAATCACTGTATAAACTTGAAAAACCGTTTGAGTTGGTGTTCAGGGGCGCCAGGCTCTAATTAAATTTGCGGACGCCATCCATACATGATTGAAACAATGAAACCCAATACTTTCTGCGTCGGATCCCAAAAGGGCAACTGTACTGGATTTATGTCCAGTACAGCGCATTATTGTCTAAATTCGCTTTACACATATGTCGTCCTGTTTTGGAATAAGGTATAGGAATGCTAAATTTAATAATAAAAAATAATAATAAAACCATTATATAGTTAAAACTTTAAAAACATTTTGTGTGTAGGTTAGCATTTGCAGGGAGTTACTTAATTTTAATTTTGAATATTTTAAATAAGGCGATTTAAAAGCTTGAAGGTGTCAGATAGCAGTTTATGTTATTTCATTCAAGTATGCATCACATGGGGTCGCATTATTATTAAAAGTTGAGAGTCATATGAAAATAGCGCATGAACTCCATACAAAATTTTTCACAATATGTCGGTTTTTTAATGTATGGTGGTAATGTGTCTATTAAGTGCAGCTTTATTTTGTTGTTTTTACAACATTAATCAATACCATCGCCACAAAATAAAAATTATATCGGCGAAATGCGGTCGAAATTCATTGCAATTTAATATCTCGCAAAATGTCAAAAAGGGTTGTACACCATTTTTCGTAAGTAAAACACCTCTAAAAACATAGTGCTCGGATTACAGGTTGGTCGTCATGACTATTAATTAGCATCATAAAGGGTGTAGAATAAGGTGACCGAAACGGGCCGTTTTTTATTTTTTATTTTAAAATTAAAGGCGCTAACCTGAAAAAGTTGTGTATTGATGTCATAGCGTTCCCTAAAAAAATGGGATATTTTTAACAAATTTTAACCGGGCCCATGGGCCCATTTTTGGGCCAAATTTTATTTTCATAAAGTTTTGTGGCGCTACGGAAAAAAAGTTTTCTTAAGGGCTTCTCAATACTGTAACAAAAAATGGACAAAAAAGTAGGTATTAACCAGCCCCACGACTTCTAACGCAGGCGAAAGTTTTAAAAAATATGCTTTTATTAAATTTTGTGCAGCCTTTCGCTTGATTTAGTGATTTATAATTAAAAATGGAATTATATATCGCCAATTCAACCCAGAACACACCACGCGGAGGTATCTGCACCAAGAGTTCGTCCCATTTGGAGACCGTCCCGCCCTTTTTTAAAGCAAATTATGGTTCCTTCCTTTGTTATCAAAAATTGGTAGAATTTGTCGGCCCTCTAATTTTAATCTAATGTAACCATCTCTGGATGACTCACCACAAACGTTACTAGAAGCTTCAGTGACTATTTTTACACACCGTTCCACCGCCTGTGTGTTGAAATTTGTCAAAATTTATGTTTTTTTTTCCCGATAATAATATTATCCAAAGCTCTGTTTGATATTTTAAAGGTTAATGGTGGTTCGGTGATCATAGTTTTCTGCCAATCTATCAGGTCTGTGTAATCATCAGCATTGAAATTAATAAGTGGTACCCTAAAAACTCTGACCGTTTTAAGAGTTTGCATCCTACATTTTCTAATCCTTCTTGCAGCTAACTCTCTTATGTGTGGGCGTGGGTCGCTGAACATTGCCAAAAGTAGGTTTTCGGGATGGGCAAATTATGCATTGTCGGGAAAGACTTTGTCAATGATATTTTTGACCTTCCGGGAATTCTCTTGAAGCATATATAGCTTTCCACAGGTGTCTCACTCCATCGCAAATATGTGGTTTTGTTTTAATTTCGAACCAAATAGGTACCTTTAAAAGAATTTCGGTTAAAATAACTAGATTTTTAGTAGCGATATAAAGGCGTAGCACTCTATTGGCTGTAGTAAGCGACCATGTGACATCTTGCCTGGATCTCTCTTTGCCACATTAGGAGTAATGGTTCCATTTTCAATGCCTACGCAAATCCTATACAAGTACTGCTGATCTGTACTTAAGTCGCCTGGTTCGAGTTGAGGAAGATGCGTTTTTATTGGTTAAAATGTTACAACTGGCATGTCTTGATAATGTTTTAAAATGGCGCCAATTGGTCCCGAAAAGCTGTGAGGTCCTTTGGTATCGCCATCTATACTTTGCAGTAAATGCCTGAAGGGTAGCTCATTGGCATGGAGCAGACATATGCACCAGTCAAGAGGCCTTTTAATGTCATTTTCTATTAATCGAATTATACCTCCCTTCCACCCAGTATTTACATTTGTACCTCAATGTACTCAATAAATAATATTGAAATTTTCTGCATTGTAGCGTAAACTATTACATCATGGGACTTTGGGCCCGGCAAAAAATGGTTTTGAAAAAAAGTTTTTTGTTTATTTATCATTGGGACAACGAGTAGTTTACTCACTAGCGCAGTCAAATCAAAATATTTTTTTGTCATTTTGAGGGCCGATGGGCCCGGTTAAAATTTGTTCGATTAGATCTATTTTTTAACAATACTTTTGTTTTCCAAATTCACAACTTTTCTTTGGTAGCGCACATAAAATATTTAAAAAAAAATTTTTCGACCCAGCTTAGTGTAGAAATAAAACGGTTATAAGTTTTACAACTTTTGAAGTTGCTGTTTAGACCAGGCAATAGAGCAGAAAATGACTGAGTTCGTGACAAACATACTAACAGGAAGCCGACAGTCCGAGGTCACGTGATGTCGACAGTCCGCAGATGTATTGTGATGTTTCCTACTAGCAAATATCATTTCTTAATTTGTTATAAACAAAAAACCTGAAAAAATCGTGTTTCTTTTTTCGTTTTTCGCTTGTAAAAACTGAACCGATCGAGCAATGTTGATGCGTCCAATAGATGAATCGTAGAGAAAGAGAAGACGAAAAAAATAAACCCTCCACGGACTCGATTGAACTAATAATATTAACGCAGAAAACTTGGAAAAACCGGAAGAATCTGCGTTTTTTCAAAAATTCATGACTCCGAATTGGAGCGCGCGGCAGTTTTCGGTCATGTTTGCAAGCATTTTTCAGCTATTTCGCAACATTTTAACGCCAAACCAGAACAGACGTTTTGTAGCAAAATACTTCTACTTTCCAAATACGTAAAAAAATGAAAATCGGACCACCTCCGACGCATCAAGGCTCACCGAAACGCAATTGAGCAAACACTAATCATCGGAAAACACTCAAAGTACCTATCAATCGCTACTTTCCCGCGAATAGCCTCCGCTACAACTTTGAAAATTTCCTGCGTTAATATTAGTTTAATCGAATCCGTGTAGGGTCTTTGCATTCTCTATAATTCGTCTGTTGAAAGCATCAAGATTGCTCCATCGGTTCAGTTTTTACAAGCGAAGGTGAGGTTTTTTGTTTATAACAAATTATGAAATTGTATTTGCGAGTAGGAAACACATCACAATACATCTACGGGCTGTTCCACGTGACCTGTGACCGTCGGCTTCCTGCTCGTATTTTTGTCACGCAAAAATCTCTATTGCCTGGTCTAGTTTTACCTTAAAATTGCATCAACAAGAGGGGTTTGCGTAGAGCTTCAAGAGGTCCGAAAAAAATGCTAAAATCAAGAATTCTTTCTTTAATTTCTAAACCAACTTTTTCGAAAACCGTATGTGATAGGTAACTTTTGGATTAGATTCGTAGTAAAGAGTTCAGAGTGAAGAAATCTATCGAAAGTTATCAATATTTTCCGATTGTTGACAGTCAACAGACATATTTTCAAATGAAAGGTTATAAATTGATTCATTTGGAACTAAATAAGTAAAGCTGTAAGGGCGAATTTTCATTTAACCTTTACAAAAATTACAAATAGGCCATCATTTTATTTATTTCGTCAATTTAGTAATTGCATGAACGATGATAATTTATTTGTAGATAAATATATATTTGTATGTATAATATACTACGTACATGACTGTTCTTCCAGGTTGGCATTTGACATCACTTTCACCAACTAGAATTAATCATTCGAAGTTAAATATACTACAAATAGCAGTACTCTTCATACACGAGTATAAAAATTCCATTCTCTTTGCGACGCAAGGTCGTTGCAGGTTTTAATGATACTTTGCCAAGTTTGGTAGGTACACATTTACATACCACTATTCTAGTTTCTTCTGGTAGAAATACTTCGGAGTGAAGAATATTCGGAGGTATTAACATTGACCTGTCACTCATTTACTAATAAAACAATTACAGTGACCTTACCAAGGTATAGTTGACCTTAATTATTTAAATAAAATCGCTGATCAATAACCTTCTCTGACCGAATGAAATGAAATACAACCTTTCTTCGTGAAACCATTTTGACCATGATAAATCGTGTTTAGGTATATCGTAGAAAATGGATTATTGGTCTCACATTATAAACAATTCAAAAATCATTTATAATATCATTTATAATTCAAGAAAAGTATCAGAAGGGGAAGAATAATAATATCGTAATATAATTATAATTATTTGAAAGCTATTTTGTACATTCAATGACAAATGGTATATGTAAATAATAGGCAAAATAACATAATCATTGGACCGGGTTTATACAATCATTATATGGGGTAACTATAAATGAAAATTAGGAAATTTGAATGAAATTTAAGCTAATTTATCTTATCTTAGTTACCTACTATTGTTGCAATTGCTATAGGTAAAGAATGGGCCAAATAGCATAATCATTAGCATAGGTGGTTCATACCCACGTTATAAATTTTGAACGAAAAAGAAGAAATTTTTGAATTAAATTTACGCTAATTTATCTTGTTATCTATGTTCTACTGTTACTAGATTTATTTGATTAGGTAATTTTTTGTTCGTAAATGTACTCTTATTTTAATTAACAGTTTCAAATAGTATTTTGGTTATAATTTGTTTTGTGAGCGGCGTGCTACCATTATTCTGATGGATATTTTTGTTCCTTCCGCTCTTAGAGCAATGTGGAAACTATCCCAGAAAATATAGGAAACTATACTGTCCCAGAAACTATTAATAATGAATCTCTTTAAGTAGATCTTGTCGTGGCCCACATGATTGGTGCCGTTCTGGTTAACAAGTATTAACATTACGTTAATATTATTATTATTATTAACAAGTCGGCGTCGAATTGTCAGTTAGCAATAATAAATATAATTAATAAATAATAAAATTCAACAATTGACTTTCTCTAGCGCCAATAAAACCGTACTTGATGCAGTTGTCATGCAGCCGCCTACTTTGCTGCCATGCTGCTACGCATCATCAATAATTTGGTGAAATGTCATCGTTGCGCTACAAACTCGATTACGTAATGGTAATGAACGTATAATACCTCTGGTACACGAACAAACGCTTACAAAACCTTGATTTATCAACTCTTCGTGCAACAATAGACGCACGACCACCACATCGCAGATGCTCCTACGATTCCTGATATTGCAAATTTATTCATTAGTCACCGATAGGTGCCTCGTAGATTTTTCCCAGGGCCTGGGTTGGCTCACGAGTCCAGAGCATAAGAGGTTTGCGCAAAGGGCCCAGTGGGGTCCAGGTGCTATGAAACATCCCAGTCTCTGACTCCTACATACATATGTACGTAGATGCTACTAAAGCTTAATTGTTTATGCAGACAATTCGCATGTAATTGTGTGTTTCAAGTATTGCGTTTTCTGAATAATAGCTCAGTAACTTGAATGGTTCAAAGAATTTGCCATTGTTTAGAAATTGATATTATACAGTTGTAGCTTAAGTTTTGTCTAAAGTGGAATTTCCATAACAAAGTAGGTACGCAATAGTTTCGGAATTGATGTGTCTAATCGCTATATTGTTCGTATGTTGGAATTGAGAATTTAATTATTTATAAAGCAAGCTAACTATTACTAAAAAGTGACGAACATTTCCGCTGAATAGCATTGGGAAGACGCCATAAGCATCCTTTAATGGAACCATCAAACTAAAGTAAAAATATTTATTAACAGATTAATAAAATTAATGATGATAGAGAATGGCGGTTTGTTTATAGTCACACACAATAGTAATCATTTGCTCAATTATCAACGGTTACTTAATTATATCGACCACGTTTGAAAATTAAAGAAATAAACAATATCAAGATTTATGACGAATCCACATGCCTATGTTACACACACCAATTCCGCGGCAAACTTGAGCGATGCCCAGCAAAAAAAATTACAGTATTATTATGTGTTTGCTTTCATTGTAATTTATACTTGTTTACTTGGTGTTAATATTTATAGCTTATTATTCTTATTAATAAATAAATTCAATTGAAAATAAGTCGGTAAATTGCCAAATTGCAAGGTCAAAAATGTCTCAAATAAAACCCGATTTATTCTCATTTAATCTAACGTTTTGAAAAGCACTATCCGAGAAATTTAGTAGCCGCGAAGAAATACTAAAACAAAAAAACGAGTTTGTGCGCCCCAAGCTATAGAACATGTCGAACTTATGTGGCTGGAACCACCTTACTGCTAACCCAATTTAGAGGCCGGCATTTGTGTCAATCGTCAAAACAAGCAGCCGCTGATTATTTAAAACACCTGCTCCGGTGTAAAAATCAAGAGCGCGCTATAATAATTATTAAAGACTTACGCAACATATTAGGTTATGTATATCGGACAACAAAAAGCTATGCGCGCGATTTGTTGGGTTTGGGTGGCAAGAAATAAAAGGTTAAGAGTGTGAATTTTATTATTTAGAAAGTGCGATCTTTACATTCCGATTAAACGAATGTTAGATCTATGAATTTATTAGGTTTGCTTTGCATAATATCGCTGTAGGCTATGGGCATAATCTTAATAAGCAATAGGAGTGTTTCCTTTGTTAGATTTGTTCTAAAAATTCCGTGAATATACTAATGAAACGTACATTTTAAAAATGAAAGCAATAAATAAATTTAAAACAAAAAACTACTTACGTTATTTTGATAGTCATGGTCGTATTGGCAATACCTATGAGCACCAGAAGTTCACTAGGATCTGCAACCAGTAAAGACCTATATTTATAAATTCTTGTCGGTGCGTTTCCCTTCACTTTGCAGTCGGTCAGTTGTGTGAAAGCTGTCTTCTGTACCTATTGAAAATCAGCATTGCTTTCACTGAGCAACTTGGAAGGCAACACCAACTCTACCCGTACTATATAGCGGAGTTTCTTCTGTTTTCGTCATTTTTCACGTGGCCCGGCGCACCGCGTTCCGAAACACCCGAGCGTCGAATTTATTTGACACTTTTATCTGCACGACCTTAATTGGTATTCAAATAAAACAAAAGACAGCATCGGAATGCGAAGAATACGAATGGTTTCATGAGAGACGATTTCCTTGAGCCATCGTTTATATTATTACATTATACCAAAAGTGACTATTGATAAATAGATATGTACTACACGCGCCAAAGAAAAGTCGTACCTACAACTAATTTTTAAATAATGTAATACTGGCTTGTTTTTAGTTGTCAACTTGGCAGTTATGCATATTTGGTACTTAAGATATCAGAATACAGTATATAAGTTATAAAAGAACTATTTACAAAGCTAACAAAAATATGCTCAGTATATTTGGTTGCAGATGTAGTGTACGACTTTTCTTGCGCGCATAATACAATGCGCGCAAAAAAAAAGTCGTAGGTACAGCTAACTTTGACATCATGTAACACAGCGTATAGGTTATAAAAGAACAATTTACAAAGCTAACAAAAATGTTTTCAGTATACCGGGTGATTCAATTTCGAGGCTCACCATGGGGACATGGGGATCTCGCTTATTAGTGGAGATAGAGCCTATGTTTAAATTTGGTAAACATTCGCATTTTTGTGCTGATCAATTATCTGAAATGAAATTTATGCTATCATTTTTCATTATGAAGATAATTCTAATATATAGATAGATAGTCGTGCTCTTTCTCATTTCCGCAATGTATAACATGTAGACATTATTTTTTTAAACAATGGTGTATTAATTTAAAAAAAAAAACTTACTTCTTTTTCTCGTTGTTTGTTCTGCTTAACAGGTAACCAACTGGAGCTTGGTTAAAGTCCACCGGACTGACCAAGAGTGCTTTTAACAACACTCAGATTGTAAAAGAAGAAAGTTTATACAATAAAAAGCTTGTCTTTTAAGTAAATGTTCAAATAGGTTGCAATTTTCTTGAAATCATAAAACCGTGGCCGCTTTTCCACATGTTGTAATGCTCTTCTAACTGTTCTTCCCGGAGTAGCATTGACCGCATTTGTTATTCAATCTCGCAAATCCTCGATATTTCTGCGAGTATCGTGATAAATTTCGTCGTTCACAGTTCCCCATAGAAAATATTCCAGAGGACTTAAATGAGGGGATCTTGCAGGACATACTACCACTCCACCATTACCAATCCAGCGATTTGGAAATAATTTCGTACAACTGCGGCATTGTAAGGTGGTGCTCCATCTTGCTGCCACCACAATATTCTCCTTTTGTCCAACGCAAAATCGTCAAACTAGTCTGCCACTTCGGTGCGCAGAAGATTGAAATATCGTTGTCCATTCAAGTTTCCTGGAACATAAAAAGCCAAATTACATGGTTCTGGTAAGTCCCCATCCAAACATTAATTGCAAACCGTTGCTGTGGCCACATTGGTGTGTTGTGCTTAGGATTTTCTGTCGCTCAATAATGCCCATTGGCACAACTAAATAAAATAAATTTAAAGTTTAATCGGCACGATTAAACTTTAAATTTATTTTATTTATTAGCCACGAGTAAAATTCCACACTTTGAATCCCCAGGATGCAAAGTTTGACTTATGTGTGGTTTATACGGTTTCAATTTCTTTGTTCGTAATGCTCTCCAAACACGTGTTTGCGGCAATTCCAAATTATATGTTACTTCCCGCGTAGAAATCCGAGATTCATCATTTATCTAAAAACCCGTAGTTGAAGCATTGTAAATTATGGTAATCTAACGTTTACCATCTCCAAAATATCTCTTTGATCGGTTTCAGCATTTCCATAAGGATTATAAGATTGCGGGATTTACTAAACGACCAAAGCTCCGCTAAACTTTCTGTCCAGTTAAGAATATTGTACGATGGGGGACTTCTATGAGAACAATAATAAACCCTTATCATATAACGCTTTTCGTTATTGGTAAACGGCATTTCACATCCACAATCAACCACAATAAATTAAGGTTTATTTAGTTAAATGGCTGCGCGCGCCGCTTGATCCAAGTGCATTTTTTTACGTTCCTTGGCAATGAGTCCGGCGGTCTGTAACCAAGTTCTAGTTGGGTACCTGAAGGTGTATTAATTATTACACCATTGTTTTAAACAAAAAAAATCTGATGTGGCCAGGCACATGACTTTATCATACAATATATAAAATTAATAGTTTAGCTGCATGAGAATCTATTTTATTGAGATAAATCGTAGGTTTCGTCAAAGCACCAGCATTTGACACTACCTACACTACATCATTAGAATAATAGTTATTTAAGTCACAAGTGCCGAAAGTACGGAATAGCGCGACGAGCGGTGATGCGGCGCGTCACCGAAGGCGGAGCGTCGCCGTTGCACGTGAGCGAGTCGCGCTATCTAGTTTTTGGCAGGAGTGACATCAACGTTTATTGTGTTGCTTTTTGAGAAATATGTATTTAAAAAAATAAATAAAAAAATATTATATTTCTGTATAGGAAATGTTAGGTTGGTACCACTTTGACAAAACGTCAAGTTTAAAGGTACGTTCTGATTGGTCGTAATGGTAGGTAATGGCGGTGGTAGAATACGAAATTATAGCATTTCTTACATTCCTGATAGTGATAGTGAAGACAGGTTGATATTTCTTATCAACAAACAATAAAATTGGTGATCTTATTTTATTTGAAATTTGTATTTTGTAATTTGCCGCAGTAGAGCTATGGAACGTTGCCGTTCCATAGCGGTTCTCCAACCTCTGATGCATCTCTGATGAAATCTGTTTTCGAGTGTGACAGCACAAAAAAATATTTGTCAAAATCCTGGCTACTATGTAGTTTACATATCAATGCAGATGCGACCGATCTCGATCAAATAGAATTTGTTCTTGCAGCTAAACTTTGAATTTTACCAAAAAATGTCATAAGCATAAATTATTCAAAATTTCCTCTACTTTAATTTATTATTTAGCTATTTTGACGAAATTACAGAAATGGCGGTTCATTTGCAAAATCCTTGAAAAAGGCTTAGAATAAACTACCAGTTCCTTTGGACCCTTGTAAACCAAAAGCTTTTCAGCGCTAAGTTAGGTCATGAAACTTCTAAATATGAACTTTCGTCCCGATACCTTCAGTAGTTTCTCCGGAATCGTCGCCACAAAAATCGTTTACACACACACACACACACAGACATTTTTTTGTACCTTGGTCAAAAATGTTCAGGGGACCCAAAAAGACCTATTTCCGCTAAAATCTCAATTTTTTTTTTCGGCACGATTACAATACTTCATCATACTGCGTATGATAAAGTAAAAAATCTGATGTGGCCAGGCACATGACTTTATCATACAAAATATAAAAATTAATACTTTAGCTGCATGAGAATCTATTTGATTGATATAAATCGTGTCTGCATTAAAATTAAACCAGTTAGCCAGGATTTGACAGATATTTTGATAGTCAATAGTATCAATAGTAGGTATTGTCAAAGCATCAGCATTTGACACTACCTACTGTCATCAGAATAATAGTTATTGATCTCACAAGTGCCGAAAGTACGGAATAGCGCGACGAGCGGTGATGCGGCGCGTCACCAATGGCGGAGCGCCGCTGTCGCATGTGAGCGAGTCGCGCTATGTAGTTTCCGGCAGGAGTTACATCAACGTTTTTTGTGCTGCCTTTTAAGAAATACGTATTAAAAAAAATTCAAAAATGGTTATATTTCTGTATAGGAAATGTTAGGTTGATACCACTTCTACGAAACGTCAAGTTTAAAAAGCTAATTCAAATTCTGACAGATTTATATTCGTTCATGACACTGTAGATGTCAGTACCAACATACTAAAATATAACTACATTAATCGCTACACTTTATTTACAATTTTCTCAATTTATCGTTTTTTACAATTAGATATAACAACGGGTTTATATTTCTTATCAACAAACAATCAAATTGGTGATCTTATTTTATTTAAATTTTGTATTTTGTACTTTGCCGCACTAGAGCGGCAACGTTCCATAGCGGTTCTCCAACCTCTGATGAAATCAGCTGTTTTCGAGTGTGATAGCCATAGACATTTCCGTAGTGACAACACAACAAAATATTTGTCAAATCCTGGCTACTATGTAATTTCATATCAATGCAGATGCGATCGATCTCGATCAAATAGAATTTGATCTTGAAGCTAAACTATTAATTTTACCAAAAAAAGTGATAGGCATAAATTATTCAAAATTTCCTCTACATTAATTTATTATTAACTATTTTGTCGAAATTACAGAAATGGCGGCTCATTTGCAAAATCATTGAAAAAGGCTTAGAATAAACTACCAGTTCCTTTCGACCCTTTTGAACCAAAAGCTTTTCAGCTCTAAGTTTGGTCATAAAACTTCTAAATATAAACTTTCGTCCCGATACCTTTAGTAGTTTCTCCGGAATCGTCGTCACAAAAATCGTTTACACACGCACACACACACACACACACACACACACACACACACACACACACACACACACACACACACACACACACACACACACACACACACACACACACACACACACACACACACACACACACACACACACACACACACACACACACACAGACATTTTTTTGTACCTTGGTCAAAAATGTTCAGGGGACCCATAAAGACCTATTTCCGGTAAAATCTCAATTTTTTTTTTCGGCATGATTACAATACTTTACATACTGCGTATGATAAAGTAAAAAACTGTATTGATTTGACATGGAATTACCCAGATACAATAAATAATGCGTCAGCCAAGTCTTATTTTCTTTATACGAAAAGCAAGAGTTGGCCATGGTGGCTATTTCATTGATGGCTATTTCAAATTAAAAAATGACTGCCATCCTTGTTAAAAAGTAGGAAGTTTTTGTTTCAAATGTCTAGCTACATTTAGTTTTGAATAAAAAATTAAAAACGATATATTAACATTTCAGTTTTTGCAGATATCTTCAAAATAAAAAATGATGCTTAAATTTCTTCTCAGATAATTGATAAACACGAAAATACGAAACTTTTCAAATTTAGGCATAAGCTCCATCTTCACTAATAAGCGAGATCCCCATGGTGAGCCTCGAAATTGAATTGAAATTTTTGTCCGGCATATTACATTTAAAAACAATATAAACATGCAGCCTATGAACCAGTAAGGATAATCGACACACGGATAATCGAAGGTGTTACCACCCAGCCCCAGGATACTGGGTAGGTGTGGTTAGCAGAGCGGTTAGCTAAATAATTGATATTATATGAACAGGTGACTTAAAGTGGAGCGACGGGGGTGGAAGATTTATCTCACTTACCGTTATTTCTATCTATCTCACTTAAGTTTTTACTTTATCATACGCAGTATGCTAAAGTATTGTAATCATGCCGAAAAAAAAATGTGATGTGGCCAGGCTTTATCATACAATATATAAAATTAATAGTTTAGCTGCATGAGAATCTATTCTATTGAGATAAATCGTACGTATTGTCAAATCATCAGCATTTGACACTACCTACGCTACGTCATTAGAATAATAGTTATTTATGTCACAAATCCCGAAAGTATGGAATAGCGCGACGAGCGGTGATGCGGAGTGTCACCGAAGGCGGAGTGTCGCCGTCGCATGTGAGCGAGTCGCGCTATCTAGTTTTTGGCAGGAGCGACATCAACGTTTATTGTGTTGCTTTTTAAGAAATACGTATTTAAAAAAAATAAATAAATGATTTCTGTATAATAAATGGTAGATTGGTACCACTTTGACGTAACGCCAAGTTTAAAGGTGCGTTCCGATTGGTAGGTAATGGTAGCTAATGGCGGTAGTAGAATACGAAATTATAGTATTTCTTACATATCGTGATAATGACACATATTAGTTTGCATGTACATAAACATGAGTCACTAGCAATTTTCTATTGGAAATACTATAACGGCGTCTGCTACCACTGCCATTATCACTAATGAAAACGCACCTTAAAAAGGTAATTCAAATTCTGACAGATTTATATTTGTTCATGACACATCCCTACCAACATACTAAAATAAAACTATACTCATCGCTATACTTTATTTATAATTTTCTCCATTTATCGTTTTTAGAATTAGATAATATAAAGACGGGTTGATATTTCTTATCAACAAACAATCAAATTGGTGATCTTATTTTATTTGAAATTTGTATTTTATAATTTGCCGCACTACAGCGGCAACGTTCCATAACGGTTTTCCAACCTCTGATGAGATCAGCTGTTTTCGAATGTGACAACACAAAAAAAATATTTGTCAAAATCCTGGCTACTATGTAATTTCATATCAATGCAGATGCGACCGATCTCGATCAAATAGAATTTGCTCTTGAAGCTAAACTATTAATTTTACCAAAAAATTTCATAGGCATAAATTATTCAAAATTTCCTCTACTTTAATTTATTAATGAACTATTTTGTCGAAATTACAGAAATGGCGGCTCATTTCCAAAATCCTTCAAAAAGGCTTAGAATAACCTAAAAAGCTAAACTATTAATTTTACCAAAAAAATTTCATAGGCATAACTTATTCAGAATTTCCTCTACTTTAATTTATTATTTAACTATTTTGACGAAATTAGAGAAAAAGCGGCTCATTTGCAAAATCCTTGAAAAAGGCTTACAATAAACTACCAGTTCCTTTGGACCCTTTTTAACCAAAAGCCTTTCAGCTCTAAGTTAGGTCATGAAACTTCTATTTATGAACTTTCGTCCCGATACCTTTAGTAGTTTTTCCGGAATCATCGCCACAAAAATCGTTTACACACACACGCACACACACACACACACACACACACACACAGACATTTTTTTGTACCTTGGTCAAAAATGTTCAGGGGACCCAAAAAGACCTATTTCCGCTAAAATCTCAATTTTTTTTCGGCATGATTACAATACTTTAGCATACCTACTGCGTATGATAAAGTAAAAATTGAGATTTTAGTGGAAATACGTCTTTATGGGTCCCCTGAACATTTTTGACCAAGATACAAAAGAATGTCTGTGTGTGTGTGTGTATGTCTGTGTGTAAACGATTTTTGTGGCGACGATTCCGGAGAAACTACTAAAGGTATCGGGACGAAAGTTCATATTTAGAAGTTTCATGACCTAACTTAGAGCTGAAAAGCTTTTGGTGGAAAAGGGTCCAAAGGAACTGGTAGTTTATTCTAAGCCTTTTTGAAGGATTTTGCAAATGAGCCGCCATTTCTGTAATTTCGACAAAATAGTTCATAAATAAATTAAAGTAGAGTAAATTTTGAATAATTTATGCCTATCACATTTTTTGGTAAAATTAATAGTTTAGCCTTTCAGTTTATTCTAAGCCTTTTTGAAGGATTTTGGAAATGAGCCGCCATTTCTGTAATTTCGACAAATTAGTTAATTAATAAATTAAAGCACAGGAAATTTTGAATAATTTATGCCTATGAATTTTTTTGGTAAAAGTCATAGTTTAGCTTCAAGAGCAAATTCTATTTGATCGAGATCGGTCGCATCTGCATTGATATGAAATTACATAGTAGCGGCTTTTGACAAATATTTCTTTGTGTTGTCACATTCGAAAACAGCTGATCTCATCAGAGGTTGGAAAACCACTATGGAACGTTGCCGCTGTAGTGCGGCAAATTATAAAATACAAATTTCAAATAAAGTAAGATCACCAATTTGACTGTTTGTTGATAAGAAATATCAACCCGTCTTTATATCTAATTCTAAAAACGATACATTGAGAAAATTATAAATAAAGTATAGCGATGAGTGTAGTTTTATTTTAGTATGTTGGTAGGGATGTGTCATGAACAAATATAAATCTGTCAGAATTTGAATTACCTTTTTAAGGTGCGTTTTCATTAGTGACGATGGCAGTGGTAGCCGACGCCGTTATAGTATTTCCAATAGAAAATTCATAGTGACTCATGTTTATGTACATGCAAACTAATATGTGTCATTATCACGATATGTAAGAAATACTATAATTTCGTATTCTACCACCGCCATTAGCTACCATTACCTACCAATCGGAACGCACCTTTAAACTTGACGTTTCGTCTAAGTGGTACCAACCTAGCATTTACTATACAGACATCATTTATTTTTTTTTAAATACGTATTTCTTAAAAGGCAACACTATAGACGTTGATGTCGCTCCTGCCAAAAACTAGATAGCCTAGATCGCTCATATGCGACGGCGACACTCCGCCTTCGGTGACGCGCCGCATCACCGCTCGTCGCGCTATTCCGTACTTTCGGCATTTGTGACATAAATAACTATTATTCTGATGACGTAGTGTAGGTAGTGTCAAATGCTGATGCTTTGACAATACCTACGATTTATCTCAATAGAATAGATTCTCATGCAGCTAAACTATTAATTTTATATATTGTATGATAAAGTCATGTGCCTGGCCACATTAGATTTTTTTAGATGATCTGACTTCTGATCTTTTAACTGATCTTTATTCACTGGGTAAATAGGAAATTTAATCTTGAACTAATAAAATAAAACAACTAAAGCAAGTGTCAATTAAAATTAACTGTATTAAAAAGAAATTAAATAGAAAACAAAAATTTAAAAATACAAAAAATTGCAACAAAGTTAAGGTTAAATCAAATACATAAAAATAATTATAAATTGCGATAAAAATTCCGTTTTAAATCTAATAACTAAACTTGAATATACCTTGCGACAACAAATCGAATTTAATCATATAAATAAAATTAAATTATAACTTCGACGAGATTCAAATTAAAGTCGGATAACGTAAAAAGAATACGATTACAACCCAAGGTTCTAATTGATTTAAACAAAATAAGGATTTAATCTAAATTTAATGTCATAAAAGAATTACAATTTCAATCCAAAAGTTTAATTTAGATTAATTATATCAAAGAGTTAAAATATAAAACGAGAACACAATAAACAAGTAGTGTAATCAAAATCCAAAGTTCGTTGAAATTATCCGCCGAAGCCGTAACATACACCAAGCTACTTATTTACAAATTAGCTCCAAGAAAAGTTACTAATAAATGCCTGACACCAACCCACTTGGTACATACTAAGCTCCGCAAAATTACTCCAGCCAAACTCAATTATTTTGCAAAAACAAAAGTTAAATAATAAATCCTACTAGTCGAACGGGCAACAGCATTTTTCTCGTAAGCGCAGTAAACATAGGGTGATCTGACAACGTAAACGAACAACAACGGTTGGTCTATTTTTAGTAATATACAAAAAGAAATACGGCACAGTGTTAACACGAGATATTACCAGGTATTTTCTGCGATCGGGACAGCTAAACCAAGTTGGCACAGGTTTAAGAACTCTAGAATTTCACGAACGAACAATTTTATCACTAAAAATCCCCCAACCAAATATGGGGCCAGATCAAACTGCAAACACCCTGACGGTGGGCCCATAGCCCCCACTGTTACAAAATGCACTACTTAAACTTGTCCTCCATGAATTTAAAACTGAATGTCGCCCATAAGGGAACCAAAGGGTAAAGCCAATCTTTCTCGGATCTGAATCAAAACCTGAATGTCTGCTCTCCCCGTCAAGCCCTCTTGAGTGGAAGCTTTTCCCACTCCCGAGAACGTTTCCAGACAGGGCCAAAACGGTCATCAACCGCAATTAACCAATAACTGCTCTGATGCTATCGGGCCATATTTGTTTACTTTCGGTCATCAAGGTTTTTGACCAATAAACGAACATATGTAACATGTCCATCGGAATTCAGCTGATGCAGCCGTGAAGCAGTCCCACGACCTATGGAACAAAGGCTTAGTAAGCCAGTTCCACGAATTTTATCAAGTAAAATAAACCAGGTTTTAATTTCATATCTTATACACTGCCAATACTTACCCCTATTGAAAATGCCATAACTGTAAATAAGCAAGACGCGAGATTTACAAACCAGCCCAAGCATCCGCTGATAACCCACAACTGCTGCTGTGCGCATAGAAACGATGCTTAAATATTAGAGTCTATGAAATAATTACATATTACTATCAAATACAAGGCGTCTAATTTCCCACAATGTATAAAAATCCGTAACCCAGGTGGTTACATGCCCCCTCCTTAAAACAAGAAGGGTACTTGCTCTATGTACCCTTCCTTGTACAACAACTAAATAACCCATTACCATCAGCAACCATAAGGGAAATTCGACGTTGGTAAAATACACACGATACAATAACCATCTTAATTCTAAGCACAAAAAAGTTAGCAAAATAAAATTATAGTCAACCACAAGGAATAAGCAAATTATTCTTCTCACACGAATACATCACCGGCGCCTCCACCATCCAGGATCACGTGGTGATGGTGCAGCGATCAGTTGTTTATCTGTTGCCAGCGGTGGCAGTCCAGAGCGGGGTACACCAGCTGTGTAACTGGTTTCGAGCTGCCGATTTGGTCGCCCGCTAAAAGCGAGCATGAGTTGTCGAGCCGCAAAAGGCCCGCAGTATGCAGGCTGGAGTTGTCAACGGACGCGGACGACTCCATGGTAACTGTTTGAGAAGGACCCAGGTTGGATTGAAGTGAATCGCCCAAAAGGTAAGCGGGTTCCAGAACTTCGCTAGCAGCATACACCCGCAGCCAGTCGGAATGTATGAGGAGAACTCCAAGCAGTCCACTGATAGCCACGCCGAAGTCGGCGAACCATCCCCAGACGTCCCATCTCCTCCGTGTTTAAAAAGGGCGTCCATCTCGATTCCTTGAGGATTGGCTGTAGCACCAGATGCCTTGAAGGGGATAGTGTTTTGTACCGCCAGTCGATACATCCCAAAGACCAAGCCTGAAGGTCCTCTGAGTAGACGCCTGCCGACCCCCGGGTAGTGAGGGGTGCCAATTCCAGGCCAGCTTCCTTGGTAACGTGCGAAAGTTACACAACACATTGATTGTCGATAGTCACACACACAAAAAAATTAAACAGAGACAATTATAATAATAACTAACACAACTAAAAGAAGACATTAGGGGAGATTTTACCCCACGCCGTCCATGCGGTGGTACAATTCTTTAGCCCAGCCACAGAGCTAACGCGTCCCAAAAGTAAAACAAATCAAAGTACAACCGTTACAAAAACAGTTGAGCAGATAAAAACCAAAACATTATAGTCATTATTCAGATACCACGCCCCTTGCTTTATGTAGGAGGTGAATAAGGCGCATTTTAGCAAGTTGTCCTCTAAAATACAGGACGAAATGGCCACGGTACTGATAGAGAGGTTGAAAGCAATTGAAGTGGTCCTTCAAACTCCCGGTGTCCGTTCGGGCCTTTTACTCCGCGCCGTCCCTGCGGTAGTGGACCAATGTACTGTGCGGTATTTTGAACAATCAAATATCTGCGCCCTTTTTTCGTTAAAATTTAAATGTAGATTTATAACTTCAGCTCCTGAACACGTTTTTTAAAGACCGCCACCGTCAAGAACTTTTTAAACCAGAAATTGGGCTAGAAATTATTAAATTTTACTTCTTAACAACATGTTCAAGTAAAGTTTATCGATAATAATGAAGTCATACCAGATACTATAGTCTCTTACCTTTAGGTTTGTAGTTATTTTGGTTTATTAAAGTGATATTTGTTCAGTTTTTGTATATTATGTGATGCTGATTTACTGCAATGAGTGTGAGAAGCAATTTGTCAAGCCGTTCTATGCTCGATTACCGCTTGCAACGCTGGTAAACTTGCTTTCGTTATTTTCAGCATATTTTTAGTAGTATTTCTCAAAGAAATGTTTAACAAACCCAGTCTGCTTGAATTTTTTGATTATTCTAGAAATGGTTGAACGGGTAATTTCGTTGTCAGGGTGTCTTGCATTGAAAATATCAGCAACCAGAGGCGTACTTAGAGTAAATGGCAAACACCGATTTGTGCCCCCCCCCCCCCCTCCGACGATAAATTGCTTACGTGTTATTTCTAAAATGGTACCTACTTTAAAATTGGGTAAAAAAGCACACAAATTAAATCTATTAACACTTTATTACCAATTTATCTGTTTTGCTTTAGCTGACGCAAATTGCTTAATTATGCATATTATGAATGTCAATTTCTTCGGTCATTTTTGTTCTACGCAAGATCACATAATCGACTTTGGCCCATCGAGGCTCTCAAATATGAGTAAGTATAAATTTTAATTTGCTAAATGCTCATTCACAACTGGCAATAGATTACACTGTGCTAGTCCAAAAAATGAACAAGCCGACGACCTACCTAGTAAAGTTAATTGGGGTATGCTGAATTCAGTGGTGGTAGTCATTTTTCTAGGTTAGGTCATTTAATCGACTAATATCAAATTAAAATTTTTAGGCGGGAGTCGTTTTTAGAGCAATTTAACAATTTTCGATTGCTCTCAAAATTCGTATTGGAGTGTTTTTTGGGGCGAGGAATCCGAATTTGATATTATTTTTGCGATCCGGCAAATATTTAGTACAGTTTGCTTAGAAAAAAAACATAAAAAATGACCGAAAACGGCAAGAAACGTTGATTTTTGCATGGAAATGGCCTAAAATTTGTAGGAAATAATTTTTTTTATAAATGAAATGATTCTTATTGGTTGTCAATAGAATTGTATCATCTTTAGGAATATCAAAAAATGAGTGTTGTTTCTTAATTCTATCGGGTGTAGTTTTTGACTACAACAAGAGTCACAACACTCTAATTTATCCATAACTGTCACACTGACAAGTTATTTAAAAGTCTTTGCCACTGTCTGTAGTCATTTAGGCCAGCTGGCAGACCTCACGAGGTTGTGCCGTAAAGCTTTCTTGTTTCAAGTCCAACCAAATCCAGGTTTCTGTTTTGACCTGGTTAGTAACGGCGACCAAGGCAGTAATAGATGTGAGGGAGGGATACCAGGCATCTGGTGCCCGCCGGTGACTCATCAAACGGGGCCTTCGGAAGTTGTGCCATCATGAGGACTTAACGATCTGATATCTAGTATATCCGAATAGGGATTAAGGCAAGTGCGGATAGACGCTATATCCCACATGACGGGTATACCCTATCTCACGTATGTGGCTAATGAGAAGCTGCTAAGAGAGATGACATGTGAGTTCTCAGCGTAAGCGTGCTCGACGGTGCACCCATCCTCCGGTGAAAGGGTTACCTTTCTAATCTCGATGGGTACAAATAACGCCTTAGCGTTCCTGGCGGTGCCTCGTCAAACGTAGATTCCGGAAGGTTTCCGACACGAGTACTTGCAGAAATTCAAGGCTGTGGGATGCACTAACTCTTCGGTGTACGCTCCTAGAACCACCGGGGGCTACCCTATACCATGGTTCCTAGTTGTAGGTGAATGGCCGCCCTTCTACAGTGTGTACAGATGTTAAGTAGAGGTTTGCGCAAGTAGCCTCGCGGGCGACTCGTCCAACGGTGTCGGGGAAGCCCGAATAACACGAGTGCCGAGGGGAAGGCGGGCCTTCATGGCTGGTCTGTGGTTACGAGGTCTTATTTGTATCATGGGAGCCCGCGTGTGATGTACCATAGGTGCACAACAACTTACTTTAGGGATTTACAAAAAGCCAGCCATGACCTCTTTCAACTGGAGACGGACTCTCGGTGGCAAACACGTTTCAGGGTGCAACCTCATTGAAATTTCACATAACCGTCTTACCATTATGACGTGTCGACTAAAGTTATCGCAGCGACAGGCAATTGTCTTAGCTAAAGAATAGAAAGAAGTTAATATTTTGGCACCAGACGCTCGTGTATATGCATCCATCGGCCGTCATCGTCACTTTACTTTCTTTTTTTTCGATCAATTGGGAGTGGATTCTTTGTAACATTGCACGGCGAGTATAAACCGGAAGACTGAAGACTACCTATTTATTATTTATTTATTTATCGATTCGATCAAAAGTAGTTTGAAAGTTGAAGATGAGTGAAAAATTTATTTGAATTAAAATAAAGAAAAAGGAAAAAAAATGATAAATATATTTTGGTATACACATTCTTTAGTTATTTCTACCAATTTGGTTGTCGTACCAGTGGCTCATTTTTTGACGTTTGTTTCTTTTTTCACTCAAATATATAATCAAAGCAACTGTGAACTCATGTCAATAGAAATAGGTGCAATTACCATACAAAATATTAGAGTTTATTCTCGATTTTTTATGGATGGTATTTTTTTTCTTCTCTGATTGCAAGGAAATTTTTAGGAACGTATTTTTATGAATCAAATGAAATCCCAACAAATTTTGGGCCATTTCCATTAAAAAATGCTTTTGGTCGTTTTCGGTCATTTTTTGATGATTTTTGTATGAAAACTGTACTAAATATTTGTCGGATCGCAAAAATAATGTCAAATTCGGATTCCTTGCACAAAAAAAAGCTCCAATACGAATTTTCAGAGAAATAAAAATCGTATAATTTCGCTCAAAAGCGGATTACTCTTAAAATTTTCAATTTGATATTACTCGTTTAAATGACCTAACCTAGAAAAATGACTATCCCCACTGAATTCAGCGTACCCGAATTGACTTTACTAGGTAGGTCGTCGGCTTGTTAAAAAAAACTTTGATTTTCGTGCACAGTGTTATCAGCAATATGACGGCTTGCACGGCTTGTTAACAGCGTTCTAAAATCTAAAATTTCGTCATATAATTTTTATCATTTTAATTTTTTGTTTTCACGTGGATGAAAATGAAAAAGATTTTTCCAAATTTTTCATAATGTTTTTTAAAGTAGCTCGTTTCGGCTTTAAAACAGCCCTTCCATAACAAAAACAAATCCAAATTCTTCATTCAATTCAGTTTTCAATTCATTGCATTGACGGTACCTAGACAATCCCTTTCATATCTTCTTTAGCTGATAAACTAGCATCTCTCGATGTTTTGCCATCCATCATTCATTTCATTCTTTGACGTCTTTCAAATTCAATGTCGGATTCATTGCATAGGTATTTGCAATCTTTCTTTCAGTGAAAAAATTAAGAGCTTTTAAGGGTCCGTTCCAAAAACATCGCAATTGAAACACAAAATATTTTGTTTCGACGTTGTTTTTTTTGGGAGTGGTCAGCCTGTGCCCCACCAACGTCAATCTGTGATCACCAGTTATAGGCGGTGTTTAAAGCTCCTGATGTCTGCTGTCTACACCGGGCAGCAGTAATATGGGCAAATAAGTACGTGGTTTCTGGCAATTACGGTTTATTATGGTTACAATTGTATTTAAATGAAAAACATTTTTATCACGAATTGGGCTAAATATTTTATATTTGAAAAAATCCATATAGATGTAGAAGTACAATTAATTTTTATCTTTCCAAAAAAAATATTTTTCTTCCAGCCCAACTCGTTATTTATCAAATAAGTTACACTGAAAATTTCATAAATTTTGAACAATAAATAACGTTTTATTTGTAAATGTTTTTGAGGAGAGGTAGAACTTAAATCTAAAGCTGCATTATGTAAGTTCATTTTAGGATCCTGCAACCTCTTTTGAACGTGGTCAATACCAATGTCTTGTGTCCAGCCGTAGCACTGCGACCTGCATCTTGTAAATTTACGTTGTTTTCTCTAACTGCTTCAATATTTCTTGAGCCATTTCTTGAACCTTGCAGCGTCTTTATCAGTTATTTGTATAAAACCGAGAAATGATTCTTTAATCTGAACAGTTTTTTCTTCTAAAAATGTATGTCATATTTGTTAGTACCTCATACATTTTTGTTCACGATCAGCTTGATCAGGAGTCGAGTTAAACATTACTCCGTAATAGTTTGCTTTACGTATTATTTCTAGCAAACTATCACAAACAGTGCGGATGCCATGATGTGAATAAACGTGTTCTGTATTTTTTGTGAAAGATATGAAGTGGATCCATGACGGCTCTCCGCAAATCTTATGTGGTATTTTATGAGAGGGTCAAAATTAGAAATTAGCTTCAATAAACTAAGAAAATTTCTTGTTTCAAATCTGACTGAAGGACTCTCTGTAGCCTCACAAAGGCAGGTTTTGTATCACAAGGTATTTTATGCAGTGTATTTTCAAGATACCACTTCTGACTTTCTTTTTGAACAAAATCGCACTTATAGACAGAAAGAGGCCTAGAGAACATGGACAAACAAACGAAAAACGAATGTATTCCTTGGACGTTTGTTTCGTCTTTTTCATACGCAGTCTTTTAATAGACATATTTTTATCTATATTTTTTTATTTTCGGTTTCGTACTTATATATAAAACGTATACGTTAGGCGCATTTTTGCACTCCCTTTAGTTGGCGACCCTGTAGGTGAATACTTATATTATAAACATATCCAAAGTCATTAATATTGATTGCGTTAAAGGTAAGTCACGCTCGTGTAGTAATTATTGTATGAACTATTATTATCTACAGGGTGAAATATCAACTTTGCATCAAGAAAACGAGTAATTTTGCGCTAGTTCTAAATAAACATTAGTTATACCAAAATATTAAAAACTGTAAAAAATTTATTCAAATTTATAAAAAATAGATTAAAACTAACCTTTTAGTATCACTGGCATTGACTAATATTTGTCATAAAAGTAAGAATTAATATGATTTCATATTTGAATATAATTTTTACTTCTGAACATTTCCAAATAAAGTTTATCGATAATAATGAACATAAAGGTACTTTCTTCTTATCACAAATTCATATATTCTGAATCGCTTGGTATATGGTACCGAAATTTACATATTTAACTATTGTCGTATTGGTGTCATATAAGCCGCCAACTTTTATAAAGAATAAAATTTTCTGCGAGAAATGGATAATTAAAAAAATGTCCATATGATGCGGACTTTCCTGGACACTCAGTATATAAATTATATATCGTTCGAATGTTTTTCGAATGTCATGCTCGCTTTTATATCGCGATTTATATCCCTTATTATGTGCTCGGCAAATAATATACCTACCTACTATTATATTCAATATATCACTATAGTTATTTAACCAACAAGTATATTAAAAAGATATGTAAAAAGAGCGATTAATGATCGAGGCGGTTTAATGCGTGAGCGATTAGCGAGCGCGTTAATTGTCGAGATCATTAATCGCCGTTTAATATTCGAGTTGGTTAAAGCATTTTTTCGTCGATCGTATTCTTCTAGCGTCGTCTACATAGATTTTTTTCGCCGATGTCATTTTAGGTTATATGACATTTATGTAATTTGACACTGACAGTTCTAGAAGGCGGTATCTTTTGATTGGAAGGTTTCATTTCGTATATGTTCGATTGGCCAATCAAACGACATCATTACGTCGTGTGATTGGTTATAACAAATCATGCATTAATAGACATCGTGCATTAATAGAGTTGTTTATTAAACAATTTCCTATATTATTTCCGAAATAGTTATTTAACCAACAAGTATATTAAACAGAGCGATTAATGGTTGAGACTGTTTAACGCGCGAGCGAAGCGAGCGCGTTAATTGTCGAGATCATTAATCGCTGTTTAATATCCGAGTTGGTTACAAAATTTTTCCGTCGATCGTATTCTTCTAGCGTCATCTACATAGATTTTCCTTCGCCGATGTCTTTTTAGGTTATATGACAATTTATGTAACTTGACACTGACAGTTCTAGAGAGCGGTATGTTTTGATTGAAGGGTTTTATTCACATATGTTCGATTGGCCAATCAAACGACGTCATTGCGTCTTGTGATTGGCTATAACAAATCATGCATTAATAGAAATCGTGCATTAATAGAGTTGTTTAATAAACGATTTCCTATTCACTAAACTGACTCATAAATAAACGATCGACGGAAATAGTTATTTAACCAACAAGTATATTAAAAAGAGCGATTAATGATCGAGACTGTTTAATGCGCTCGGTTCGCTCGCGCGTTAATTGTCCAGATCATTAATCGCCGTTTAATATTCGAGTTGGTTACAAAAATTTTTCGTCGGTCGTATTTTTCTAGCGTCGTCTACACGGACTTTTCTTCGCCAATGTCTTTTTCGGTTATATGACAATTTGTGTAATTTGACACTGACAGTTCTAGATGGCGGTATGTTTTGATTGGAAGGTTTCATTTCACATATGTTCGATTGGCCAATCAAACGACGTCTTTAAGTCGTGTGATTGGCTGTAACAAATCATGCATTAATATAAATCGTGCATTAATAGAGTTGTTTAATAAACGATTTCCTATTCACTAAACTGACTCGTAAATAAACGATCGACGAAAAAACATATAAACCAACGATCGACGGAAAACAATATATAATTATAGAGTTCTCGCCAAGAAATGACCATGGCAATAAGATATTTTATCCGATTTTTGCTAATTTTTCTTGTTTTTACATCTCACTGCAATTTTATTCATCTACGGCGAGTCTAAACAAAACATAAACAGAGATATTTTTAGGAACACAGCCAACGAGCGCATTTATGTTCATACATCTAAAAGATTTATTTTGGATTATTCCCTCATTTTCCCTCATAAAACCACGTCTATGCGACTTCGAATTTCATATATAATACACACCGAGCTACCAATACCAATACATGAAATAGTTTCAAACTCAATATCTTGTTACAATTCGCACTCAATTAGCCTCAATTGTGCTGAGCTGATGGTTCCATAATTAGTTAAACGTCTATCGTCCACTTCTTCATATGCATATCCAGATTTACCCACATACCTGATTTCTTGTAGGTAGCCTATACCACAAACATAAACGTGCGCGGTCATCGACCCCCGTCATAAACATTGATCTGCTCATCGCGCGGTACGATAGCTCAAGCTGGGAGGCCTCCCTCAATAATCGCTTTTGCCCTCTGAGAGGGTAAGAGATTGCTGAAGATGAAAGAAACGGGGAAATAAGAAGGTAAGGACGAACCATGCAGAAGAAAGACGACGGCTGGGAACAGAAACGATTAGATCTGGAGACATGGCTTCAGAGGATGGAAAAGAGGCTCGGTGGCATGCACCCGGTGGGGCATACCGCAGATGTGCTAGAATTACAACTCCGCGAGCAAAAAGGCTTTCACGCAGAACTGCACCAGTTCCGCTCTCAAATCGAACAATTCCAACAGCTATCCCAAAGACTGATTACCCTACATCAACACGAAGATACAACTCAGTACAAAAAGGTGAGAAATGCACGAAAAACAAAACAATACTGGTGAAACATAACCTCACTTAACATATCAGAAATGACCCATGACTTACATAGTCGTTTCCTAAACACTGGTTTACTAGCAAGGAAGTCACCCCACATCACATACTTTCAATGTTTACCTATGTATGCCTACATGGTTTGTTTTTCATTTCTCCGAATAGTAATTATACTACGGATAGTAAAATGGTTTGTAACCGTAGTTCAATCATTTTGGGTGAGCAGTTCATTGCTTCTAGTTTTGTACAGAAATATAAAAACGTTGGTAGTTCGGCAACTACCAATCGATGAGATACTTTGACTACAGGATTAACACAAAAAACTATTCTATCAAAAAGTACTAGCCTAAGTCTATTCGATTCATACAAAAACATACATTAATACATTATTACAAATTTCAGAGTATCGAGCATATTAAACAACACTATGAATGTCTGGATGCATGTGTTGTAAACAGAGGAAAGCTGTTGCACGCTGCTTTGAGTAATCTTCAGAATTTGGATAGATCGTTAGATAAATTTCTTGCTTGGTTAAGCGAGGCAGAATCAGTACTAGAAACTTTAGAGGGAGATGTAGAATCTCGCAGAGCAGCACACCAATTAAAAGAACTCCAAGGTGATATAGAGCGGCAAGCGGCAACACATGCTGCTTTACGCAATTCGAGTCTTGCGCTCCTGGGTACTTTGGCCCCTGAAGATGCTGTTATGTTACAACTACGGGGTGATGAAATGGAACGACGATGGCAGGTGGGTGAAAAAAATATCAAATAATGTAGAATGTAGTTGAAGTAGCGGTAAAACCCAATGTAAATATTTATGGCTCTGTTTCGATATAAACCACGGATGTAAAATTACGGTAATTAATTTTTCTCGTGAATAACTGTTGAAATTATTAATTTCCAATATTAATATTGAACATATGCTTCCATACTTTACAATGACCAGTGAGTAGTCCAGTAATGAGCCGGAGCTTACGTCTCGGAAGTTCAGAAAATTCCCTTGCTTTCGTTGTGTGGGAATGGTAATTAAATTGTTGGTTTGCAAAGATGTCTGTTCACAAGAAATTGTGGATAAAATTTGTAGATGGTTGCAATTGGAAGCAAACAAATACAGTGTTCTTGGCTCTGAGTATTTTACAGACAAAAAGCTTCTAAAATTTACTCTGTAATTAGCCCAGGACTATTGTTGTAGTCTCAAAAGTCATACCGTGTGATTCCATTTTCTGTATACAAAAACGTTGTCATAGCATCTCCCTTATTAAGCCATCTCGATGGCTACAACCAATGCTTTGACATTTCAAGTTACTAGGATCGATTACAAGTGAGCACTCGGATATATAATTCAAACTCAAAAAATTGAGTGTTTGTTTTTCGGAAAGTTGAAGTGGAATTTGTAATGAAAGAATTACTTCCAGGTTAAGCCATGTGAGAACATACGCAAATGCTGACTGTATTTTCTACACCATTTACACTTACATTTTTACACCTAATGACACCGAAGTAGTCTAGATATAAGCCTAGATATATAGATACTTGAACAAAAAATACAGTAGAGCATTGATAATCCGAACCTCGGTAATCTGAACGTTTGCTAATCCGGACAATCGCTAATCCGAATGCCCAAAAAGAAATAATAATTAAATAAATCACAGACTGGCAGAGGGAAAAGCCATTTTTGTGGATTCCTGTTTACAGAAAAATTTTGTTTTTGTTTTATATCTTGTATCCAATACTCATATTTTCTACTATTTTAGCTACAATATTTGCTAATCCGAACAATTTGATAATCCGAATTACCTTCGGTCCCAATTAGTTCAGATTATCGACGCTCTACTGTACTACATACAGTACAACCCCGTTAATCCGAACCACGCCAATCCGAACCCCTTGTAATCCGAACAAATATTATATCCATTTTGGCTCCCGGTAATCCGAACATTTATGACATTTTCCCGGTAATCCGAACCGCTTTGCACACTGCAACACGCAAAGTCCTGTTGTGTCTGCTGTCAGTGTGCTCGGCGCCATCAGCAGTGCGGCATCGTGATGTTAACAGAATAGAGGCGCTGCACGTATGTAGTTAGCCCGTGGTTTTTAACGTGAAAAAGGATCCGCAACGGATCAGTTCTTTGTAATATTCAAACAATAAATGTTTCTAATCTAGTTGTTTGGTTTAACATCCACAAAAAACATGTAATAAGCAAAAAAAAAACATTTTTGATAATCCAAACAAATCATTAATCCGAACAACACCCGGTCCCAATTAGTTCGGATTAGCGAGGTTGTACTGTATTATCACTAATACAGTATTCTGTTACATTAAGTACATTTTGTAGGAGCAAAACACAATTGACTTGTAATATTAATGTTGTACACTACAACCCCGTTAATCCGAACCTCGCCAATCCGAACCCGTGTAATCGGAACAAATATTATATCCATTTTGGCTCCCGGTAATCCGAACATTTATGACATTTTCCCGATAATCCGAACAGCGTTGCGCGCTGCAACACGCAAAGCCCTGTTGTGTTTGCTGTCAGTGCTCTCGGCATCACGGCAGTGTGGCAGTGTGATGTTAACAGAATAGAGGCGCTGCACGTATGTAGTTAGCCCGTGGTTTTTAACGTGGAAATGGATCCAAAACGGATCAGTTCTTTGTAATGTTCAAACAGTTTCTAATCTAGTTGTTTGGTTTAACATCCACGAAAAACATGTAATAAGCAAAAACAAAACATTTTTGATAATCCGAACAACACCCGGTCCCAATTAGTTCGGATTAGCGAGGTTGTACTGTAGTAAATTATTTTAAGTAATAAACCTACACTTGTTTTTACATACACTTCGTTTAGTAGAATTACCTGATGACCCTTTGAAGTAGACACTCACACATATATAGTCTTACAAATACGAATATGTCAAAATTTCTCCTGTATTTGAATAAGACGTTCGGTTACCAATATTGTACTTGATATAAATAATAACATACATGAACTCATGTGACCTCAAATTAAAAAATAATCATGATATATGTCTTCACTCATAATTATTACTGATAAGTGAATTAACGAATTACTACTTCCCCAATTAATGTTGAAATGAGTTATCAATTAATTGTGAGTACAACTTAACTAGATTGTAGACTAGATTGTAGACTTCCGCGGTCTGAATCAATGATATATTGATTTCCGGATGGAAACCGAGGACTTTGAAGTAGTCCACCCGGAAATCAATATATCAGTACAACTTAATTATATCTCTTTGATTTAATTTCTCTGTTCTCTCAATAAAATTCTGACATATTAATAATCATAATAAATATCCAACGGAAAACAGTATAATTGACAGTGAGATATGTAAGGAGAAAGGTATTTGTCGGGTAGTTCTGTCATTGAAGAAGCAACCGTAGACACGTGTTTCGGACTATTAGTCGTCATCAGTACGGCACAGCCTAAGATCGAATGTCGCCAAATTGGCAACATTGGTCAAATCAAATCAAATCAAATCATCTTTATTAAACTCAAAAAAATACAGTTCATGTCAAGGAAGTGCAACTCGAAGTAAGTTACAAGGAAAAGAAATATCACAAAATTATACAATTTCAGAACAATTAAGAAATTCCTCGAAGTTGTAGACAGCCTCCTGTTGCAGGAAGCCTTTCAACTTTTGTTTTAGCCTCTGGACTGGTAGGTTCCTTATCTCTATGGGCAGTGTATTGTAGAGTTTGGCTGCCATTGTTAACGTATCCGTTGTTCGAAGGCGGTTATAAGGTGTTGCTATATGGTGACTGCTGCGTATGTTATAATTGTGCAAATCACCACGCCTCGGATAATTCTGCACATGTAGTGCACAGATGGCACGCATAATTACCTCCGATGGTAAGGTAAGAATACGGTGCTTTTTAAAGAGCGGTTTGCAGTGTTGTCCCATTTCTGCTCCGTCAATGGCTCTAATTGCCCTCTTTTGCAAAATAAAAATTTTCGATGTGTGACTGGTGAAGCCCCATACCTGCAAGCAATATGTCATGCGGGAATGGAAGAGTGCGTGATAGGCTAGGAGTCCCGCTGATTTGTTGACACATTGTGTTATCTTCCTTATCGCATAACATGCTGACGACAGTGTTTTTGCCAGCATTTCGATGTGTGGTAACCAAGTCAGTCGGGAATCCAACGCCACACCAAGGAATTTTGCGGATTGTGTTTCCAAGTTCTGTCTTCTGGTTGTGAAGAAATGCACTGTCGTGGTCTTTTCTTTATTTAAGGCTAACTTGTTCGCTTCAAACCAAATCTGGAGTTCTGCTGTGGCCTGCTCGACTATCTCGTTACCCTCATCTCTGCTCTGGCAGCTGGTTATAAAAGTAGTGTCATCTGCGTAGAGGACTAGGTCTCCTTGTTGTATGCTGGTTGGTAGGTCGTTCACATAGATAAGGAACAGCACTGGACCCAGTAATGATCCCTGGGCAACACCATGCTTCACAGGCAGGAGGTAACTTTTTTGGCCATGGCATTCCACTAATTGCTGTCGTTCTCTCAGATAGGATTGAATTATTTTGAGCGCTGTCCCTCTTACTCCATAGCATTCCAGTTTTCCTACTAGGATATCGTGTGATACGCAGTCAAACGCTTTACTGAGGTCATAGAAGCATGCCAAGGTTTGGTGTCCCTCCTCGAAGGCTTTCCGAATCAACCGCACCAGCTGCTCAAGAGCATTTATCGTTCCTTTACCCTTTTGAAATCCAAACTGGTGGGGAGTCAATTGTCCCCTGAGCGTTATGTAGTTTGTGATTCTTTCCACCAGGATAGATTCAATTATCTTGCCGAACACTGGTAGGATGGTGATCGGTCGGTAATTCGAGGGTTCTTCGCGGTTTCCTTTTTTATGGATTGGGACCACTTTTCCAATCTTCAAACTGTCCGGGAATATTCCTTCTTGGAAACACGTATTGATAATGTGGGCCATTGGGTAGCTAATCACTTCTGCTACTGCCTTTATCGTCTTGACGGATAGATCATATACATCGGAACTGGTTTTTGTTTTGAATCTTGTGATGTGGTTGTAAACCTCTGATGCACATGTTGGGAACAAGTACATAGAGGTTGCCGCTGTTGTCTTCCTGCTGTCGGTATTATTATAGTTACGATGAGGTATTTGAGACCTTATTCTTTCCACGGATGTTTGAAAGTAGTTGCTTAGTACTTCACAGTCAGGCATTTGAGTATGGTGAGTATGGTGATTGCCGAGTTCTTCTCTGATATGCTTCCATACCATTTGGGGCTTATTCTCTGCCCTGGCTAGATCTTCATTTACCCGTCTTTTCCTTGCTTCAGCGCATTTAGTTAGAAAGAACATCTTATAGCTCTTGTATATTTTCCACATTTCAGGATCCCTACTCATCATGAAGCTATCATGCATCATTCCCAGGGTCTCCCTCATTTGTGTCAGGTGTACATCGTAATTTCTTCTTCGAGCTGGCGTTATTCTTTTTTTAGGAAAGTTTCTGTGGAAGTGGTCCATAAACAAGGTAAAGAAGTGTTGAAACTTCGACTCTGGTTCCCGGATGGAAAAGACCTCATGCCAGTCCTCCGATTGTAAATTATCCCTGAATCGGTTCATATTTGCCAATGAAAAGATTCTTCTGGTTATGGGCTGGGGTTTGTGAGTGGTATTTATAGGTAGTGTCAGTGTAATTGGATTGTGGTCCGATATTGGGGTGTTATTTACACAGGCCACACCGTCCCTCGCCGTTGAGAAAATGTTGTCAATGCAGCTCTGGCTCGTAGGTGTTGTTCTCGTTGGGGAGTTCACCATCCGTTCCATGCCGAAGGAAGCCAGAAGGTTGGTAATTTCAGCCTTTCTTGTGCACGTTCCATCCAGGAAGTTTATATTGAAGTCGCCTGCAAGTACAACTGTGGTGGCAGGCTCAAAGTGTAGAAATACATGTGCAAGAGCGTTTTCGATTATGGCAAAAAAGCATTGTAGGTCACCGCTCGGCGATCTGTATGCGGATATTGCTATCATTTTTAGTTTTTTTATGTAGCATGCAGACACCTCTCCATGTGAGTCCATCGATAAACGCTCAATGTATTCAATGGCTGTGGCCTCATGACTGTTCTCTACGTAAATACTTGTTCCCCCATGGATAAGATTATGTCTACAGTAGCTACTAACCATTGTATAGTTTTTCAATGAGTACATACCTTGGTTTTCTGGTGTAAGCCAGTGCTCCACAACGCAAAGGATACCAATCTGATTATCGTCCAATATCCGTTCGATGGCTGCTATTTTGTTTGTTATGCATTGGGCGTTCAAATGCATTAAGATGATATGTTGTTGCGTTGACGTGTTCGGTAACCTTTGTTGGTGTGGTTGTACTACGTGGGTGGCGTAACCTTGGGGCTCCGGTGAAAAAACCTAGTCACATAGCATCCGTATGGCCATATATTAGCTTGCATCGCTTTCTCGTGGTTGAATAGATCAATTATAATTTTGAATGATCGGTAATGCTGTGGAAACTTTGACTGAACAACTTCACATGACACCTCCGGAAAGTCCTGGGACAGAAATTTCACCATATCCTCGGCGCTTGTGTCCGGGTGCAACCTGCTCACATAAAGAAAGGCTTTCTTTGGTGCTGCTTTGACGGTCTGCTCCTTATCATTCCTTCTACCAACGATCTCCTGGGGTTTGGGACGTTTCCTGTTGACAACCTTTGTCCAGCCTTCTATCTCAGGACTGTTTACTGCTGCTGCTTTACCTGTTTTGTCCACAGTGTTATTGTGGTTCCTAGTTGTTCTCCGAGAAATTTCTGCAAATGTGTTTGTTTTTAGGTTATGTTGTTGTTTATTTGATACGGGTAAATTTTCACTGGACAATGCTGCTTCACAAGCGTCATGGACCTGTTCAATTGTCACTTTGGATGTCTTTTCCTTAGTTTGTGGTATACACACCTCGTTCTTGGCAGTATCTAACCGCGGTTTATTGTTTTGTTTGGTACCACATGAGCCAACTTCACTCATGTTTTCATGTTTGCTTGTAATGGCTGAAGGGTACTTTTTTTTTTGGTTGTTGCTTTTCCTGGATATTATTTATTACTTCCTTTAGTAGGCATTGATTTTCCTTCAATATAATAGTGTTTTCTTGTAATTCTTCGACTATTTTTTTGAGGAGTTGATTTTCCATTTCTAGAACTGTTAGTCTCTCCGCCGTATTCTCGCTGTTTTTCTCTGGTTTCTGACAGCACATTACCCCCTTTATGTTCTCCATTTGTGTGTTTCTCCATTAAGCGTCCATCTTGCTCCTTGGCTATACCGTACTGATGAGGACTAATAGTCCGAAACACGTGTCTATGATTGCTTCTTCGATGACGGAATTGCCCGACAAATACCTTTCTTCTAGTTTAATAAACTTTGTTTAAATTTTTGTTGTCTTTGTCGTAACAGATTCATACATAAATTCAATTGTAAATCAATTGTGTGATATATGCCGGTTTTGCATACCCCCATTCGGACTAATGAGTTGTTCGGAGTACAAGGTTGCCCATTGACTGCCAGGGCACGCTATGATTTTTCTGTTCGGACTAGGGTTAAAAAGCAGGTGTGCTCATGAATAATGAATGCTATAAATATCTGGGATTCACCATTCCGTTATATATTACTCAGTTATATTAGAATTTGAATATTCAAAATATTGATGAGTTAAAAAAAATAACAACTTAAAATAAATCTTTGGCTTTTATATTATATTTTGATAGGATTGTTTGTTTGTTTTCATTTATTGTACCTGCAGATCCTGTATTGAATAAATGGTATTATTATATTATTATTCCTCCAATATAACAAAGCTTTACATCACTAGTATGTAGTAAATCCAGAACAATGTGAATCATATCCTTTTGTTGGCAACTACGAGCAGCATCACTAATGACCAACTTTGGTCACATCGCCTGGGAGCGGCCTTAAACTTGCATATTGGAGTATTTACGACAAAATATTTGTAGTTGAATCGTCGGAACATGTTAGCCTATGCGTTCTGTCTACATATGAAAAAATCAGTCCCTAAAAATGGATTTTTTTATTGCAAAGTTTTAAAAATAACTCTCTATGCCTATACTTACTGGTTTAGTACGTAATAGTTATTTATGTACCAACCAAGGGCGTTAAACTGATGTCTATGCCCGAAGGTGGCTATTTAAAAAGCTCGAGGGCCGCAGACCCAAAAAGCTTGTTAAGTGACCTGAGGGTGTTAAACATAAAATAATGGCCGTGGACATAATAGTTATTTATGTTACAAGTGCCGAAAGTACGGAATAGCGCGACGAGCGGTAATGCGGCGTGATATTGGGGTACAGAGCTAATGCTTTTAATATTGAAAATATTATGGCCCACTATGGTTTTGTTACTCAAGATTGACTAATATGAATATCAATAATTTACACTATTTCAAAATTACAGTTTGTATGTCAAATATTTTAAGTATCTCACGTATAAACCATGGCAACGCTTAATACCTCCGCGGGCATTAAAAATCCTTAATGCCCGCGCGGGCATAAAGTAGCAGTTTTCATCCCCATATTGAAGATGTTACTTTATGATTATGTAGGACATAAAAAAAATAAATTTTAACAAGCTTTTGCTCAGTGGTTACTGATTGATTAAAAATGATATAAAATGCAAAAAAACATTAAATTTTTAAAAAATTTAGGAAATCTATAACTTCTTCCAGAAACATCCTGTATATTGAAATTACACACGTTAAGATTTTAAAATCCACGCAGAGTCAAAATAGCAAGACATATAGGAAAGCAGTTATCATACTTGTTTGTGATTATCTCCAAAACTAGATACGGAACAGATCCCTACAAAATATAACTAATGTATTCCTATCTAAAAACTCATCCATATGTAACCTAAAAACTTATTTTTTATTAGGCATTACGAACTCGTACCCTAGATCTAAGGAATCGTTTGGAACACAATGCTGACTACTGGAATGCTCTACTCTTGTCACTACGTGAACTGACAGAATGGGTGATACGAAAGGACACGGAATTGGGTTTAGCATCCAGGCAAGACGACCACAGAGCTTTCCGTCAACAATTGGAAGACAAAAGACCTTTGGTCGAAGCTAGTTTGAGGAATGCGAGGCAATTTGTTGCCAGTGAACCTTCGGGTGAATTGGCTAGGAATTTGCGCAGGGAATTAGTGAAGTTATCAGACAAATGGAATTCACTAATTGACAGGTCCGATCAACTGGCAGCAAGATTTGAGGCCAATGCAGCTGTAAGTAAACGTACCGAGAACGAAATGGTGAATATATTTTTTATTTTTTTTGTTTTTGGTTTTGTTTTGGGTTTTGTTTGGTAAAGAATGGTGGTGTTACTAAATTGGTAGGTATGATTTTGTTAGGAAGGTTGTGGAATTGATGACTTGTTTTGGTTATTTGAATAAAAAGTTAAGTTATGATGTTTAAGGCTTTACTAAATATGCTTTACTAATAGTAGTGTTTGATTACCAGTCGCACTCAAATTGATCGCAATCATTTTGAGTGCAATTCGGATACTATTGAACACGGTAATCGAATGCGTTTTAGTCTGCCTGATCTGAACACAACTGAGCGGCTTTGGGGAAGTGCTCGAGGGGTGAAGGGAGAACTGATTGTATACTTTTGAATAGCCGTCAAAGTGGTAATCGAACGGCACTAAATCAGCTGATCGTGGCTTAGATTGAATGCGGAATGAATTGAACTGAACAGCAAGTGGTAATCGAACACTACTATTGTACTAATTTGTAGAAGAGTAACATGGCAGGCAACTGTGTCTGCATAATAGCATTAATTTTAAACTACTATTGCAATCGCATTGGCCAAAGCAGACACTAACAGTTGCTATGCTAGTATAATTAATTTAAAAATACAATTGCTTATAAATAAACACTTAACAAAATCAAAATGAATGACACGAATGCTGGTCGGGAAATTAACCAAATGCAAGTAACCATTCATGGTTATCGATAATAATTCGCTTGGAATGATGAGATGTCATAACTAAAAAATAAAGCTGGTTATGAAACTAACTCGTATATAATATTATTTACTTAAAATGAATTTCTTCATAAAATATCTTGTCATCCAGCCTAGTCATGTGTGTCAACTGCGATTTTTGTGTGACAATATTCTAGGCTTTGAAAAGTCAAAATCAATTTTATTTTAGCCTTGTCTCATAAATAATATATTGTACTTTCCTCATTCCTTGTACTGAACCATACGTTTAGAGTAAAAAACTGAAAGAACTACCTGCGGCGGTGGGCATATGCCTGATTCAGTATTTCATTCTTTATTCGGGTGCTGAACCGAGCAGAGCGTTTCACAGTGTTAAGTGATAACACTATGTAATGTATGTTAAATATACTGAAACCTTGGAGAAAACTGCATAGAAGATAGAAGTCTTAGTGACACTGATTGTTCTGTAGAATGGAAAATTTACAAGTTAAATGGAGATTGAATGCCAGAACAAAGAAAAGCGAATTGGAAATTTCCACCTCAGGCTGTGAAGACATTAGTGATGATGTTCATCGGACTTAATGTACATGAACTCACAATACACAAGCATGTTATAAGCGGATACTAGTTATAGCCTGCAGTGTCAGAACAGTATATTTTATTATTCTTGCATTCCTTTTTTTTGTGTTCTTTCACGGAAACAAGGTAACTACATACGATCTACACCATTGTTTTTGACGCGAGGGAATTAGCAATACAATTAAACTGCTTAAATGTTTGGGATATGGGATTTTTCTCAGTCACCGAATCCCCATCCGGTTTTTGAATGCATCTGAAAAATATAATGTGTTTTGGGTTTTATCGAATTGTTTTAGAGACATCTTGTATCCACTAATGATGTCTTTCGAAAGATTATCTGAGATGTTTATTACAGCCTCAAAGCTTCTGTGTTCAATCCTCGAAAGTTTTTATAAAGAGTTGGTCTAACCAACTAAGCTACTATTAAATTTGTGAAAATTACTGAATAGCAATTTTAGCAGCGGCCATCGCATCTTGGAACGTTTCGAATCTGCTAACCTTAATTAACAGTTTGAATTGTGAAGGAAGGAAGGGTAAATCCTTCCTTGGAAGCGTGAAGTGCTAATTTCGCGTTTAAATATTAAATCAGTACTGCGGCTGATTCTCCCTCACTAGCGATACTAGCATCGTTCAATTCAACCGATAACATTTCTAATCTATTGGTAAAATCCTGGTAGTTGGATGATATTTAGCAAATCTGACTGTAACTGCGCAATTGTTCACTTTTGAGGGTATTGATTTTGTAAAATAGTTTTAGCTTGTGAAAATCCTCAAAACTTTTGTATTTAATTATATCTTAAGCGGGACCGATCATTTCGGTTTGATTACTTACTTTAAGTAAAGTAAGGTTATTTTCGCGTGTCGGACAAGTTTCGGCTATGATGTCGCACCAACACTTAAATCTGTGAAGATTTAGTTAGTTCCCATTGAATTCTGGCTCTGGCATACAGCTCTGGGAAGTTTTTTTTTTGTTTTGGGACTTACCCAGACAGACAGTAATCGCAAGATATCCAATTTTCCTCGAGTTGGACCCTCTCAGAATGGATCGAAATGGTTATTGTTCGTATTTTGGCACTTTTCACGTTTTCGCCTGCAATACTGGACACAGCAATTTTCAAATCTACTTCACACCTGACACCAAATTTGTTTCGTATCTTGTTATTGAAAGGCCAATATATGGATTTATGCTGTATTCTCGACGAATCGGTACACCTGCTCCCTTAACCCATTACCGCCTGGTGTCGCCGTAAAAACAATGGATTATGTGTTACCATATGGCGACACCAGGCGGTAATGGGTTAACTTATCGATGGATGATGATGATCTTCTCTTGTTGAATCCTAACTTATTACTGTCTTGCCTAACAATCAGATACTGAATTCCAGAGTTTTGTCCCCCTCCTGATGGAATAAGGTGACCAGTTTCAGCCAATAGGAAAATACCACGGCACCGTTGGAAACACGGTGTTACAACAGAAAACCATTTAGCACGATCAGCGGTTTAACCGGCACATTTCTTGTTAATACTATATTCTGAAATTCAGCATTCCTTAAATGGATGATGTCATGTTTTAAAGACAATTACATTATAAAGAACTCAATCAGAGCTAATGCAGGGTGTAAAGCCTCGCTTTACACCAGGTTTAAATATTCATATCATGAATTTGTTTTGGAGTATCTGAATCCTGGTTTTGCCCGCCTATGGATTTAATGAGGATTTATGCAATCCTCTAGAGTCTAGACAGCTTAACTTAACTGAAACGCACAGTGAAATAAAACTCTGCTACCTATCAAGTGTAATCATCATTAGAAAGAACTACCTACGAAAATTTCAAACTCAAAATCGGTGCCGTGGTGCCCATAAGGAAATAATTACTATGGATGGTTTCTCCGTCATCATTTAAGTCTCTATTGAATTTCTCTTTAGCAGGTGCCTTCTAGCTTCAGTGGTTATTGAGTAAATAATAACTTTAATAGTAAATACCTTTTCCAAATTTAATTTATTTAGGATTTGTAGTAGGCCTCAGTAATCCAAGGAAAAAATCAGTATGAATTGAAAGAGAATGAGATGATAAAATTGTCATGCTGCACGATAACTACAGTACCAAAAGTCTAAAATATTGGCAGACTGTTGTACAATACATGCTTTTTTTGTTATACATTTGTCTTCATAACACCTTCATCTTAAGGAGATTCTCTTTTTTTTCAGAAACAAGCGCAACTAACATTATGCTTAGAGGAAGCCGTCTCCGCTGTTGCTCGACTTGAACGTGCAACGCTAACATGGAGTGGGCCCCGCAGTGTCACAGAAGCTCGGGAATTATTATCGGGCCTACGTAACCTAGAACATCAACTACCTCAACTACAGCGACTGCTAGACGAAGCAAGAAACCAAGCAGCAATGCTGGGCGCTGCATTATCGCAATCATCTGCCACTCAACTTGATGATTGTGCTGCACGATATCGAGCATTACAGAATGCAATCAGCGAACGACGTGAAGTCCTTACTTCAAGTTGCCAAGGGGAAATCTCTCCAGGACCATCAAGTGTACAGCCTCCTTGGGAACGTGCAACCACTCCAAATAAAGTCCCATATTATATAAACCATGCCTTAGAGACAACACACTGGGATCACCCGCAGATGATAGAACTAGCGGCTTGTTTGTTACAGTTGAACGAGGTTAGGTTTTCTGCATATCGTACAGCACTGAAGTTGCGTGCTATACAGAAAAAGTTGTGTTTAGATTTAATTGGATTAAATAGCGTGTCCGAGGCTTTCGAATTACATGGATTGCGGGGGCAAAATGATAAGATTTTGGATGTTGCCGATATGATGTTGGTGTTGAGAGCAATTTATACCAATGCATTAACAGATTATCCAAGTTTGGTCGATGTTCCGTTATGTGTGGATATGGCTTTGAATTGGTTGTTGAATGTCTATGATAGCCAGCGTACCGGGCAGATCAGGGTTTTGAGCTTTAAGGTGAGTGTTTCAATTTGCTTCATTCTGTAGTAAAATGTACATGATGGTAATTCCTATACTGTACAACCTCTTTGAACCCTCCTATAATCCCAACGGGGCTCACCAATCAAGATATTATACAGAAACTTGTCGGCTGTCTTGCTAATAATAAATTAAACCCTGTATCTGGGAAACAAAGCATGTTTGGTTATATGTTTGTATGAAATTTGTTCTTATAGGATGTATTCGAAATAAGTGCACTAACATTAAGACGTTATATAACTCAACATGAGGAAGACATATCTGATGTGTCCAGGCACATGACTTCATCATACTATATATAAAATGAATAAATTAGCTGCATGAGATTCTATTTGATTGAGATCGGTTGTGTCTGCTTTAAAATAAAACTACTTAGCCAGGATTTGACAGATATTTTGATTCTACGGAGAATAGGTATTGTTAAAACATCAGCGCAGTGAAATGTAAATACATACTTATAACTGGAAGGACGGGCCATGGTGAATAATGTCCGTCTGCACCGTATGTACATATTAAGCTTTACTTAACCCATTACCGCCTGGCGTCGCTGTAAAAACAATGGATTATGTGTTACCATACGGCATAATCCATTGTTTTTACAGCGACGCCAGGCGGTAATGGGTTAAGTATGGTATCGTATTGAAGTCATCAATTTCATTTGCACCTTCACCAATCTGTCCATTGATTAATGTATTTTAGAAGTATCCTAAATCTGCTTGGAAATATTCATCGAAACTGTAGGGAGCGAGCGCGAGTAAATTTTGCTAAGTCATCAAAGTACTTTAATTAATATATTTTGGATGCATCCTAAATCTGCTTGGAAATATTCATCCAAACTGTAGGGAGCGAGCACGATCATGCGTTCTCTCATCCAACCAAGTAGTTGCGTTGTAGGCCAGTTCCTTTGATTGGTAGGTAGATTATTGTATATCCAGAGAGCCCAGTAATTTGACGTTGTTCTACCACTTTCGACGCGATCGTAAGGGATTCAAACTTCATCCTTGTAGCAGGTTTCGTGGTGGCGTATGTCACATTGCTTTCATGGGTTCAAATCATCTCTGATGTGTTTCATACATATATAGTTGTAGTTTGCAACAACAGTAGGTACATCTAATCTTGTGAACAGCGGCTCACAGCTGACAGGGTTTCTCACCCTTGTTAGCGCTTGTACTGCAGCATTTTTGAAGAATTAGTCTTCGCTGGCAGTAGCTTGAGTGTCTTCACAGAAAAATCCCAGATGATAGGTGGCTATGGATGAGGCCAAAGTAGGCTGGACTTGTTGTGCTGGGTGGAGGCAAACTTTCTCAGCGCAAACACTTTGGATGCTATCTTGTTGCGCAGGAATAACAACCGCCTCATAACATGTTTTTGCATCTGGACCAGTAGAGAGCAAAGATGTATCATCGGAAAAGAGGCAGGTAAATGCTGGTATGTTTGCAGGCAGGTCATCAATGAACAAGATGAGGAGTAGTGGACCAAAAATAGAACCCTGCGGTACAATGGGTCCAACATGTGAGTATGAGGAAAGTCTGCTATGCGTAAAGACTTGCTATGTCCTGTGTTGGAGGTAGGACTCGAAAAACTTGAGTGCATGCCCCTGACTCCCTTATGTTGCAACTTCATCAGAAGATTTTCATGGTTGACACACTTAAAGGCATTTGTTAAGTCTAAACAAGTGGCATGGGTACACATTTTCTTGTTGAAATTTTCAGCAACTGAGTTAATCATCGAATTAACCGGCCGAACCACAGAATGTCTGGGGCAGAATCCAAACTGGTTTCGTCCTTGTAGGGGAAAGTTTTCAGAGTACCCCAGAAGTCTATGTAGATGTATTATGAGACATAACTTTGTACAGTGATTTGATGTAATTTATTTAATGTTATTTATCATCCCTACTTATATTTAGGTTTCATATTTATAAAGATCATAGCACCTGGTTGCCCAATATCTCTTGATAAGTGGAATAGACAGCTACAATATTACTATATTAGATGGAATCAATACTCTTGACGTTTTCCATATACATAAATGTTGTCACTAGGCATGGACTAATTCTTATAATGTAAATTTTAAAAGCGAACTGACGATGTTTTTACTATTTCCCTAACTAAACGATAACGTAATTTAAATTCCAGCATTTTTACAACTTATTCTTCCTCCTTTCAGGTTGGTTTGATAATCCTATCAAAAGGTCATCTCGAGGACAAATACCGCTACTTGTTCCGCCTAATTGCCGACCCACAACAAAAAGCCGACCAACGGAAACTCGGTCTACTCCTTCACGATGTCCTACAAGTCCCACGTCAACTTGGTGAGGTTGCCGCATTTGGAGGTTCAAACATCGAACCAAGTGTCCGTAGCTGCCTGGGAGATCGGGAAGATCTGGAAGTTGCACATTTCCTTGCCTGGCTTAAACAAGAGCCCCAGTCATTAGTTTGGCTACCAGTTTTACATAGATTAGCAGCTGCAGAAACGGCAAAACACCAAGCAAAATGTAATTCTTGTAAAGAATATCCAATTATTGGTTTACGATACCGTTGCTTAAAATGTTTTAATTTTGATATGTGCCAGGCATGTTTTTTTTCTGGTAGATTGACTAAAGGGCATAAATTGTCACATCCGATGCATGAGTATTGTGCAGCTACAACTTCGGCCGAGGATGTTCGTGATTTCACCAAAGCACTTAAAAATAAATTTAAAGGTAAACGGTACTTTTTGAAACACCCACGAGTCGGGTATCTTCCCGTACGATCGGTACTCGAGGGAGATGAGTTAGAAAGTCCCGTAGCATCCCCGCAACATAACGATATGCACTCCCGATTAGAAATCTACGCGAGCCGATTAGCAGAAGTTGAACTTCGCGCCTCATCCCCAGAAGACGAACATCGATTAATTGCTGATTTATGCCAGTCGCTCGAAGGTGCCCCAGCTAGTCCAGGACAACTCATGCTCGTAATTGATGAGGAACAACGTGCTGAACTTCAAGATATGATTCGAGAGTTAGAATCCGAAAATGCCGCCTTACGACAGGAATATGAACAGTTACAAAGAGGGACGAGTGCGCCTCATCCGCCGCATCCTGCACAGCACGACGTTGTTGCAGAGGCGAGATTACTGCGGCAACATAAAGGCAGATTGGAGTCGAGGATGCAGATTTTGGAGGATCATAATCGGCAGCTGGAGGCGCAACTGCAGAGGTTACGACAATTGCTAGATGATCCGCCCACTTCAACATTGCAGACTCGAAGTGTGACTGCATCGCAGCTTAACCAGGATACTCCCGGAAGGGTGCCACAGCCCCCTCCGCCAAACGATCACCGCTAAATTTGTATCATGTTATCTTGTAGACGCTTTGTATCGCATATCAGCGAATCATATCATTAATAAATTACGTTTAAATGAAATTTATTTCTATTTTTTCTACCTTTTAAAGTTGGCAACACTAATGCTATTGGCTGTGTACAACCAGATTTAGCATAAACTACCAGCGCTGGCAGCCCCAAAAGTCGGCATACGTTCCGGTTCAATGCTTACCCAGCTGCTGAGATCTAGCATTAGCCAAGCGCTCGCAGTCGATTGACAGCAGGGCACATGTTGGTTATTGATGTCGGTTGTGTTTTGATTAACATAACCTTTTGTTCATTTGATATTCATACAAGTTAATGAGACTTATAAATTTACCAGGTTAGTACACATGAAATTATTGTGTATAATAATTATTTATTGACACAATATGTGTTTTATAGTTATTGAAAGCCATGGACAACATTAACGTCTTACATGCGGAAGGAGAAGATTTAGAAGAATTAATTCTTAATCCAGAGACGATTGGGTTAATGGCGAAATGCAGTGGAAGTATTAGCACAGGACAATGATGAACGAAAGCCCACCAGAATTACAAATTATGTGGAGGAAGTTATATCAAGATATAATCCTGACAAGTTCATCACACATTTCCGAATGTCTCAAAATGTATTTCAAGTAGGTATTGCTGAAGTTTACATACAGTCTACCCCCGAAAATCTTGCTACAAACGCTCTGCCTATTTTCCAATGTTGGTTTGAATGGCCAAAAGGGCTGATTCGGATTACCATACTTTCTAAGAGTTTATGTGTTATATAACGACTTACATACTTATTTGTGGTACGCTGATCACTAATAAATTTCTTTTAAGGAACTCTTAGAAGATATTGGGAACAAAATACATATACTATGGATATTGGCTAAACCAAAATATACGAGCGTGTTGTGATTGGTTTATAATTTCTATTGGAATTGGAAACACGATTTTGCACTAGATATGTGAAGTGTTATGTCTCTTGGTAGAAATAAATCCACTGGTCTACTATGGATGCAGCTACTGTCACAGCAAGATATTTTACCAAGAAAAGATTTCCTGGCTTAATAGGAGCCACTGATGGATGCCTCATACCTATTAAAGCGCCAAGGAATAATCATAGATTATTACCACAAAATGCTCTTTATAGACATTTTTGTAGGTATGCTGGGTATGGTGCATGATGCTCCTATGTTTAGAAACAGCCCATTGTATGATGAAATGATGGACAATCCAAATTTTATTTTTCCTGACATGCACTTACTGGGTGACTTACCAAACTAATGGTTCCATTACGAGACAAGGGACATTTAACACGTTGACTGCCAGTTAGGAGATATTTTAATGGAAATCCTACGAGTTATCTCGTAGTTGGCAGTCAACGTGTTAAGAAACCATCAACGTCAATACAACACAGTCCATAGGACCTGCAGAAGCAAAATTGAGCAAGCAAACGTACATCTAAAACTGAAGTGGAGAAGACGAAAATACTTTGATATGGATCGACAAAATATACCACTTGTTATCACAGCAGCATGCGTGTTACACAATTACACCTTACAGAGACAAGAGGACATTATTGATGAGATGCCAGTGGAAGAACAAGAAATATTTTTAGTTTGGGAAATAGGGAAGCAGGTGAACAACCAGACAATCAAAATGGCATTAAGTAAAAAAAAAATCAATTTGCACGCTCTGTACTGTTGTATTTTGTTTTTTATTGTATTGTGTTACTGACAGAAAAAAAATAGTTTATATTACAGATTTTTTCATTATTTCAATACCCGTTTAATCAAGAATTAAGATTAGTACTCTTTAAATCAGTTTAAGGTGATGGTGCCCACATTTGCAGGATATCTTAATTTGCGCTTAATAATAATCCTTTATTTAGACAAGTATAAACAAGTGAAGTCACAAATCCAAGTAATATAACTCATTATGCCAATTGAATATCAATATTAAAGAATTCCTGTATGGAATATGGAATATTCGTGTATATGGAAAGCTCTTAACTTTAGATAATTTTTCAACACTCTCTTGAAGTTTTTTTCGTTGTACTGCTTCCAGCCTTCCGGGATATGGTTTAGAATTTCCTTTTCCAATATTTTCGTGGTCCGTTGTGGATAGTCTGTTAAAGGGAATGGCAATCTCATGGCGGCGCCGAGTCCCATAACCATGGGACTCTCAGAGCAAGCTTTAGAATGTACACGGTTGGAAGGGTAAGTAACCTGAGTTCCACGAACAGTGGTCGGCATGGTGTTGACTGTGACAACCCCATTATTGGACGAATAGCTCTCTTCTGCATGACAAACACCCGCAGAGCATGAGAAAAATGTCCCCAAGCCTCAATGGCATAAATCATACGACTGTAAAACAGAGCGTAATATGCCTGTATAGCAGCCATCACATCAATGATATCCCTGATCCTCCGTATGGCATAAATACTTGACGATAATTTATCACACAATCAGTGTGTGCCCTCCAGGTCCAGCGCCTATCCAGTTTCACACCAAGGAATGTAGGAGTATCTGGATTGATTGTCTGTAGTCGGCTGCAGGAGAAAGCGAGACTAGTGGACTTATTCTTGTTGAGGCATAGCTCATTTGCATTAAACCACCTGCTTACCGTGATTCCGCGGCGCTGATGCTCACGTCCGACACAATGAGCGTGGTGTCATCAGCAAACATCAGAGAGTCACAGGGCAGGTTGGCTGGCAGGTCATTGACATATAATGAACAGTATCAGCCCCAGAATAGATCCTTGTAGGATGCGCCTTGTTAGGTTTTCCATGGTACTCCTCCCACCATTGCACTCCACGATCTGCGTACGATTCGAAAGATACGATGACATGAGCTCCAGTGGGACACCTCTGAATCCATAATGTTCCAGCTTCGCGACGTCCGTCAGCTCAGAGCGCTTCTTTTGGCAAATTGACTAGAAACTTTCCAAATAATTAGTTGCCAATTAGTACCAAATGGTGCCACCAACCGCGCCATTGGTACGTTAAGGGAACCCCCTTAACTTATGAGTAGTTCTTTTGCACGTCACCTCAGAACGCCACTTGTAAAATAACTTCAATCACTTTGAACTTTTGTAAGAATTTAGTACCCAATTGGAACCCTCAGAAACACTAACCCCTAAATTACTACCTGCAAGGAACCCCCCGATATAATAATAACAATAATAAATTTATTGACAAAGACAAAAAGGCTTGCATCACCGCCCCTCGGGGTAAAATTCCAGTGTGAAGTGTTCTTCCTGCAGCCTTTGAAATTACATGTTACAATACACAAAGAACACAATATACATAATATATATACAGGGTCCTGCAACTAAGCTCCCGTCTTCTGTAGCTCACTTACTCATTAAGCTAAGAGTTTGACATTTTGCAGGCTTACCCTGTACTTCAAGGTACAATTCAAGAAATTATTTTTTATTATACAGCGTGTTCCAAAAATGTGCAACGCCATGGTAATATATTTTTTTAAATTGCATGTTATACATTTTTCTACACATTTGGAAGCCTTTTATGGTTGCCTACATATCACCAAAATTTTATTGAAATCGGTTGCGTGACCGCAGCGGAAAAAAATAAAAACCAAAAAAAATGATTTTGCATCGTAGGCTTTAAAATATCAATAAAAACTACAAAATGTTCCTCGTTAATAAAATTTTGCGACGTGCTTATTAAGTTAGATGTAATAGTCTCGTTAACCAAGTGACATTGATCCAAATCATACAGGGTGACCAAAATCGAGTGTCAAACTTGTCAAACTTCAAAGCGCGCTATTATTCTTATTTTAAATTGGAACCCATAATTTTTTTTAGGTGAAACGATGCGGAATTAAAGTATAAATATTGTTTCTGAATACAACTCCATCACAATTCCCAATATTTTAAAAGTTATTCGCCAAAAACTCATTTTTCAACGTTTCCAACGGCAATTTTAGGTAATAAATATCGTACGTAGCGTTGAAAAACAATTTATTACATAAAATATAACGCAGAGAGGTATTTTAGATTTTACTGTACTTAATCAAGTAGTTATTCAATTACTAAATTTACTGCAAAATTTACCTATAGCCACATTTCCGTCCGTACCGCTATAGGTAAATTATGCAGTAAATTTGGCATTTGAACAACTACTTCATTAAGTACACTCAAATCTAAAATAGGTGTATTATTTTTTATGAAATAAATTGTTTTTCAACGTCACGTACGATATTATTATCTAAAATTGCCGTTGGAAACGTTGAAAAATGAGTTTTTGGCGAATAACTTTTAAAATATTGGGAATTGTGATGGGGTTGTATTTAGAAACAATGGTTATTTTTAATTCTGCATCATTTCACATAAAAAAATGTATGGGTTCCAATTTAATATAAGAACAATAACACGCTTTGAAGTTTGACAAATTTGACACTCGATTTTGGTCATCCTGTATAATTTGGATCAATGTCACTTGGGTAACGAGACTATTACATCTAACTTAATAAGCACGTCGCTAACTTTTATTAACGAGGTGCATTTTATGGTTTTTATTGATTTTTAAAGCCTACGATACAAAATCATTTTTTTTTGTTTTTATTTTTTTCCGCTGCGGTCACTCAACCGATTTCGATAAAATTTTGGTGATATGTAGGCAACCATAAAAGGCTTCCAAATGTGTAGAAAAATGTATAGCATGCAATTTAAAAAAATATATTACCATGGCGTTGCACATTTTTTGAACACCCTGTATAATAAAAAATAATTTCTTGAATTGTACCTTGAAGTACAGGGTAAGCTTGCAAAATGTCAAACTCTTAGCTTAATGAGTAAGTGAGCTACAGAAGACGGGAGCTTAGTTGCAGGACCCTGTATATATCAGGGGCAAAGATACCGCGCGTCACCTCAGAACGCCACTTGTCGAAAAACAAGTCGCATCTATTCTAGATTTTGTAAGGAATTAGTACCCACAGAAAACACCAACCCCTCAAAGAAACGCCTCTAAATCACGGGTAGTTCTTTCGAGCATCACCTCAGAACGCCACTTGTCGTAAAATAGCACGAATAACTTTGAACTTTTGTGAGGATTTAGTACCCAATTGATATCCTCACAAAACACTAACCCCCAAATGAGTACCTAAAAGGAACCCCCCGATATCGTGGGGGGGGGGGGGCAAAGGTAGCGCGTCACCTCAGAACGCCACTTGTCGAAAAACAAGTCGACTCTACTCTAGCCTTTGTAAGGAATTAGTACCCACCGAAACCACCAAGCCCCAAATTAGTACCTCAAAGAAACCGCTCTAAATCACGGGTGGTTCTTCCGAGCGTCACCTTAGAACGGCACTTGTCTTAAAATAACTCGAATTGCTTTGAACTTTTGTAAGGATTTAGTACCCAATTGGTACCCTCAGAAAAAAAAACAGTAACCCCAAATTAGTACCTCAAAGGAACCCTCCGATATTGGGCGGCAAAGATAGCGCTTCACCTCAGAACGTCACTTGTCGAAAAACAAGTCGAATCTATTCTGCCTGTTGTAACGAATTAGTACCCAATTAATACCCACAGAAAACATCAACTACCTCAAAGAACCCCCTAAATCACGGGTAGTTCTATCGAGCGTCACCTCAGAACGCCACTAGTCGGAAAACAACTCGAATCACTTTGAACTTTTGTAAGGATTTAGTACCCAATTGATACCCTCAGAAAACACTAACCCCCAAATTACTACCTCAAAGGAACCCCCCGATATTGGGGGGTAAGGATAGCTCGCCTCAGAACGTCACTTGTCGAAAAACAAGTCGAATCTATTCTAACTTTTGGAAGGAGTTAGTCCCCAATTGGTACCCTCAGAAAACAGTAACTTCCAAATTAGTACCTTAAACTTAAAGGAACCCCCCTAATCCTCGGGTAGTTCTTTCGAACTTCACCTCAGAACGCCACTTTTAAAACAAGTCGAATCACTTTGTATAGATTTAGTACCCAATTGGTACCCTCAGCAAACACCGACTCCCCTATTGGTACCTAAAAGCAAAACACTTTTCTATGGGGTTAAAATTTTACTTGCGGTATGTAAATAATGTATGCGAACCAGGTATGCAAATTTGGACCATATTTTCCACAAACATTATATCTTTGAACATTATCTTCATAGCTAACCATAGTCAACTGTTATGTGAACATTGAAGGTTGTGTTGTGTCGGTTGCAGCTTGCATGTCTAATAATTTTGACAAAATGGATCATTTAGTCATGATGAAGACAGGGTTTAACGATTGAATTATGACGCTTAAATCAACAAAAGGAAAAAAAAACATTAGTTGTTCTCTAATGATGATTATTATACCTTCTTGTACATTTACAAAGAACTACCCACATGCATTTAATATAAAAATGGGTGTTATAGATAATAAAAAAGAACATTTTATACAAAAAATTAAAAAAAGATTATTATGTTATTATGTTATTATGTTTTCGTCATTGAGCCGTCCTTACCAATAATGTAGTTTCTAAAGTACAAGGGAGACAAAAGAAAACATTCTGTATTATCTACGTTTTGTATTATTCGTAATTTTGGTCATTGGGCTAGCCGTACTGATGTTGTGCGTCGAGTAATAGTATATTATTTGACGAGCACATAATCAGGGGCGGAGATGGGCGATCGCCAGGGGCGAAAAGTTAAAGGGGGCGAAAATCAAAGCCGCCGCCGACACCAAACTGACGTGTGCGGCACCAATCTTCATTAAAAAAATAGGGGTAGTCAGATGACCCGGCAGGGGCGAAATGGTTTGGATCGCCCAGGGGCGAAATGGTTTTGATCGCCCAGGGGCGAAAAAAGTCTTAATCCGCCCCTGCACATAATTATGGATATAAATCGCGAGCATGAAGTTTACACGCGAGCCGTAGGCGAGCGTGTAATCATGCGAGCGATTTATATCCGTTATGTGCGAGTTAAATACGACGTTTTATCTACGACTCATAAATTCCATTTCCTATCAAATCTTTTAAATGTATTTGTCAATGATGGCGAGGCGAACTGTCACATAACTGTCATCCACGTTGGTTTTGACAGACTTTGACACTAGCGTTATTTAATGATGACAGTACGTTCAAATAATGAGGTCATTATTTGAACGAACTGTCATTATTATTTAACGCTAGTGTCATTATAATCATTGGCGCGTATAATGATGGGAATTATATAGTCATAGATACGTATGCAATGAACTTATTATATGTGAGTCGTAGATAAATAAATATAATAGCTTACATAGTAATCAAAATAACTTAGCTAACTTCTTTGAAGACTATATGCAAAAGATCTTTTGTAAAAGTAACGTGTTTATCACTTCTACCGTGCCCGTTAGGGAATTAATAATAGACAGCCCATGTGATTATTTAAGTGTTTCTAATCACATTGACCAAATGATGCGGTTATTTAATAATACTTAGCCGGTAATTATTAATACAAACCACATTTATCACTTTAACCGTAACATATACTGGGATAATATTAATGAGTTGGTAGATTGTCTCAGACTGCTGACTGCTTCACAAGCTGCTGGAAACAATTACCACAACAACGAAATTGTATCAATCGTGGGGGAGCTGCGAGAGGAGGAAATAATTTTTTAAGATCGTTGTAGACAAATTCGGTAGATCTCACAGAGTCAAGAGTCGTACACACATACAACGAGCGCAGACATTCACCCTAACACAAGATGGAAATTATGATATCCAGAAGCGCAAATTGTGTAACATTGGAACACCAACTAAAGATGGCGATGGTACACAAACCCATATGTCGATAGCAGAATTCAAGAATCTATTAATATTATGAAGCATGAGATGATGCCACTAATTCACGAAGCAGTTTCAGGAAGCACATTATATTACTAATGAAATCGCTTCCATTAATGATCATATTACCACAACAAAATCACACATTGGTTCTTTTATGCGTATTAGTACCAATGACATCAGATCGGGGGCTTCTAAAGGGGATGTATTGGAAGTAAAACAATGAAATATTAGAAGAAATGGGAAAGCAACCCATGGTGTAAATTACCTAGACATTTCACGGATGATGAGTTGAAAGCGAGATTACCATATCACAAACATCATAACACACCTCATCAGGATACCCACTACGATGGACCGCCACCATCACGCAAAAATTGTATACAATGTGAAGTTTAGAAATTGAATGTAGATACTATATTATTAATCATATGAATTAAATGTATTATGTGAATTATGTGTATCTGTATATTATTTGATCCCTATCCCTATTATTAATAAGATAATTGCGTGATACAATATAACACGTTTAAAAAGGATGTAACATGACGTTATCATTGACTAACAAAACAGGTTTGAACGTGTTTGTACATGTTCCGGAGTATGTATAGCAGTATAATTGGTGTTGAAAATACAAGTATAAATAGGATTGAATATCTGAAAAGGATTCTTATACAGTCTGTGGTAATATTGAACTCTATGATTTGTGTATAAAAAATAGGAGCACGCATGATGTGTAATTAAGGGCGTAGCCAAGGGGAGGGCAGGGGGGGGGGGCACCTGCCCCCCCCCCCCCCCCCTGGCGCTCAAAATAAAAATGCACTAAATTCTATTAGGTACATAATAAATTTACAAAAACACATAACATGTACTGTCAAGGCTATTATTTGTGCTTATTTTATGAGAAAGTATAAATTAATAGTTTACCGTCGAGTATTATACTCAAATACCAGTATCTCCAAATCTCAATACAGAGTAAGATATTTATTGTTAAGTACGGGCTTATTGGAAAGTAATAGAAGAATTGTTTAAGCAACCGACAAGTAAGTTGAAGATTAAATTTTAGATTGCTTGATTACAAATAACATTATATTATTGGTTTGGCAACCAAAACCACATAAGTATCAGCCTATTGTATACCTTGTATATTACTGGCTATGATGTGTAGTTACTGAACGCGGTAATAACAGTGTTTTTTGCAATGGATATAATTTAAAACTATTTTAGTATTATTTGGCTACGATCTACCATAGTAGATCGTAGCCAAATAATAAATAATACCATAGTAGGAGAAACGTTAAATGGATTATGTATGCTCAGCGTTCATCGCAACATTGTCAATGACGACCAAGAGCATTAAATGCTCTTGGTCTTATGGCAGATTTTCTGAAATTTTCAGAGAATCTGTCCAGAAGTTTGCTAAAAACAAACGGAAACTTAACATTACGTAATGTATAATTAGCATATTTCATATTATGTCCTCATACATATATTTTTATAAACAAAAAAATATGGGATTAGAAATATCTATTTACTTAAATTTTGGTATTTTTCTTACTCGTTGCCCCCCCCCCCCGCCAAAACTTCTGGCTACGCCCTTGTGTGTAATCACTATCAATGATAACGTTTAAGGGTAAGGGGCTCTTAATCACGAGCATTAATAATCTACCACTTGAGTTACACCTGCCGGGATATCAGTTATGCGGACCTGGAACTAAACTACAAAAAAGATTGCAACGTGGTGATGTAACACCCCCGATAGGGGTGGGTTAGCCGAGCGGAGACTAGTATTTGAATTATCAGGTGGCTGATGTTAAAGGAATATTTTATGGGCGGAAATTTTATCTCATGCGAGTTTTGATCTTAATACCCGAGATAGTAAACTGCACACTTACCTGTTATTAAAGCTTATTGGTTGGTTTCTTTAGTCATCTGCATTTACTACTATATAAATCAAACAATGCTTTTAAAAAAATGTTTAAGTGTATTAATATAAAAATGCATTAAATTTACACAGAACTTTGTTCCATCAACCAATATAACAAAAACAACCCTCAAATCTACTACGCTACCCAACCAATGCAACTTGACTACAATTTGCTCGCGAAATTAAAGGCCAAAGTAAAACTCTAACTTACATAAATCAACCACATAAACTGGGTTCCTCCCTTACCACTTTCACAAAAATAATCTAGATCCCTAACCTATACAATTCCGTCGAAAAGTAAACAATCCTACATTACTCGGGCTCCTATTTATACCTCCTTGGCTTAGCTTATCACCATGATTCAAGGCGTCTTGATGCCAGTCCGTGGGAACCGCCTGTTTCTTTGGTTCCTGAGTCAACATTTTTTCCGTTTGCTGTACTTCTAGTAGATTCGCCAGCGAAAACACCCTGATAGCAAAGCACCTATTCTTAATTTCATGCGTCGCCTGACTAGCCTTCTGTAAACTTTCCCAAGCGGATAGCGAGATTACTGCGCGTTCCATCGGCTTGTTGCCACGATATTATATGTCTTAAAAATATTATAGTTTGGGTTTGGTGGTACGAGAGAGAGTGATATGGGAACTATATGGAAACTAATTTCTAACTTAAACTTATTCCTATGACCTGTTAATAATATAAGAAAACCGATCTAATTGACAACGTTGTTGCCTCATCTTTACTTTTATAGTAATATTTTTAATATGTGTATCCCCGGTCTGTTACAGTGACGAGGGGGTGAATAGACTGGACGCAGCCTGTAGGAATCACGATATCGCATATGAGAAGCATAAAAGACTAGACTAGTCTAGAGGATCGTCATTGAGCTGATAGAGAACTCGAAAATAGTGTTTGGGATAGAGTAAAATCACCAGACTGTAAATTTGGCGAAAAAAACATCAGCCTGGTTGGTTACCAACGCGAAGAAACTAAAACGAAAACTTGGTATAGGAATCTCAACATCCTGTGGAGATAATAGAACGTTGAAAAGACTATCAAAGAAAATTGATAAAGCCAAAGTTGCATTCCGCAAATCAATTGTAAACAGAATTAGCAAGACAATAGGTAAAGCTGATAATTTGACAGATGCGTCACGTTTAGCTCTTCAGAGTGCACGCTTAGCTGTTAAGGATGTTGGGGGAAAGGCTAGAGTAACGGTTCCACGTATAATCCCAATCCCCAAGACTGGTGGAATCATCCCTCTACTACCAGCTATTTTTGCCGGCCTCTCGGCATTAGGAGGACTGAGTGAGCGGCAGGTGTATACAGAGCCATAAGAGGTGGGCATGACGCTCGAGATAAATTAGCGGAATCGGAACGTCATAATAAAACAATGGAGGCGATAAGTATTGGCAAAAAGGGATCTGGATTATTCTTGAAGAAGCAAAAATCAGATCTAGGATTATACTTGAAAAAAATTTTTAGCTGCGCTACACAAGAGGCCCCTAACCAACATCGACTTAATTAGATATGCTAAATTATTGAAAATTCCCAATTTTCGAGAACTCTTTATGCGCGATACGATGCCAAAAACACCCGTTACCGCAAACGAGTGTGCCATCGTTAATTTGGATGATAACAGTGGAGAGGGAACTCATTGGGTAGCATATCAGAATAGAGATCATCATGTGATCTACTTTGACAGTTTTGGTAACTTGAGACCGCCAACGGAACTAATAAAATACTTCAAACATTCTGACATTACATATAATCATACCAATGTACAAAAGAGTAATACTTACAATTGTGGGCATTTATGCCTAGAATTTCTAATAAAGCATAAATAGTTGAACGTTCAACAAAATCGTTTAATTATGTCTCAGACATTCACCCTTACAGGTCCTTCCAAAACACTATCCATTGATTTTTATCCTCCAATCGAATTGGAACTTGGTTCTCAATATTCAGTAGCATTATTAACCTTACATACGTACAACAGTATCCCCAATATTGAAGAATGTAACAATAATAAATTTCACTACGGTGTCCCCAAGTCGGATAGTGGTATAAATATCCAAAAGGGTGTAATCGATATCTCAACTCGAACGTATGAACTCGACGATATTGAGGCATGCAATAAATTCCATTACACTCATCACGAGTCGGATAGTGGTATAGATATTCACGAAAGTGTGATAGCAATTCCTACACGATCATGAACTCAGTGATATTGAGACATACTTATTGGATGAACTGGAAGTACGTAGACAACCATTGGACCATTGGACAGAAGTAGTCTATCAATCAAGGGTAATAAATTATTATTTACTTTGAGGTGTGAAGTTAGGAGTAAATTACGAATCAACTTTACTCAGCCGAATACTACTGGTACAGTGTTAGGATTCTTGCCACAATTTATCGTTCCGGATATTAGATAATAATCAGACTTACCAGTGAGAATAAGTAAGGTTGTTACTATACATACGTGTAGAGTGCAATATTATTTTCGGTTCGTGTTATAACAACAAACATACGCTATACGAATTTGCGCCAGCAGTAGACCCTGGTTATAGCATTGATATTGAGCCGAGCAATTTAGTATACCTACCCGTTTCGAATCAACGGAACATTTCAAACGTCACAATACATTTACTTGATCAGTGTGGGTAATTAGTCAATTTTCGAGGTGAAGACATTGTAATCAGATTGGAGTTGAAGAAGCAAACGTGAAATACGTTTAGTTTGTCGTGTTGGACGGTCATCACGGCGTGATAGGTATATATAAGCAGGGGTAATTTCCAGTCAACTTCAGTTAGTGCTATTCACCCAGTAGGTGTAGCACCGGTAACAATTAGCCAATCATCATCATCACTATCCAAAGAGAATATTCAATTTCTAGGATCTCAAGGTTATCATGTCAAACAGTTATCGATATTCGGAAACCCTGATTTCGACCATTCGATAGTCGGTAAGGAGATACATACATTACATACCACCCCCAAACCAACTCATTTCAACATAATGACGAAATCGAAATCACCATCAATCAGCAGGATGCTCTGGTTTCGATGTATGAAAGTACCCTTTATATTGAAGTTTCCATCGAGCATTCGGCAACTGGATCGGGTGATGCTGACATTACAAACAATTTGGGGGCGTTTCTTTTCGAATCTATTAGCTATGAACTCAATGGTATCGAGATTGATAGAATTAGAGATCCTGGAATTACAACACTCCTGAAAGCATACTTATGCCTAAATGAGAATCAGTGTAAAGCCCTTCAAATTGCTGGATTAGTATATCCACTCGATAATGGTATTTATACACTTCATAATAATGATACATTCTCCCTACGCATTGTATTAAGTTATCTGTTTGGTGTATTTCATGATTATAGACGATTAATTCAAGGTCGTCACAAACTACGACTAGTTCGAGCCAGAGCAGACAATAACTGCTACCTATCAGATAGTACTCTCTGCTGCTGATAGTGGTGCAACATATTTAAAGAAGTTGAAAATAAATCTTACTAACATTGAATTAAGAGCTAAACACATTCTACCATCGGATGATGTGAAATTAGAGCTGCTACAGAATCTGAAGAGTGAGAAACCAATACTAATACCATTCAGGAAGTAAGATTTTCACGAACTTCCATCTCTTAGAAGAGCTAACAATGAGATTTGGTCTGTGAAGACGAGCGTTAACATAGAGAGACCCCCTTATGTCATATTTTGCATTCCAAACGAATCGTAAGGATAATGTTAAAAGTGATATATCTCCCTTTGATCATGTAAACATCACCGATTTGAGAGTATATCTAAATTCGACTTGCTATCCATATGAATCTATGCGTTTGGACTTTGGTAGAATGAGATATGCAGAGGTATTTCAAATGTATTTAGACTTTCAGACTGGTTGCCTTGAGCAGCAACATGCACAACCTATGCTAAATTATCGGAATTTTAGCCACATCTAAACATGCTGCAAATGTTGTATTGTCATCGACGTGTGATATCAGTGTGGAATTTCAAAGTTCTACTGTATTCCCCAATAATACTAAAGCGTATTGTATTATCGTTCATGATAGTATTATTGAATACACGCCCATAAATAGTGTAGTACAAGTTAGATAATCAAATCAGCTAAATTATAATGAAAGTCTGAGGAAAAATGTAAACTAGTTTATAATTCTGTAATGATATTATGTAATGATACTATGTAATGATACCAATTTATAAATGATTTTTGTATGTAAATTGTTCGTGTTTTATTCCGTCCTATTGCAATGTGGTTAGTGAAGTGTGATAACACTGATAACCACAACGAGAGATGGAGTGTGTGTCGGTTAACTAATAGCTATAGCCTATAGCTATTATTATTCTCTCGTTGTGGTTATCAGTGTTATCACACTTCACTAACCACCCATAACTGAGTGCTCGGTGTGATTTGGGTGCTCAATACGCTCAGTGCCACCCAATTAAGCAATTAAGAGTGCAATTCCACCACCCAACCAATTAAGACTGCAGTTCCACCAATTAAGCCCACGTATCACCCCAATTCGCTGTGATTTATTACAGAGGGGTGCTATAGGCTATAGGCTATAGCACCCAAATCACACCGAGCACTCAGTTATTCAGTGGTCTGGGGGCTTAATTCGTGTAATTGCACTCTTGATTGATTGGTTGGGTGGTGTAATTGCACTCTTAATTGAAACTGACAAATTATTGTTCGAGTACCCAAATTAGCGTATTGAGCACCCAAATCATACCGAGCACTCAGTGATTCGGGGGGCTTAATTGGTGTAATTTCACTCTTAATTGATTGGGTGGGTGCTGTAATTGCACTCTTAATTGATTAATTGGGTGGCACTGGGTGGTGCTGGTAATTGGGTGGTGTCGGTGTCCACCTTTATACACTACTGAAGTTCAAGTTTTTTGAATTGTGGATAGTCCGGTTAGCATATTTAACAGATATTTTTGGAAAGTTGAATAATATAAATTTAGTTTTGCAGGGAGAAATGGTCGTTTATTGTTATTGTTTATATTATTATTTTATTATTGTAAAATTAACGCAACAATAAAAATAAGTTAATAAAAATAAATGTAGTTTATTGTCAACATTAGAAGACTTTCTAAAAAAAACATTATCATAATACCCAAGTTTAACAGTTATTTTCCAGAAAACTATGACAATGAAAATTGGATCAGAACTGCAAAAACTATGAGTATACCAGATAACTTCACTGTCATCCAGATTGAAAATATCACACAAAGAATATAGGGTGCCATTTAAATGATGACGGCATTTCCGGAAAAACCGGAAGTCATATTAAGCTCAAAAGTATCCAAAAGAATGGCATTTTTTGTCTATTAGCACTTTCCCAAATTTCATTCGTCCAGCTTTATAAACAGCAAAACTAAACGGGAGTACCTATGGCGTGGGTCACCCGGTATGCCGGTATAGTAACAAAAGGAAGCTATGAAAAATAAACTTAAAATTTTGGTGATTCTATAGACTACCACATTTAAATGATTTTCATTTAATAAAATGTTTATCGTAAACCATCAAATAAAATTTGGGACACAATATGTCAATATTATTTTTAGTTTTTCTATTGATTCTTATAAAATATTATCAATATATTAACCCATGTAGCATATCGGAAAGGGGTACTACATAAAATGCAAATTTAAAACATTTTGGAACATAAGGAAACTATCAAAAATAAATGAAACCAATTGCTACATTTGCAACATACAATTGCTACAAAATAAATGATAATTAATTATCATCAAATTCTGAAATTTACCTGAAATAATAAAAATCTATATGTACTGTAGGCAGTGAATAAACTTAGATTTCTTAGGCTGGGTGCGGATAAGAATTCGAACATCTTACGCGATTATGGCTCATCCATGTCTATCGTAAGAAAAAACTTGAATTAACTACTTAATTATTTAATTAAACAATTAGTGTTATTTTAATTGTAAGTTAATTAAAACTTTGCAAAAACTTTTAATGTTTTTGGTTCTGTAAAGAAAATGCGCAAAACGTAATAGTACATTTAACAAATTACTAAATTAAACATTTCAAAACATCTTTTTATTTATGTGCATGTTTTAAACAATATCTCAATAACCCATATCAATCCCACACCAGAAAAAGATGTGGAGGTTGAACGTAACACATTTTTTTTATAATCTCAAAATCCACATGCAAATGTTCAACTCGATATCAAATCGACAGTTAGCAAATTTAAAAAAATATCGGAACATTATATTTTTTATTATTCATGAATTGTCACCGGAAATATGTCCACATGCTAAATTGCAACTCGATTGGACATTCGGAAGTATGTACAATATCTATTACATGATTTGAACGTAACAAACAAACAAGTAAAGCTAAGATAAACGTAGTACAAAAAAAACATATTCTTGTATGGACAAATTTATGAGCAAAAATTTTAATACTAACCAATTTTCCGAAAATCTAAACACTTTTCCTTAACCGCAAAAACAGATTTTCTCCCTTTTTCATCCCCTATATTTTTTACAGGGGTGGTATTGGGTGGGAACGTCAGAGATGATGTTTAAAATAGAAACAAACTTTTCCAACAAGGATTTACCTTGTTCCTATTTTTACTTTATCATACGCAGTATGTAAAGTATTGTAATCGTGCCGAAAAAAAAAATTGAGATTTTAGCGGAAATAGGTCTTTTTGGGTCCCCTGAACATTTTTGACCAAGGTCCAAAAAAATGTCTGTGTGTGTGTCTGTGTGTGTGTGTGTGTGTGTGTGTGTGTGTGTGTGTGTGTGTGTGTGTGTGTGTGTGTGTGTGTGTGTGTGTGTGTGTGTGTGTGTGTGTGTGTGTGTGTGTAAACGATTTTTGTGGAGACGATTCCGGAGAAACTACTGAAGGTATCGTAACGAAAGTTCATATTTAGAAGTTTCATGACCTAACTTAGAGCTGAAAAGCTTTTGGTTCACAAGGGTCCAAAGGAACTGGTACTTTATTCTAAGCCTTTTTCAAGGATTTTGCAAATGAGCCGCCATTTCTGTAATTTCGTCAAAATAGTTAAATAATAAATTAAACTAGAGAAAATTTTGAATAATTTATGCCTATGACATTTTTTGGTAAAATTAATAGTTTAGCTTTTTAGTTTATTCTAAGCATTTTTCAAGGATTTTGGAAATGAGCCGCCATTTCTGTAATTTCGACAAAATAGTTAATTAATAAATTAAAGTAGAGGAAATTTTGAATAATTTATGCCTATAACATTTTTTGGTAAAATTAATAGTTTACCTTCAAGAGCAACTTCTATTTGATCGAGATCGGTCGCATCTGCATTGATATGAAATTACATAGTAGCCAGGATTTTGACAAATATTTTTTGTGTTGTCACATTTGCAAACAGCTGATCTCATCAGAGGTTGGAGAACCACTGTGGAACGTGCCGCTGTAGTGCGCAAAATTAGAAAATACAAATTTCAAATAAAATAAGATCACCAATTTGATTGTTTGTTGATAAGAAATATCAACCCGTCTTTATATCTAATTCTAAAAATGATACATTGAGAAAATTATAAATTAAGTATAGCGATGAGTGTAGTTTTATTTTAGTATGTTGGAAGGGATGTGTCATGAACAAATATAAATCTGTCAGAATTTCAATTACCTTTTTAAGGTGCGTTTTCATTAGTGATAATGGCAGTGGTAGCAGACGCCGTTATAGTATTTCCAATAGAAAATTGCTAGTGACTCATGTTTATGTACATGCAAACTAATATGTGTCATTATCACGATATGTAAGAAATACTATAATTTCGTATTCTACCACCGCCATTAGCTACCATTACCTACCAATCGGAACGCACCTTTCGTCAAAGTGGTACCAACCTAGCATTTACTATACAAAAACCATTTATTTTTTTAAAATACGTATTTCTTAAAAAGCAACACAATAAACGTTGATGTCGCTCCTGCCAAAAACTAGATAGCGCGACTCGCTCATAAGCGACGGCGACACTCCGCCTTCGGTGACGCGCCGCATCACCGGTCGCCGCGCTATTCCGTACTTTCGGCATTTGTGACATAAATAACTATTATTCTAATGACGTAGTGTAGGTAGTGTCAAATGCTGATGCTTTGACAATACCTACGATTTATCTCTATAGAATAGATTCTCATGCAGCTAAACTATAAATTTTATATATTGTATGATAAAGTCATGTGCCTGGCCACATCAGATTTTTTTAGAAGCTGAAGACTAATTCGACTGAAACTAAATGGTCATACTAAAAAATCATTAAAAAATAGTGTGTGTCGGGGTAAAATTTGTTTCATGGAAAAGGTAGGTTACAAACAGGAGAATACATCCAGTAAAAAATGCTTGACTTTAACAGGCTATATAACATAATTACTAATTCAAGGGACCTCTCACCTGGGTTAATTATCATTCGCTTCTTTAGTTGATAATTATTAATGTTTGGAAAACACATAAGGGCGTCCGTCAGATCGCCCCGCCACTTTTCGCAAAACAATCTGAAATTTTGTAAGGATTTAGTACCTAATTGGTACTATTTTGTACCACTAATTTCGAATCGATGATTATCCTAATATTTAGTAACCAATTTGTACTATTTTGTACCACAAAACTTGAAATTTGTACCTCGAAGCTTCACCGTTTTATCGACGTTTAAATTTTTTTTCGTCAGTTCATCCCGCCAATTTTTATTTTCATTAGGAAAGCTTGTAGAAGTATCATTTTCAAATCAATGATTATCCTAAAATTTAGTACCAAATATGTACAGCTATTTTGTACCACCAAGCTCAAAACTCGTACCTCAAAGGATCCCCCTTATATCGACGTTTCCAATTTTTTAATGTCAGTTCAGCCCGCCATTTTTACTTTCACTAGGAAAGCCAGGTAGGAGTGTCATTTTCAAATCGATAATTATCCTAATATTTAGTACCAAATCGGTACTATTTTGTTGATGCCTTCGTTCGTTCGCTTCTGTTTGCTCTAATTTAAATGCACCTTGATATAAAATGTCACTTTATGATCATGTAGGATTATCTTAATTAAATTATCTTAATTTTTGGTACAAGTATTTATTTCTTACAACATACATAGTTTAATCTTTGTTTTTAATCGATAGGGTATCCGGGGCCTCCGAAATCAAGTTGCGCCTAGGCCCCCCAATTTAGTTAATCCGCCACTGCTATGAAACCATTTTGAGGTTTCGGGACAATGGGTTCAGAGGGAATAAATTTGTAAAATTGCCAAATTAACGTTGTTTTAAACTTTCCTCCCATTTTTGTCGAAAAGTCTGCGCGATAATAGTTATTTATCTACCAAGGGCATCGGATGGTTCCCCACCGGTAAACGTTTTCCAAGCCAGCCCACAAAACCCACTATTAAGAATAACCAACCAATAATCGTTCTATTAATTTTCAGCCCACGTTAATTCGTCGGTCATTACGGTGTTTCCGCCAATCGACGATCTGGCGTTGTCACCTCTGAGGAATTTACCGTGTCAACAATTTGGACTTTTCCCACAAGCCAGAGAACAAACGCTTTCACAGCTAGTTCAACGTAAACAGTTGATGTAATCTAGCTCTAATTTCAAAATTTAAGTTCTTGATCCCATTAACAAAGGTCCCTACAGAGAAGTTCCAACAGAAAATAAACCAACGCGAGATTTCAAGCCGCCATAAAATATCCGCTGATAACCCACGTTAACTGCAGTTGCGCCCGTGCGAACGGAACGATTAATAATTATGAAAGTCTATGAAATAATTATATAACTATCCCATACCAAGCGTGTAATTTAATTTCCCATACTTTAATTTAACCCGCAACCCGGGTGGTTACACCTACAATGGTTTTGTTCTTTCGTTTGAATAATATTAATACATATTTTGACCAGATTTTGACGTTATCAAGTGACATGCGTATCTACGGAGTTGAATAACAATACAAACAATTCGGAGTTGAGTGACAATAATAGTATATTATTTGACGAGCACATATTTAAGGATATAAAACGCGAGCATGAAGTTTACACGCGAGCCGTAGGCGAGCGTGTAATCATGCGAGCGATTTATATCCGTTATGTGCGAGTCAAATACGACGTTTTATCTACGACTCATAAATTCCATTTTATGTAAAATATTCTAAATGTACTTGTCAATGATGACGAGGCGAACTGTCAAACAACTGTCATCCATGTAGGTTTGGACAGACTTTGACACTAGCATCGTATAATAATCACATTTCGTTCAAATAATGAGGTCATTATTTGAACGAACTGTCATTATTATACAACGCTAGTGTCATTATAATCATTGGCGCTATATAATGATGGGGATTATATAGTCCTAGATACGTATGCAGTGAACTTATTATATGTGAGTCGTAGATAAAGACAATTAATTGTCAAACTTATAACCTTAATCGCCAATAATTGACATTGCCGAGTGACAGTACAGACAATTATTTGTCAAACTTGTAACCTTTATTGCCAATAATTGACATTGATTACTGAAAATTTACAATTTGACTGACAAATATTTGATATATTTGACATATAACCATGGCAACCATGGCGTTAAGAATCCTCAATCCTGGCCCTCGCGGGCGTAAGGAAGTAGTTTTTGCCCCGGTATCTAAGATGTAAAATGTCACTTTATGATCATGTAGGACATAAAAAATTTTTGAAGTAGAAAAAATAGTATATAACACTCGTTTTATAAGACGTATTAGCGCACTCGTTCCTCATTTGGGCACTCCTCGCTACGCTCGTCGTGCCCAAAACTACTCGTGCGCCAATTTTTGTCTTATAAAACTTGTATTATAATAAACTATTCCCTATAATATGAACAATTTAAGTGTTTTTTTTTTGGAAAATTTTCTTAAGTAGGGCCACAAAATATTTCCGATGCCATTTAGACAATTAAAATATCTACCAAAACTAGTAATAAAAAAATTAAGGTTGACACGATGTTGATGCGTAGTTTTTGCTCGTTATTTGTAATGCCCAATGAAAGGCGTATACAAAAATTCAGCAGGGTTTGAATTTTTCAGAAGTGAAACCCTAATTTTACTGGGCTAGTTGGACTCCAATATTTTTAGTCCCGATCTGGCCACTGTTTGTATCCAACTTTATTCAAACAAGTCTAACCTAATTCTTATCAGTTCAACTACAATTACTTCAGATAAAAGACGAAATTCACCTGTAACATTTTCAAACATTCCAACCACTTCTATCGCGCATGCGTTCGAGGCAATTTAATTGTCCAAACCTCAGTGCAAACATTGAATTTTTGCTTGTTTGACAGTTTCCAGCGTATGTTTTGATAAATATATCTTAATCAACAAAATAACAGGTAAGGGCAGTTGTGTTATATCTAATAAACAATGCTTATTGATTGATGACAGTATAAAAATAGGTAATTCAGGCGTGGATATAGTCCAACATAATTAAGTTGTAGATATATTGATCACTTGCATTGTTGCCTATACAATGTCTTAGCTAAAACTCTTCTGATTTAATCCTTACAGTAAAAATCGGGTTAAAAGTCTGTTTTGTTTATATTGATAATATCCGATTTTAACGAACCCATAATATGTTATTCCTGTAGGTTATGTTGTGGTATATTCTTTTGTTTACACATTTATGTACCAACTTAAACATAATTGACCAAATAAAATTTTGAATTTCAGTGGGCCATGGATGACGAAGACGAATTATTACACAGTGGCCAATGTACGGATGAAGATTCATTGTCAGAAAGCGAAGAGCTTCCGCAAGATAAGCCAGATGATGGACCAATTGTACAACACGTGTACACAGATCATACAAAATTAGAATTTTTTGCAATGAAATTTCTGCTGATACTTACATCCACGGCTATCGTTATTTTACTGCCTCTTTATTTAGAAGCTGTTAATAAAACAAGCGATGCTTACACGATGATTTATCTTGATAGCTGGTTTATTTTGTTGTTTATTTTATTGGCAACTTTTGTTATGAGGTATTTCTGTCCAAAATTCAAGAGTGTTAATATATGGAAACCGCCATTACCAGCTGCGAAAATGGTTTGCTTATCCATACTGTACATCGTAGGAGGTTTTATGATCGTTTATGCTGTTGATAGAAAAAGGGTTATGTGCCATTTGCAGGATCCGATAAAAGGGGTATTATTGGTATTTTCTTTGGTGAATTACTTCTTCTTCTGTCAGAAAAGTAAGTTTCTTAAGGGCTCAAACTTTTCTATTTAATTATATTTTATACTTATAGAATAATTTTTCCATTGAAATTAATTTACCAGTCAATCATCTCATTCTCTCTATGTTGTGTTTCTACTGACTACTGTATTGTGTAGTTATTGTTATTACCCATTATGCATTTATTTATAAAATGGGAGTTTGTCTTCAAAAGCGGGAGGAGGGAGAAACTCTTCACAATCGGCCACCTCCCGCCTAAATCAGGCGGTCTGGCAACTCTAAACGAGTATGATTTATCAGCCGCCAGATAAGGGCAACGTATCAACAAAAATTGTGTTTTCAATGCCAATAAAATGCATTGAGCGGACTAGAAATCTTCTGCACGACAAAAAATGATATTGCCTGAAAAAAATATATTTACTGACAAATAAGGTGTTTGAACGAGAAAAATACGTGTTTTTATATATTCCCTACTCTAAACATGACAGTACGTTAATTACTTCTGTCAGAAAATCTACAGATTTATTAAGTAATCATCAATATTTTATTCAAAATTATGATTTTTCTTGAGTTGTCGCTATTTAAATAATATATATTTTTATGTATATTTTTGTATGTTTAAATTCTAAAATTAATTGTAAGAAGTTTTTGTAGGAATCCTTTTTTTTATAAAACGGATCATTTTTGACTTATAAGCAATTAATGAAAATTAGTCAAAGTTACCGGACAAATAATTCTCCAACGATAAAAAAATTAAAAATATACAAACTAAAGTTTTTTGGGTTTAAACAAGCTCTCCTTTAAATATATTTTCAACACACAGGTGTCCTTTATGTTATAGAAATTTGGCAACCTTTCAATTTTTAACATTTTTTAGTTTTAGTAATAATTTTAAGAATTTTTCTTAGCATTTGTTGTAAAATGCATCATTTTTGAGTTATAAGCAATTAATCAAAACTCCTGAACTTCAAATTAAGGATATTTTCCCACATACATACACAGTTATTTTTATTTGGCAGTTTGTACATTTAATTTAATTCTATTTAAATGTTTTGTTATATTTAAAAATTTTTGTTTGAATGGCCAGAATAAAAGTTTATGTGTTTTAATGAACTGCTTATATTCGAAAATGAAATTTTATTTAAAGAAATGATTGCTGCAAAAAGTTCTTAGCAGTAATCTTATAATTAAAAATGTAAAAATATACAGGGTGTTCTATTAGAAAATGGACAGCTTACTAAGGTTACATAATAAAATGAATACTGAACACTACTGATATATTATAGTTATTTATGTACCAAGGGCATTAACAGATGTTTATGCCTCGATGGTGGCCGGTTAAAAAGCTGAAGGGCCGACAGGCCCGAGAACTATTTAAGTCGCCTGAAGGTATAACCATCAAGTAATGCCCATGGTACATATAAATTTTATATCGTACAATGGTTTTGTTCCTCCAATTTGAATATTGATACATATTTTGACATAATCAAATGACATGCGTCTCTACGAAGTTGAATAACAATAGGTTTGTTTGATCAGCAGTAAAAAATGTACTCGACTAGTTGGGTATTCTTCTACGCATGCGCAATGGAGATTTTGTCCCTCCAAAATTCATTTTCATACAAACAGTTCAGAGTTGGGTAACAATTCAGACAATTAATTGTCAAACAGAATAACCTTAATTGCCAATAATTGACATTGACGATTTAAAATTTACACAATGTCAAATATTTGATGTATCTGACATATAAACCATGGCAACGCTTAATGCCGCGGGCATAAAGAATCCTTAATGCCCTCGCGGGCATAAAATAGATGTAAAGTGTCACTTTATGATCATGTAGGACATAAAAAATGTATCTAACCGATAGCTTGTCTACAACCAAAAAAACTTCCGTCTGACAATTTTTAAAAAAATGTTTACTATTGGAGAATTATTTAGGTGTTCCGGTAATTGTGAGTAACCCTGTATGTAAACATACAGATTTCTCTCCTTGTAGCCTAAATAACTATTTATTTTACAAATTAGAGGATGCGCATTCTTTTTCAATCTTTACCAAATCTCGTGTTTTAATTTAATACTTTTGAATTTGTACTAATCTTAACTACCTTTTCAGTTCATTTTTTAACTGAATTAGTATTTAAACAAATTATTTCCAAATTATTAGACTGTGTTTTGTTTGTCATGTTTTTTGGGGCTGGGTTTGTATAATCGGTCCAAACAGACACATTATTATACTGTTTTCTCTCAAATAACTTACCATTCCTAATTAGTCTAGCTGAATTTATTATTCTCTGGATTATTTCTAGTGATGGGCTTACAACGAATATTCTCAGCTACCACAATAATTGTTGGATTATTTATATCCGTTGATTATGGTCTTTGTGATGAGTTTCGCTGCAGGGGAAATGAACGTGAGCACAGATCTGACGATGCTGGGCCCTGGACATGGCAGATTCACGCAAGCTGGGCAGCAGTTTACATCGTAGGCTTATACTTACTAGCTACATTTTACACTCTGCTGGATCGATACTTAGTTTTCTCCGAGACGGTAATTCTTATATTACACTTTATTTATTCATTGATTAATTTGTCTGATCGTAAATGGTAATAGTAATGTGAGAAGTGGTATTCATTAAAGTTTGATTCCAACAGTAACAGGTCATATTTGGCGAAAACTTTTAATTGAGTACTATTCTACATAGCATAAACTATATAATTGCATAATGAAGGGACTGATTCTATGTAAATTTGCTTTAGCTCAGCCCTTTCTTATTCAAATTTACGAAGCTTACCATAATTTTTTTTTTTTAGATTATACCTTCCAGCTTGTCAAATCATCTACTTGCAACAGTCTCAAGGATTGTGGCTTTCCAAAATTCTGCACCACAACTGCGAACTATAACAACTGGCTCCAGTAATAAGAGCAACATCTCGTCATTGCATTTTGTGCTGTACGTGCAGTTAATAGCTTGGGGCTTCAGCGGAATAGTTGCATTTACCGATATGATACCGATTATAGGGAAGGTAAGCATCTTTTTATGGTGAAAACTTTTTCATGATTATTTTATATTTCGTTAAGAATGCTTACTTATTCATTTGTATTTTGCAAATGTTTTCAAGAAAAACATAGTTTGTGTAATATTATCTAACTTCTAACTATTGCATCTCTTTCTTTGGACCCGGCGAATTAAGTGTATAAATAATATACGAAAAGCAAACATGCAACCCCTGTTAAATCCACATTTCATACTTTCTCACAAATCCCCAAAAACTTTCTTTTGAATTCTTTGCAAAATTTTAGTGCTTAAAGTAGTTATGTATTGGACTACATCAATCAAACAATCCATCATTTCCACATTTGACAGAAACAGGGACAGAAGGTTTCTCCAGCAAAAATAAAGTGGGCAGACAGTCATACAGAAAAAGAGCAAGAGAGCGTATGACTGCTTGTATCTCTCTTTAGTTGTGCTGGGGGTAAGCTTCCGTCTCTGTTTCTGTCAAATGTGGAAATAATTTTGATAATTTTGGAAATCTAATAATTCTGTTATTGGAACATTTTTGAATGTATTAATTTTTTTGCATAAAAAGTACTAGTATATTTTTTTGTAAAATCTGCTCACAAATCTGCTAACAACATTTTTACATTAATTGATACAAGTAGTAACGAAAAATGTTTCGGACAAAAGCTTCTTTATTTTCTATGTAGCATCCCTGTATTACCCCATTACCGCCTGGAGTCGCCGTAAAAACAATGGATTATGTGTTACCATACGGCGACGCTAGGCGGTAATGGGTTAAACTGGTTTTGTGCGAGTATTGGATTTAAGAGTTTTAACTTGGTATCCGGCAAAAAGTAAACTTTTGCGCTACGACGCTTTCGCTTTATTCGTGCATTGTCACCGGAAATGTGTCTACATGCAAAATTTCAACACGATTGCACAAATTTTCAAAAGTTTTGCAAATTTTGGAAAAGTTTCCAGTTTTTTTTATTGATTCATGCATTGTCACCTGAAATCCTCCAAAATTTCAACTCGATTGCACTCTGGGAAGTTGCTAAAATATGGTATAATATAAAATATCGACAAATGGTCCCTTTTTCTTTCGCTACAAAAACGCCCAAGAATTTTAGCTCAGTAGTCCTGTCCTCTTCTTTAGGTCCATGATTTTTCGGAGGTCAGTTACTGTTATCTGATCTGGGTTCACCTTCTGTTCCCCCACATATGTAGGTCTGTTCTTAACAAAAGCAGTACCAAAAAAGGTGTCTCAAAGATTCCTTCTCCTCTCCGCAGCGTCTACATAAAGGGTATTCTGTCCTGTGGAGGTGTCGATTAACTGGGCAGAGCCCTGTTACCACTTCCGTCTACATTCTGATGTCGGCATTGCTCATCTTGACCATTTCCTCTACCAGTTTGGCTGAAGAACCTGAGCAGTAATTTGTGGTGTTATAAATTTATTTACTGCTCAGTCTCCATTTTTCTATCACAATGAAAATGATAATAGTAGTAAAGGTATGCAAATTGGAAATAATAAGAACAGCTTTTATCACTACAGTATCTGTGGTACGTCTTAAGTTGTTTGCCTTCCAGCATTATACGGTGGAGTGAGGAAAACCACAGAAAAACCGTCACACTAGAAGCAGGTGGTGAGAAGCAAACTCACAACCGTCAGACTAATAGCACCGCACGCTCTATCACTAAGTAAAGTAAAGTAATTTATTACAGCATATTTACATAACAATAAATTTAGCTAAGTCAACACAGTATATTTAATACATTTTAGAAGCATTCCAAATCGGCTTGAAAATATTCATCCAGACTGTAGGGAGCGAGCATGATCATGGATTCTCTCAGCCAACCAAGTAGTTTTCTAGTAGGCCAGTTCCTCTGAGTAGTAGGTATATTATTATATATCCGGAGTGCCCAGTAGTTTGATAAGGTTTTAGCCTTTTCTACACGATTGTAAGGGATTCGAAATTCATCCCTGTATGTCAGATTGCTTTCTTGGATTTAAGTCATCTCTGATGTGTTTCGTGCATGTGTAGATGTAATTTGTGACAACGGTAGGTACACAAAACTGTGTGAAAAGCGGTTTACAGCTGACACGGTTTCCCACCCTTGCCAGATCTCTTACTGCAGCTTTTTGAAGAATTAGTATTCGCTGGCAGTAGCTTGAATGTCCCCAGAGAAGAATCCCAAATGATATGTGGCTATGGATCAGACTAAAGTAAGCAATTCTTGTTGTGCTGGGCGGAGCCAATCCGGACAGTTTTGTCAGCGCGAACATCGGCAATGCTATCCTGTTGCACAGGAATTCGATGTGCTGCCTCCAAGAAAGGTTGTGTTGAAGATGCAGACCCAAGAATTGAACATGGGTCCCGTCATCATCAGGAATTAAGTTGGTATTGAGGCTAAAAGTAAAGCGTGATGTTTTTGACTGGTTCACTTTCAGTCGATTTGCACTGAACCAATCGTGTGCTATTTCCTCTGACCGGGTTGCGTCCTCGTAACATGTCTTTGCATCTGGACCAGAAGTGAGGAATGATGTATCGTCGGCAAAGAGGCCGGTAAATGCTGGTATATTTGGAGGCAGGTATTATCTGGTCAAAGATAATACCTAGGTATTTTACTTTGTCAGACAGCGGCAGTGTTGTGTTACAGAACTTTGGTAGCCTGAAGTTTCCGGGACTCCGGTTTCTCGTGAAGAGCACCATCTCTGTCTTGGCCGGGTTGACCGACAGGGAGTGTTCTACGCACAATGTTTTGACAGTGTTGAGGGCTCCCTGCATCCTATCAGAGAGGGTGTCATTGTGATTGCCTCTGACGAGGATGACGAGGTCGTCAGCATAGTTGTGTGGTAGTGAAGATCGTGTAGCCGCCAGAGAAGGCTGTCCAGCGTGAGGTTCCACAGCAGTGGAGAAAGAACTCCGCCCTGCGGGCAACCACCCGCAACCTTCCCCCGGAGAGTGGCCTCGCCCACTCTTAGATTCACTACGCGCTGTCTGAGCATACTATTAATCCAACCTCTTACCACATCCGGAACCCCATGCGCGGAAAGGGCTCCGTTGATGCTTCTGAAGGTTGTACGGTCGAAAGCTCCTTCGATATCAATGAATACGCCCAGGGTTGACTGCTTAGCGTCAAGTGATCTTTCGATGTGGCTGACAACGCTGTGTCCGTTGATCTGCCCTGGGTGTACGCATGCTGTCGGGGGTGAAGTGGCTCTGTGATGAGCGCAGTGTCCCTGATGAATCGATCGCACAGTCACTCTAAGGACTTCACGAAGAAGGATGAAAGACTGATTAGACGGTAAGACCTTGGAATGGAGTAATCGTGTCTGCCTGGCTTGGGGATGAAGGTGACCGTAACCTCCCGCCAACGGACAGGGGTGTACTGGAGTGCAAGGCACGCCTGGAAGACACCTTCACGGTGCGGTGCGATCATATCCAGACCCCACTGAAGCAGGGCGGGAATGACTCCGTCAGGTCCTGGTGACTTGAAAGGCGAGAAACTTTTGATTGCCCACCTGATTCTGTCCAGTTTGCTGATGTGAGAAGCAATCAGCCAGTCCTCCTCGGTTGGGTCATTCCCATCCTCCTCTTGAACAGAGGTGGAGGTAGGGGGAGCTGCTACTGAACCTGGAAAATGAATATCCATTAGTAGTTGTAAGCTTTCGGAGGGATTGTTGGTATAGCTCCCATCGCCCCTCCGTAGTATTCCTATCTCTCATTTGGGGCCGGCAGAGATGAGTTTTTTTAACCGAGAGACCTCGGTGACGCTCTCGACATCCTCACAGAAGTTCCGCCATGACTTCCTCTGTCGTTGACGGATTTTATGTTTGTACGTCGAGAGGTTGTCCTTGTAGGAGGTCCAGTCCTCGTTGGTCTTAGAGCGTTTAGCTTTGTTGTACGCCCTTCTGGTCTGGGCCCTAAGGAGCTGAAGCTCTGGGCACCACCATGGAGTGGCGCGCCCGGGCTCGGCCACCTTCCTTAACGGACAGGCCTTCTTGTATGACAGTATGAGGGCGTTGCTGATGGAGGATGAATATTGCTCCAGTTGTTTGATGTCCTGGGGACAAGATATAGTTAGATTGTGCAACTCACCAGAGAGATGTCCACGGTAGATGTTGACATCGGTCCTTCTGGCATCCCTCGCCAATCTATGACTAACCTTGCATGAGCCAAGGTCAAAGGTAATCCATCTGTGGTCGGACATGGAGACCTCCTCCGACACTGCCCAGTTTTGGACTAAATGTGAGATGCCTGGGGTGGTTAGTGTGATGTCAATCACAGTCTGACTCCGTGCATTCACGAATGTAGGAGTCGTGCCCAGATTAGCTATCTCTGGGCTACTGCTGGAAATGAAATCGAGCAGCCTGATGCCTCTTGTCTGCGATGCTCCCCCAGGATGTGGAGTGTGCTGAAAGCCATTGGTCTGCAGATTGCAGCAGCAATTTTTTTTAAGAAACAAACGTTTAGTCCATATATGTCTACGGTAGATTTGGGATGGAGTTTATTAAGTACACTCTTAACCTCATCGGGTGTTGTCGGCGGAAGAAAGAAGGAAAACTGTGGAGACTGTCTGCTTCTGAACAAGTAGTCGTCTGTCGTGCTATTGGGGTTCTTGAGTGAACCTGTTATGTTTGTCGGAATGTTTGCATAGTACTTGTTCATATCCTCTGCATCAATAGGACAGGTTTTCCCTCTACTGTTTGTAGTTGTATCTGATTTAATGATACTCCAGATTTTCTTGGACATTTGGGTGAGGGGTGTCTTCTCCAGGACAGTTTGATAATGACCTTTACGATCATTGTTCAGTTGCAATTTCTATTGTTTCCTGAAGTTTAAAAATTGAGTCCTATCTGCTTCAGTTTTAGTGTATTTGGCGATATCTTCCAGGAGATGAAGTGCATCTCTCATTTGGTTCAGTCACTCGCTGAAGCCAAAGACACAGTCTGGCGGTCTGTAATGTGAATAAAATCTAAGTTTTGGAAAACTCTCAGTCTATAATTAGCAGGAAGGTTGCGCTCTTTGTTTTTGATGAACCCCCCAACCTATAAGAAATTTGTATAGCTTTGTATTATAACATTTTATAGATTGGAGCCAAAGAAATACGGGAAGGCAACTTTATGCCCACTTATAAGTTAAATAATTGTAACCAAAATATCAGCCACTACTAATAAATGTTTCATAGTTATATATTTTTGCCCTTCTCTTCTTTTTTATATTTTTCACTTTTCCTTGTTGAACCCATGGTATATGCATGTATAATGAAAGTTCACCCGTAATCTAGAAAATTATTCAATTTCAGGGGCAGAATGCCACAGACATGATATCATTCTTCAAGAATGGCCTGGAGTGCCACTTTATGGGTACTCTGGATAATGTATCTTGCGGATATACTACGCTATACGGATGGCTATTTATTTCGGCATACATTGTCTTTCTGCTGACATCAATCCGCTTCTTAATCCTGTGCCAATCTGCCGTGTATACTGTAGCGTGCATGACAGCATCTTTACCAGTCGTTGGCATTTGGTGGTCGCTATTCAGGATGACATCTTATGAACTTGGTAAGTTTAAGATTGATGTAGAATGCAGGTGCGTAGAAACACTGGACTCATACATACAGGGCCATCAAATAGGTTACACAACGACCTGCACTCATATCCAATACCAAAATGAATCATTATTCGCCCCTTAAATACAAGTCATGCCGATGATTCGTGAATATTAGTGTGAGTTTGCTATATCAAGGGGATTTACGTCGATCGCAGTCTGGTTCATAACATAACGTGTTGGCCACCCTATATGCATGTCGATGGTACTCAAATGTTACCGTAATTTAACCCGACGGTTTACCTGAAATTGCAATGTTATTTGGTTCATTACATCCGATGTTTTGTTATATCCCGGTTCGCTATAACCTGATTTTAAGCATTGTTTTTACGGGAAATAAAACGGGACTTGAAAATTAGTTTGTTATAACCGAAGGTTTGTTACAACCGGGGACGGTATAACCGCAGTTGACTGTATATTAATTTTTTTGTTTTAAATTGAAAAGAAATCAAATAACAGTTCATTGTTATGTAGTTCATTCCCAAAGTAACAAAGTAGGATAGGATGAAAGACTTGGAGACATCAAGTCTTAATAATTATTAACAGCATTTTTCATACAATTTGGTAAAAATTAAGTTTTTTTGCAATTATCTCAGTGTTTTGGGAAAATAAAATAAAATACCAATATATTAATTCAATTTTAATTTTAGCACAAAAAGTCAGAGAGTCTTTTCTTAGCCTTTTTAGAGATATAGATGTTTAGTAGTTTAGACAATATATCAAAAGTTTTCTTCAGGAATTGAATATCTACAGAAAAATGTATCCATGTTCCAGTATTATTTTCATGAAGAAGTTTCAATAGTTTACAGAATAAAATGGACTCAATATGTTTGAATACCATCTATATCAAATACGCTTACCTCGTAAAATTTTGTTAACAAATTTCGATAAAATACATTGGGTAACTTTACTAATGTCCTAGAGCAGCAACAATGCTCTCCATATGGGTCATTTTTGTACAAATTGTACACCTTTTATGACGTCACAATTTAGATTACGCTTATATTTTTTTATAAGTTGTATGGACTAAATAACGTTATACATTTATAAGGATTTAGTAAAACAAAATTATTTTCCGAGATATGAAAGTTTTAAGTTTGGATTATTTACGATTATATGCCAAATCTTGTCATATTTAAAATTCAATATCTTCGATTCTAGTAATCGTATCATACCCATTCTTGTTTTATTTTTAAGGTTGAAATATTTGCTAGATCACTGCGTACAATCATTATTTTAATTTATATAAGCAAAAAATAAAATCAATTGAATTTTTTAAATAATTATTACATAGTCGCCCCCACAACATATATAATCGAAAAAATATATATAATATTCGCTACACTTTTACGTACAAAACCCATTTTTTCTAGGATGTAGTCTCTTATAGTTCAAAAGATATGAAATTTTATCTGACGTGAGTCACACGCGGCATGTTGAAACTCAATGAAAAACACAGAATGCGACTACTTCAGGCGTGTGCGCGACGTTCTTGAACATCTCGCAGACAGCAGGCTGGTTCAACATGATAGTGCAGTTTGTTTTTTAAGAACAGAGTGAGTTGAAGTGTTTATTAGGTGCTGAAAATATTTATTTATTAAACCCCTAAAAAATACCGAACTTTTCTATCCGCATCAAACGTCCTAAATTTTGAACCGATAGATATTCCAATCCATTCAATTTGCCTCCGCATCTAAATATAAAGAATTATAAGCTCTAAGAAAAGTAATAAAATACCAATTATTGGCATTAAATATACCTATAACATATATGTAAAAGTTATCACGACTGTTTAAAATGTATGATTTTCATTCAAGCATCAATAAATTGTTAATTTGGAAAATGTTCTGAATGTCCTAGTGCAACACGTTTGATCGACGAATCACTTATAGACAATGGATCACCGTTGACAGAACCACTTTGCAACTAATAATATCCCCAGTTGATGAGTATTTACAAAAATTGAAGAACTGTTTAGAAATACTACTATTGCATTCATACTTAGTGAAAAGCCAAAATCCTGTAATCCTGTAACGTTCCAACGGCAGACAGCACAACCGATGAAGCCGTTGCTAACTCTGTAGGTGTTCTTTTTGAACACCAATAAACAATCCTTGCAAGAAGGTGAGTGCAGTGTTATCTGTGATTTTTTTGAGAACTATTTCTTTATATATGGATGCGGCGGCAAATTAAATAGTTTGAAACACTATCATTTCGAAATTTAGAACATATGGTTCGAAGACTTCGGCATTTTTTAAAGGCATTCTTAAAAAACAAACTGCACTAGCGTGTTGAACTAGAGATGCTATTTGCCAGCCAGCCCCAGCCCGGCCTGTGAAATGAACACTTTTCGGAACTAGCCAGGAATATGCAATAACTCTGTCCAATCAAAACACAGTTTTTCATTCGGTTTGACGTTTGTGATTAAAACGTGAACGTATTTTATTTTTCAAAAGCGAATATCTCAGAGATTAGGCTTTAGAAACGGGTGATTTTATTACGATATTGTTGTATTTGTAAATTGTGTGCACCACGCCCAGAAAGTGGTTTTCCGGGCCTCAAGAAGTGCCCAGGCTCGCTACGCTTGCCTGTGCAACTCATCTCTTGCTCCAGAAAAAAAACACTTTCTCGGCTAGATACACAATATACTATTGTTGAATGAGTTAATCTATAAATTTTGCAGTATAGTCTTTTTGTTGAGTAGGTTCCTTGGTTTGGGCCCCCACGGTAACAGGAGAACTGATCTGCGCACTCCTGGGTCTGCCGATTGTCCTCATAGGACTCACCTTACTTTGCAAGAATCACTTCAAGGACTGCATGCTGTCGAAAATGAACGTGCCAAGTTTGACAGCAACGCAGCTGGCTTAGTTTTGCTATTGAATGTTTTGACAATTTTTAGATGAATTTTCGTAGAATCTCTACGTTTTGTTGCAGTAAATTTGTTGTTATTTGTTACTCTGGTGTCATGTGGTAAACTATGGTTATCACACTTTGTTTTTTCTAAACGTGTTTTGTTCCAACGTGACTGATATGTGTGCGTCCGCTAGAAATGACAGTATTTGCCAATGGAATATTAAGCATACGTCTGCCTGTGCTTCTTGACCAGGATCTCACATAAAGAAAGAATTATGGATGCAAAAATGTGGGTGGGAGGACACCCACATATACCTCACATATACAAATGATTTTGTTTATATATTGCTGATTGGCTAGATCACTGATTCCCAACTGGTGGGGCGCGGCCCCACCAGAGCGGTGCGGTATTATGGAACGGTAGTGAGCGAGAGAAGGACAGCGAAGGCAGGTTGGGACCCAGAGGGCTATAGTGCTATAGCTATAGCTATAGGAGTATAGTGGGGTTTATAGGGTTGACTTGTAACGTGCAGTAAGGTTCCATATGTTTACATTTGTTTGCTCCCCTCTTGACTCTTACGCTCAAACATGATTATTACTAACATGGCAATGGGCTCAAGATAAGCATGCTTTGTTTATCTTTACTTATCTGCTCTCTGGATACGCCCGGCATGTTGAACCAACGTCAAATCCCAGTTTTAAAGGTTGTCACTTCAGCGGTGTATTAGATGCACCAAAATAAGAATAAATTGCCTTATAATCTGTTGTACGGGGTAGGCAATATTTGTTGTTATTATTTGGGAACTTGGTTAGTATAACAGATAAAAAAATGAAGTACTTTTATTGAAGTTTTTTTGAGGACTCAATGATGGAATCCTAAATTAATTTTAGTTTTTTGGTTACACGTAATAAAATAATTTATTTAAAATGCTTTTAAAACCACATGTTGTCTACAATGTCACATTACTAAACCAAAAACTCCAACTGACGTTTAATTTGAAAACATGAAAGCAAAAATTCGGCAAATTTACTGTAAATTAAAATATTGTATTTGTGATGCAGTCTGGGTGAAGATCCCCTTACTCGAATATCAAACAATAAAACAAAATAAAATTCAAAACCATTTTCGGTTACACTACTTTTAGATATCAGTCACTACTTATTATTCCTTAACTCTAATGAATAGTAATAAACCAGTGACAGAGTAATAGCTCTCGTTGCAAATAGCTCCTTTAGCCGGACAATTTCCTGGAAACAAATTTGGTTATATAACTATGTATATTAAATGCATTCCGATATGTGGACACTCCCATGACAGGCTGCGTGCACTATTTATGGCTCAAGAATTGCTAAAAAATCCGTTGATAAATGAAATATATTAGCCCGTTTGTTTTACAGGACACTAATGGAAAAAAATGTTTCACCACGGGTGTCCGATTATGGGAACTTTCATTGTACAACAACAAACTATAATAGCGTGCCTCAAATAAATTTCTGTTCACCGTTCCAGCGCCACGCTGATTGAAGGAAACACAGCTCAAGTAATTTCTCTGGCAGAAGCTGTATTTTAGATGTTGTTTTTTAATCACAAACAAGCACAAACAACCATTTTTTGTTATTTCATAGATATATTTCTGTAGTGAATGGAAAGTAACCAAGCATTTTCTATAGATTTCTCTTACACTGAATATGAATCAGGTCCCAAAAGTTCCCTATCACATTCGGTTTTTGAGAAGAAAAAACTTAAGATCCCAGATTGCATCACATATTTATTTTACATGGATTAATTGATTTGCCACATTATGTAGGGTGTAAATAAATAACTATTAGGAACTTCTTGGATATACAGTGAGGTCATAGTAGACTACATTATTGAGGCAATATTAAGAAGCAAAATTAACGGAAATGCATCAATTGAAAGCTTCAGTGAGTTAAAGAGGGTTTGACAGCATAAAGAATGTAGTTCATGTGATGTTTCACAGGATAGCTCTAGAACACAGTTTTAGTGATATTGGTACCTACTTATAGAAAAGCAATTTTTTACTGTTACTGCCAAACTTATTTGGTTTTAAAACAAATTATGGATTCCGTACATGTGCTTCTGAAGTATCCAACAGTTTATTAATTACACTCAGTATAACAACAAGCTATATATAAAATAAGAAATTACCAGTGAAGATAGTTTCTTGTTTTATTTTTTATCTGTTGTGAATAATAAAAGTAAATGACTTCCAAGCTAGGTAAGGTTAAAATAATATGATACGTGTTGTGAATGGACGCTCAACTATGCTGTACTATTTTGTTATTTTTGTAAGAGGACACATCGAGATATACCAGAATATTACAATTATTAGTAAAGCATAAACGAAAACAGTTCAAATGATATGAGATATTTTTCATAGGTAGTTTTTAGTGAAGTCCAATATTTATAAAATGCTATCTAACGGATATTATTTCATGAAGGTTTAGAGATGTTCACAAAAACTAAAAACTTTCTCTCTATAACAAGGGACATGCACCCAGAAATCAAAGATTATCTGCTAAGAATGTTTTGTTACAAATGATTAAGATTGCTTGGTTATTTCAGAGATATGTTTCCCAGAAACCCAAAGTTACTGCAAACCAGAAACCTGTTTGCAGTGACTTGTTGGTATAACCAGTAGCCAACTTGATGTGTATTGTAAGAAGATAATCTGTTCAAGTCTCCATTTCTGTGTGTAAGGCTTAAAATGATACAGGGTCCCTTGTAAACAAAAGATAAAAAGTACGTTTTTTATATAACTATTTGTTGATGTCTACATGTGCCAAGGCAAACATACATTACATTTATAATCAAAATATATACAAAAATATATTGTGGAGCTTTTGTCTATTGTAGCAGACTTGTCGCAAGAATCATTATAAGTTATTTCCAGTATATGTTTGTGACTCTTGTTTCTGTTTGTTTATATAGTTAACAATCTTTAAATAAATGTAATTGTATATTTAGTATGTAATATATTTTAATCGTAATATGTTTTAAATGAACGTCAATTACCTAGTGCATTATTATAAAACATATGCTTATTAAGAACCTAACTTTTGCAGTAGTTTCTTATTATTGATTAATAAAAAGAATCTGGTAACATCCGAGTATGGTACAAAGATATGGTTTAATTATTTGAAACTTTCAACGTGAAAGGTATTTTACATTTGTGATAGATCTATATTTGCATCTTTGTGATTATTTTATATCGATACTATATATGTGATTGTGATATTTTTTTCATGTCCTTTTTTACTTTGTAGGCAATTTTAAAATGTAAAGCGTGTCTAACACCAAAACTTATATTGTTTAAAAATGTTAGGTTAAGTAAAAGCCTGTTATTCTTTGCTATCTTTTTATTTCAAATGAACTTGGGGACATGTTTCGAGGTATCAGGGTCATCATCAGCCCAAATAGTCACTTTGTGAGTCATCCAACCGTCATAATCAAGGTCACTGTCTGTAATAATATGTATACTTTGTAGATGTATTCTACGAGGTAATGAATTGTCTTTAATGATTTTATTGCAATGAGAAAACATTTGAAGAGGAACGCGTGCTTGTCGAGATGGTGGTTGATGGAAGACAAAGGCTGTCTGACCTGACTGACTAATGATGACCGTGATAGGTCGAAACACGTCACCCAAGTAATTTTAAAATAAACACATAGCAAAGAAGAAGACACTTACTTAACCTAACATTTAGAAATAAACTTTGCTAATGGATTAATCAATTAATTTATATTGTTTATAGGATTATATTTACCTATATTATAATGTGGAAGTTGTCGTTACACTGTAAATGATACTCTTGTATGTTACATAATTATGACATATATTCGTATATACATATTATACAGTTTAAACAGTGTTATTGCTCAATATACATAATTATATGAGTATTTGTGAACCATTTATTTTATTTGATCAAACCCACACCAAGCTTATTTTGCAATAATAAAGAGAGGGTACAATTGTTATCTTTTGTGCTTCATTGCAATTTGGTATCTTCTAAAGTTTATACTTCATTCGGAAAAAAACATGCATACTTTATGTTATACAATTTGACAGTGATTGGATGTAACATTCAGATGTTGAGGCAGGGGCGCCGTTACATATAGGTAGGGGGGTGGGGACGCTTGCCCCCCTGGATTTTGAACCCAACTATACTCAAACTATTTGGTGATGTACCGGCGCTTGCCCCCGTCCTGAATAAAAGAAATCCAACTGGACACTTTACATGCTATAGTTACTATAGTATATTGTGTAGCAAGACAAGAAAGTCATTCCTAATCGAGGCTGGGCACATTTTGAGGCCCGAAATCAGTTTTTTGCGCGGCGCACACAATATTTTTATCCTAATAATGACTATACCGATTATAATCGTCACCAATGTCAGTTTCATTAGATTGTTTACCTCCATTTTTGTCGGTTCCTATTTACTGAAAAATGTTTCGTATTTTCCACTATTTAGCTGCAATATTTAATAATCCGAATCACTTCAATCCCAAGTAGTTCGGATTATTGCCGCTCTACTGTAACTAATAAATAATAAATAAATCATAATTAAGTATAAATAAATCCCTTCGATTTCCCTTCGATATCCCTTCGATGACAATAAAAAACAATTAGTCAACAGCTGGCTGTTTTCGATTTCTAACAAATGAAAATAATCCAACTATTTGCAAATGTGTTCACAGTTCACATGTACATCACAAGTGTTTTATATAAATACCGGCATCGTATTTTATGGAATTTTTCTAATACTAGTATCATATACTAGCCTAGATTTAAGAATATTTACACTAATTTTAGTTTCCGTTAAAACCAACCATTCGTAAGCCATTTCTTAACCTGGAGTGCGTTCGTATAATCTACCCGGTAGTCCCAAGGGAACGGGGGGTCGCGGGGACACCTCTCTAGGGTCCATGTACTCAGCCCCACATTCGAAATTAAAAAATTTTCTTATGTCAAAGTTTTGTGCCGGAAACCAAAAGTTTTGTGATCCTTTCGTTTCGGAGTTATAAGCAATTTTCTGAAGGGGGCTGTGGACATGCCAGCCCCCCACATTCGAATTTAGATTTTTTATCATTCCAAAGTTTTGTGCTAGTTTTGTGCTGTTTTGTGCCGCAAACTAGTTTTGTGCATCTTTCGTTTCCGAGTTATCAACGACTTTCTGAAGGGGGGCTATGGACAATGGACATGCCTGATCTAACCAAATTCGAAATAAAATCAAACTTTTTTCGATGCTAGAGTATTGTGCTAGTTTTGTGCCGCAAACCAGAATTTTTGTGCTCTTTTCGTTTTTGAGTTATAACCATTGTTCTACTTGGGAGCTATCCGTCTCTCTCTTTCGTCCGGGGCGCGGTTTTTCGCAGGCAGCGCGCATGGTGATAATGCATACGTACGAGTTTAACGGCACTGTTTATGACTATATAACTTAAAAACTATGCAATAATTTTTTTATCGGGGTTTCATTCTTTGTACTTGAATAATGGACACGTGGTATTCCGATTAATTATTGTTAAATAGCTTTTTAGTTATAACGTCACAAATATATTATCAATATTATTTCTTTATATGTATTAATGTATTATGCATTATTTTTAATCTCATAATGCAAAATCTCGTGGCTATAATAAATAATCATTGAGTAATTACCACTTATCAAATATTTAGTTGTCACAGTTATTTTATAGTATATGTATAACTAACACATATTAATATTGTTATAATTATAATATAAATCTCTAAGGCAATATTTCATATGTTGGTCTGGTATTCTAAAACTAACAGTCGATTGTTTAGCAAGATTTGATTTATAAATGTAGGTAATTTATATATGTAGGCCCGATTTTACAAATAAATGATAATCTGTAAACATTTTTTTTTTCATTTTATTTATACCGGGTGGTGGTTTTAACTTGAGACTCCTAAATATCTCGTGAAATATGCATGGTACGACAAAACTGTCTTTAATAAACTTGTAGGACTCAAAGGGGGAAATGAGATGACGATATCAGTTTCATTGTAGATGGCGCTGCAATCGGTGAAAATGAGGCTAACTTAAATTTTTTAAATGGGAATGCCCAAATTTTTTATCAAATTATGTTTTTACACTAAATAAGAATAATCTTTTGTCTGAACATTTTTTTCGTACGATGCATCTATTAAAAGTTATTGACGATGGAAGTTTGTGGCGGCTGCGGTAGTTACGACCGCTGCCACTGCATGGGATGCGCTCGCCGTCTGGCCAGTGCCGGATTTAAGGGAGGGCTGACTGGGCTGCAGCCCAGGGGCCCCCACCAAAAAGGGGCCCCCACCAAAATGACAAAACAAGCAAAAATAAAAAATTATATTTAAAATAATACTGTTCAGGTAACCAAAAATAAAACCAGTACCACAGTTTAACACTTTAATTGAAATCATGTGTATAAAGTAGAATAACCAACTGTCCCTATTTGAGCGGGCAGTCCCGAATTTTGACCATTTGTCCCGAACGATAAAGCGTCCCGAATTTTGTCCCGACTTTAGAAAATGGTATTTATATGTCCAGAATGGCGAATGACTCTAGTGGTAGAGCGTTGGCCTACTGACTATAGGAGGTCACGGGTTTACACCCAGGCCCAACCGAAAATTCGTCCGCCGTCTTTCGCAAGAGACGAAAAACCGTGTGCCCCAGCAACCTGTTGAACAACTCTGGTTGTCGATATTACTGTACAGTAGTGAGGGGAAAGCTCAAAGGGCCGACTGTGGCCTAAGAGCTGCGCGGGAAAACCGCACCCTACCATACATACATACATACATGTCCAGAATCTCAGATACCAGCCATAAACATAATATTTGTTATCGGAGAAAAGTGTACCATACTTTACCTCCTCACGAAAATGGCAAGCCGTATCTACAAAAAAGTTACTGAGATATTTTCTGTTAATTTATAACAACATATAGCGTATTTAATTGGTAGCGTAAATAGTGAAAAACTCACTAACTTTTATGTGGAAATACAAAAATATAGAAATAAATTAAGAATTTACTTTATATTCCTTAGAAAAACAGAACTGCCGTAAGTATATTGAAATTTAGTCAGTCACGATTGACCAAATTCCATATTAAATTTTGTTGACAAACAACATAGTGAGTCTTCGCGTTCATGATTGTAGTACATACATATAAAAATGGTATTTCTAGTTAGAGAAATGCAGCACAAGATTAATCTGTTTTTGTAAAGTAGTCGAACTGATTTTGATTCATTTTAAATTTTTAAAAAAATAGTTATAATAGCTATAATAGGAAAAAGTCCTCTAAAAACCACCGGCACTACTCCACATAAAACAAAACTGAAAATTGTTTTTATCGGGTTTCGATCCAAATAAAACAAACTTTATTAACTTTATTGTTATTGAAAACTCATATTTAATATATAAAAAAGCTTACACTGTGAGTAAATAGTAAACAACAGAAAATCCAATGATAATTTAAGAAAAAAATCCATTATTGGAAATTAGTGAAAAAACAAAACGGACGGATACAATGTGTGTTTTGTATAGTTCTTTAAAATAAAAGATTGTTCAGGAATATTTTCATTCTCAGTTTCTGTATCTACCACAATGCATAAGTAACTATGTATGGTATTGGGACCTATGACATGTTATGTTCTTTATTTCAATTAGTATTCTTTAAAAAAATTTAAAAAGAGCTTTAAAGTAAATTAAGAACAAAAATTAACTAAGAAAGCTACCGTGAAGTTTATTTTCTTGTACCTGTTTCCATGTTGACAACGATGATGGAATAACTACTTAAGATGCAACTTGGTTTCAGCTTCAACTATTCACAATATATTATATACCCCCTTTACGTGAATACAATGCAAAATCATGTCATCATGTAATGTGGTTATATGTTTAAGGGTCACTGCTGCGGTTTTCCCAGAGCCCCACAGCTTTTCTGCTCAGGGGCCCCCAGTTTTTTGCCTAGGGCCCCCACAGCTTTTCAGCCCAGGGGCCCCCACAGTCCTAAATCCGGCACTGCGTCTGGCAGTCAAAGCGACGAGTGAGTAGACACTCATGGTACAACGTAGGAAGTATGTGCGTATCCGGGACACGTTTTGGTACCTCGCGCGTTGCGCCGTCATGCGCATAGGGTTTGTTTACGCACGAAAAAAATGCATCGTACGAAAAAAAGTTTCAGACTAAAGATTCTTCTTATTTAGCGTAAAATCATAATTTGCTAAAAAAATGGGTATTCCCATTTAAAAAAATTAAGTTAGCCTCTTTTTCACCGATTGCACCGCCATCTGCATTAAAACTAATATTGTCATCTCATTTCCCCCTTTAAGTCCTACAAGTTTATTTAAGACACTTTTGTCGTACCATGCATATTTCACGAGATATCTAGGAGTCTCAAGTTAAAACGACCACCCGGTATAAAGGGCAGATCTACAACACATTCTATCTATAACGCTTATGTACGATATTGGATGGTCTAAACAGGAAGAATAGTGTTGCTGGAATTTTTCTGGATCTTTCGAAAGCTTTCGATAGTGTTGACCATGAGACACTTTTAGTAAAACTAGAATTGATCGGCATAAGAGGACCAAGTTTTAACATGATAAAATCCTACTTAAGTAATAGCCAACAACGAGTAATAGCAGTTAATCCGAAAAATGCTAAGGAAATAACATCGGACTGGCACCAAGTGAAGAAACGTGTCCCTCAGGGATCTATTCTCGGCCCCATCCTGTATAATCTTTACACTAATGATATGTCTTCGCTTCTTCAACACAACCTGGGAATGTATGCTGATGATACGTCAGTAATCATACAAGCAAATGACGATCAACATCTGCAAATTGAATTTGCAAACAGTTTAGGTATGCTGGAGGAATGGTTTGCACAAAATGGACTATCATAAATGTTGATAAAACGCAAATTACGAGATTTTTTTACGATCTGAGGAAGAGTTAGTTATAAAATACAAAAATTCGGTACTTACCTCCACCAACCTGAGAATTTTTAAGCTCGAAAAATCTTGTCTGAGGAGAATTTTTGGATTTGTTCAATGTACATTCGATATTGACTGTGCCGTGCATATATCTGTTCGAGAGTGCTCTTTTTGTGCAAAAAAAAACTACAACGATTTATTCAGAAATTATGAAGCACGTCATATTCAAAACACTCGCTGAAATGTAAACCAAACACTTCGAATTCCGCAAACCACATATTCAACAATTTACCAGGCATCAGTTACCCAGGTGATGAAGATTTACAACCATCTACCTCCGGCATATAAAGCTCTACCATTGAGAATATTCAAGAAAAAGCGTAGGGAACACCTGTTAGATCACTGCTTTTATTCGGTTTCGTCCTACTTTTTGTGTGTTAACTTTAGTTTATAGGTTTACAGAGATATCACTATGTATTTTATAAATTCTTTTTTCTCTAACTTGTTCTATACTTTTTGGTCCAATGAATAAACGATTTATTTATTTATTTATTTTATTTAATAATAATTGCTTAATGATTATTCCTCGTATTGGCGAGATTTGGCATTGCGAGATTAAAAAGAATGCTATAACTCGGAAACGAAAGAAGCACAAAACTTCTAGCTTGAGCACAAAACTTTGGCATTACAAAAAAAAAATGAAATTCGAAAGTGAGGGTGCTGGCATGTCCACAACCCCCCTTCAGAAAATTGTCTATAACTCCGAAACGGAAGGGCACAAAACAAGCACAAAACTTTTACATAAGAAAATTATTAAATTTCGCATGTGGGGGGGGGGGGGGGCTGAGGTCACCTCTCAACCGTTCGGAAATGTGGGGACTAGTCCAGGGCCGTGTTAAGGGGGGGGCGAAGGGGGCGCCCGCCCCGGGCGCCAAGTTTCAGGGGCGCCAAAATCCTACCCAGAAGGGAGGAAGGATATTTATAAAACGTGTTTTAAAAAATACATAATGAAGGAATTATTAAAACGAATTTATAAATCCTAAATAAAATAAAATATAAGTAGCTATTTTTATTTGTTGCACATATGTGGAATTATTTATTACTGAACCTACATAAATAGTGCTAAACATGGGTACAGTATTAAAGTAGGGATACCGATTTAAACGAATCAGAAAAATTTCGTTTAATATATTTATCGAGCCTATTGACACTATAATGGAGCAACTTACATGGAGATTTGAAAAACTTTCAGATTTCACAAGATTTTGCTTTCCTTAGCGGTTCGAACATTATTTCACATGATGACGAAACTATTAAAAAACATCCTGTGAACGTTACACGGAAATATGGAAGTGATTCAAACGGGCAACATTTTGTGTATGAAATTTTAAGTGCAAAAAAATATTTCGGTCTCTAAATGATAAGATGATAACACATGAAATCCTCCAATTAATTCATCAATTTGAGTTAGCTGCCAATTATAAGAACATGGTAACTGCATATCGAATATTTCTTAGTACGCCGGTAACTGCTGCATGAGCTGAAAAGTCTTTCAGTAAACTTAAATTGGTAAAAAAAAATTTAAGAGCTACAATGGCTCAGGACAAGCTTGCCGATTTAAGTTTGCTTTCAATCGAATGTAGTGTTGCTCGATTATTAGATATGGAAAAAATAATTCATGATTTTGCTGCTTTGAAGGCTAAGAAAATAAAGTTGCATTAGCTACAGTCATGGAGACATATTTATCCTTATTTTATATTAATACGGGTAAATTCTGCTTTTGCATTTTCAAAAAAGATTTTTATTGCGTATTTTATTACGCAATATTTAAAGAATACACTGTAAAAATTTCAGGAAGAAATTCGACAAATTAATCGACATATATATGACGATTATTGGCACCTTTTTTAACCACCCCCAATACGGTTTTCAATATTTTTCAGAAATTGTTTTCTGTAGTATACACATTTCCCCCCAAAATAACGTATCAGTTATTGTAATAAGCTTAATATTTTTGGTGATATCGATAAAAATAATGAGTGGACAAGATTAAAAGTTCGGGAACGTCGGTACACGTCTACAATTTAAGGGCAGGTTTCTCGCAACCTTGTTTCGTTGGGCGGTTAACACGATTTCGCAAAAACTTACGGGATGATTCCTGAATTCCTGCATTCGTGGATTGACTCGCTATCGAGCAAACTAGAATACACCAGATGAAATATTTAACGACATATTTTGTCAAATTAATATTATAGGTTAATAATATGACCATATTATTAACCTAAAATACACCGGTTTCATCAATAATTAAATGTTTTTTCCAACTTATTTGGAAAAAATAATTTTTTTCGCATTTTTTTATCTTTTTTTCTAAAAGGCCCGCTACTTCAACAATTATTAATATTTTTTAATAATCGTGGTTTGCGCTATAGCAAGTCAATCTGCGAATACAATGCCGCAAGATTTTTTTTTTTTTTATTGGCCCCTAAGTTTTTGTGAAATTGTTTCAACCGCCCAACAAAACAAGATTTCGTGAAAACTGTGCTTAATTGTAGGCGTGTAGTGACTGTAGTGACATTTCCAAACATTTAATCTTGTCCACTCATATTTTTATCGAGATCTCCAAAACTATTAAGCTTATCACAATAGATGATACGTCATTTTAACGAGGAGAAATGTGGATACTGGATACTGGGTACTACGGGAAAGAATTTCTGAAAAATATTAAAAGATGTACGTATTATAGGTGGTTAAAAAAGGTTCCGATAATCGAAATATAATCGGTCTCGGCGAGCCGCTGGACTGTTGGCGATAGAATTGTTAATTTTTCGAATTAAATTCTGAAATTTTTACAATGTATGCTTTAAATGTTGTGCAATCAGGATATGCAATAAGAACATTCATTTTTGAAACTGTTATACTAGAATGTACCCAATACACATAGATTATTGTTCTTTTCATTAAGTAACATGTTCTTTTGATTCATTATCTTATTATGTGTAGAAAGATGTTTTATTTTTTTCGGTAGGATGCGTATGTAAGCGTATGTACTAATTTCAATATATTATTTATTCTTTATTCGGACTTTTATTACTTTATCATACGCAGTATGGTAAAGTATTGTAATCGTGCCGAAAAAAAAAATTGGGTTTTTAGCGGAAATAGGTCTTTTTGGGTCCCGTGAACATTTTTGACCAAGGTACAAAAAAATGTCTGTGTGTGTGTGTGTGTGTGTATGTGTGTACCCGATTTTTGTGACGACGATTCCGGAAAAACTACTAAAGGTATCGGGACGAAAGTTCATATTTAGAAGTTTCATAAGCAAACTTAGAGCTGAAAAGCTTTTGGTTCAAAAGGGTTCAAAGGAACTGGCTATTTACTCTTAGCATTTTTCAACGATTTTGCAAATGAGCCGTAATTTCTGTAATTTCGACAAAATAGATAAATAATAAATTAAAGTAGAGGAAATTTTGTATAATTTATGTCTATAACATTTTTTGGTAAAATTAATAGTTTAGCTGCAAGAGCAAATTTTATTTGATCGAGATCGTCTCTGCATTAATAGTAGGTAGCCAGGATATTTTGAAACTTTTGACAGTATTCAGAACGTCAGCGGTTGCGAAACGTCAATTCAACACACAAATGCATGGAGAATGCGATGAGGTGGAGAAACACGCGCGCACATACGCTATGTGAAACAATCCAGTTTCGGGATCCAGTGTCTGCATTAATAGGAAGGTAGCCAGGATTTGCCAGATATTTTTATTCTAATGACAGTAGGCAGTGTCAAAGGCTGATTTTTTTTACAATACCTACTGTCAATATCTGTCAAATCCTGGCTAATTCGTTTTATGTTAATGCAAACACGATCTATCTCGATCAAATAAAATCTCATGCAGCTAAACTATTAATTTTATATATTGTATGATAAAGTCATGTGCCTGGCCACATCAGATTTGTTTTTTATTGTATTACATTTACAGCAATTTTGTAATTAGCAATTTAAATAATTTTGGCAAAAATGGGGGGTGCGGGGGGCGCGTTTGCTCTGTTTTCGCCCCGGGCGCAGTATTGTGTTAACACGGCCCTGGACTACCCTTGGGGACTACCCAAGTCTTCCTGTTTACGAACGCGGGAAAGCGCTCCCAGAGTGTTCCCTCGTTACCGCAGTCCATTAGTAGGGAACGTTGCAAAATTGTTTGTTATCGCATACGGGAAGAAGTGTCGCGGGAAGGAATTGATTAGCCTCTACAAGGCAAATTAAGATGACTTATTTTCAACCACAACCCGCAATGATGTAGGCCGTAGGGTCATAGGTGTACGTCAGAGCATGATGTAAGAATTCTTACATCATGCGTCCCATGCATTACAAACAAGTGGATAATTCTATAGCACAGTTCAAATAAAAGACAATAAAATACTTAAAGATACTTTAAATTTATTATTTTTATTTATTAAAGATAAAAACTGAATGTTTGGTTCATTGTTAAATTCACTTGTTTTGTGCTTTTCTTTGCAAACCTTTTACTGTATTGTAGGTAGACAACAAATCAATAATGAGGTTTGTTGAAAAACTTAGCGGCAGTCACAATGACACCAGTCGCTACGTATTTATATTTTAAATAACAGCAATAAAATATTATATAACGGCAACAGCATGCATATTTATAGTAGGTTTTCTTTGAGCAAACCAAAAGAAGTGCAGTAAAAACTATCCCAACTGATAACAACGCAAGATTAACACTCACTACTTGCTCTTAGTGCCTCTTACCAGTCTTACCAATTTACGTACAACTTTAGTCGACACGTTATAGGGAACTACCACGTGGGTGATTACTAGGGAGGAAACTGCATAAAGTAACGCCACGTCGTCTTTATATGAGAAATGTTCCGTCGTAAAACAGATGGCGTTGTGTATGCGCACCAGGCGAATTCACATCAGACAAATTCTAACCCAGCTAGATTTTTATTGGCCTAGTGCACAGTACGGAGTGGGGGACTGAGAAACGATTTGGATGCCCATGGCGGAATATTGGGGGAAAATGAATCCAGCGAGAAGTTTTCTCCGTTGCCGTTGCACGCCAAAGCGCTCTGGTCGACTTTGATATTTTATATTAGAATTCGTCAGTCGAACGAAAGAAACCCCGGTTTAATTTCACTACAAACACACTACTTGCTTCTACCAATTTACGTACAACGAGAACTTTTGTCGACACATTACAGGGATCTATCTACCACGTGGGTGATTACTAACGAGGAAACTGCATAAAGCAGCACGACTTCGTGTAGATATAGACATGTCCCGCCGTACGACAGATGGCGTGTTATACGTGCACCAGGCCAATATATACAGTGTGTTCATTTCAAAAGTATCCACCTTACTTTGAAATTTTAAATGGCACACCCTTCCTTGCGATAAATCATTTGAAAGGGAACAAAATTCTCTACTCAACCATGATAAAAAAATAAATCGGTCGATTGGTTTTTAATAGATAGACTACACAGAAAATGGAAGGTATGAAATAAATTATTTTTGGGGAAGATTGCGGATAGTATACACTGAATAATTAAATTACAGTCATAAGAAATAAAATAAATAATAAAATAAGAAATTATTTTATGACATGATCGAAATGGCCACCATGGTTGCTAGACAAAAATACTATCTGTTTTAGAACTTTTCTATCTTAAGAACCAATCGATCGATTTTATTTTTTATCATGATTGAGTAGAGAATTTTATACCCTTTCAAATGATGTATCACAAGGTAGGGGGGCCATTTGAAATTTCAAAGTGGGGTGGCTGGGGTGAAGGGATGAAACCTAAAATTCTCTAGGTACCATTTTTGAACTTCTTGAACTGTTTCCACTCAAAGCAATAATCGCATCAGATCAAGAGTTAGAAAGGGTGGGGACTTTTGAAATGAACACACTGTATATGCCTTTGATTGGGACAGAGGGCATCTGAGCTGCGAATTATTCACGGTGACAGATGAGGAATTGGATTTTTTTATTGATCGGACAACAATGGATTTCTTTTAGGAAACTTTTAGATCTTTTAATTGTCTACATAAAATTTTTATGTTACCGGCAAAACCCGTTTTCAGGTAGAACCAGTTTAACCAGTTTAAGGTTAAACTACTTCTGCCGAAGCGCGTTAGGTCAAACTAGTTTAACGTAGGCCAAACTAGTTTAACCTGGTTTGTAAACGCATACTGTAGGTCAAACTGGTATGGACTAGGCCAAACTGATTTTGATTAACGGTATTGAAATGTACTATTATACCGGGTGATCCACGCTGTTATTTGTGGAACCAGATGAATAAAGTTTGCATAGCTATAATAGACTTTAAATTTGAATTTTTGGGTTATACTTGTTGTTAGTATGACTAGTATGTCTTTTTTCCGGAATGGACAATTTTTTACTTTGTAACATAAGAGGTTAGGAAAAACCAATATAGGTGCAGACATATTGTAACATTCTTAGCATGATCCTGTATTTGTTGTTGACTTTATGAGGGTTCGTTTACAGTTAACAGCATATGGATAGTTTTATCTTTATTTGTATTATTTCTATTTTTTAATAAGTTTATAATAAAGTTCTGTTCAGTTTACTAAATAATTTTTTATAGGGCTCCTAGTCACTGCTCAGTTTAATGAAGCTGGTTTGCATTATAAATTTTACTTGTCATTTCCATTTGAGTTTTACACCTACTTTCATTTACTAAAAAATGTGACTCACTCCGTCAACTACTCTTTACTATTTCATTTATGGACCCAGACGATGTTTGGGCTCTTTAAATCACCATAAGTTACGAATAAATATCGCAGATCGAGCACCAGCCAATCAGCTCGCAAGTACAATAATTTATTATTTGTGGAGTTATTGATCAGGCGCCTGTCGGTCTAATCGAGGTACTCATTACTAATCATTACATTTTGGGTTCAGAAAATCATGACGATTGAAAATATCGCTGACAAAGTATACCCTGCAGTTTACAATGTAAAACATTTCCGGAAAAACCGGAAGAAGAAAAAAATTGTCAGTCGATGTGTTTCGTTTTTATCCCTATTGAAATTACAGCATGCAAGTATAGTGTGCAGATTGCAATTTCAAAGATAACGTCCATTCTGGAAAAAAAGACAAAGTCGTACCAAGATCCAGTACTTCAAAAAAATTTTTATTTTTAGTCTATTATACCTATCCAAATTTCATTCGTCTGATTCCACAAATAACAGCGTGGATTACCCGGTATAATAATACATTTAAATACCGTTAATCGAAATCAATTTATCCTAATCCACACCAGTTTGACCTAAAGTATGGGTTTATAAACCAGGTTAAACTAGTTTGGCCTAGGTTAAACTAGTTCGACGCGCTTTGGCAGAACTAGTTTAACATAGGTTAAACTGGTTCTGCCTGAAAACGGGATTTGCCGGTAACATATACATCCTTTAAGTACGCATTTTCAAGTTATGCTTTAAGTACGCATTTTCAAGTTATGCGTCTGAAAATACGTCAAAAGCACGTATAACGTATTTATATGTTGGGTGATGTATTCCGCGTCCGCGTATTTGAAAACATGATTGATATTTAATAATAAGAAGAATAATAGCGTGCAATTAAAACTTGACCATTTGCGAGATAGTCCTTCAGAAGGTTAAGAAATGGCTTATGAATACCCGCCTTGGTTTTTATGGAAACTAAAATTAGTGTAAATCTTCTTAAATCTAGGCTAGTAAAAGGTACTAGTATTAGAAAAATTCCATAAAATACGATACCGGTATTTATATAAAACACTTGTGAAGCACATGTGAACACGTTTGAAGAATATTTGGGTAAATTTAATTTGTTAGAAATCGAAAACTGCCAGCTGTTAAATAATTGTTTTTTATTGTCATAAAACCCTAAACTGAGTTTCGGAAGGTCATTTTCGTAAGATGGTAAAGTATTGCATACTTTTCTCCCATAATAAATATTATGTTTATGGGTGGTATCTAAAATTCTGGACATATAAACACCATTTTCAAACGTCGGGACAAAAATCGGGACGCTTTATCGGTCGGGACTAGTAGTCAAAATTCGGGACTGTCCGCTGAAATAAGGACAGTTGGTCACCCTACTTTATACACATGATTTCAACAAAAGTGGTAATCTGCGGACCTATGTCAACTTGGCATATTTCGAGGGAAGTTCGAAATATTAAACGTTTTAGATTCACAAAATTTTGTAATTTTTTTAGGTTTGAGCTCAAGATGATCGCATGATCGAAACCGGTATTAAAATAAAATTATTAGCAAAGGAAAAGAGGTATTTATTACACTTTTAATTAAACTGCATCTTTAAGTATGGACTATTTCAAACATAATTTGTTAGCATTTTTTCCAATCAAATCTAAAGATGGAATGATTGATTGTTCATCTATTAAAGGTAAAATATAGAACATTGCAAATAATTCGCAAAAGCTTATTGTAGAATAGATTCCAGGCATTATTCTAATGTTTTTATATTTTTTAATTAATTGTAAGCATAGTTTTTTAAAAATATATTTAAAAATATTATCGTAGTCCAAATGAAGCCTGGCCAAAAACCGCTGACGTGGTTGCCTCTGTGAACTTGGCCCCTCCTTTTTCGAATTTTGAAATTCCTTTTCTACAGATCGTTTGCAATTTGTTTGCAATCGTTTGCACCTTTTTTAGTTTCGTTTGCACCCCGCCATTTTCGAGATAAAATCAAAACCAATTAGGAGGAGCTAGATTCACACTAGCCCCTCTATTATCAAAATTTGAAATTCTATTTCTACAGATCGTTTGCAATTGTTTGCACTCTTTTTAATTTCGTTTGTACCCTTACCGTTTTCGTGATAAAATTAGAACAATTTTGTAACGAGTGAATTTGGCTCCTTTTTCAAAACTTTTTTTTTTCTACAGATTGTTTGCAATTTGTTTGCACCCTTTTTCTTTCCGTTTGCACCCTCACCGTTATCAGATATATTTACAATAAAGTTTAAAATAAAAACCTACCCCCCTCTTTTTACAATTTTCAAAATCATTTTCTTTAGTTTTATTACCATTGTATTGCATATGCTTGCACTCTCTTTGTTTTTGCACCCTTACAGTTTTGGAATAAAATACCCAAAAATACAAATAAATAAGTGTGAACCAGTCGACAAAAAAAACAATTACAATAAATTGAAGGGCCAATAAATTAACCTGAATTGCACACACATGTACAGGCTGTCGCATTTTCTCTCCAGCAAACATTTTCTCTTAGATTGTTGTCATACTGAATAAAAAAGTCACATGGACTTATCGTTTAACTCCTTAAAAAGTTACATCCGTTTGAAATATTAACAAAACCGTGCTATAAATGGTTCTACTTTCTTAAGGAATCGAAAAACCAATAAGTCTATTAGAAACTTTTTCTCAGAATGACAATTACTTTCGTGAAAAAAAAAAATAAGTTTCATATTCATTTATGGAATCCTTTTATTTATGGGATTTATTATTTATTCGAATCCTTCTTAACTAAATTGACACCCGATCAATAAATAGATTACTCGCTGTGAAAACCAGTGAGGAAGTACATACATGGCCCATGTCCCACCTAAAAGACGAAGAGACGGCACCTGGACAAGAGATAATAAACAGAAATCAGCAAGAAACATCTAGCAGAAATCTTCCAGTCCCACAAAATAAAATCAGAGCCGATATAACCTATGAAAAAGAAGCGATGCAGCTAGTTACTCCAAAGAAAATTGCCAGAGAAATCAAGACAAACCTGAATCCAATGAAGCCACCTGGACATGATCTTATCACAGGAAAGGTTTTTAAACAATTACCTAAGAAAGATATTGTTATGCTGACGTATCTAATAAATGCATCGTTCAGATTAAAATACGTCCCTCACGTCTGGAAAATAGCAGACGTAATCATGATACCAAAATTAGGCAAACCACCGAATGAGGCCCAATCATATCGCTTAATATCATTGTTACCAATCGACGCTCTTTGAAAAGCTGCAACTTAGTTTTAGAGAACAGCATTCCACTATAGTTCAAGCCCATAGAATAACGGATATCATCGAGAAAGCGTTAGAAGAGAGGCTATCATACTGCGTATGATAAAGTAAAAATCCAAAGGTGTAAGATCTGGTGATCGTGGTGGCCGTTGTTTCCAATCCAACGGTTATCAAAATTTATATTCAATAATTCCTTTACCCTTCTTATTTTGTGAGGTGGTGCACCGTCGTGGTGGAAGTATATAGTTCCCCTCTCCATTAGTGGCAATTTGTCCAAAAATTCATTCACAATATGATGGTTTACAATATCGTAGTACCGGTCGCTATTAACATGTTCCTCGTAAATATGGTATGCTAAAATACGCTCGCCAAGCACGGCACACCAAAACGTTCTTGGTTTTGCACGTTGACGGTACTGTGAGGATTGACATCAGACCAATAGTGCTCATTGTGCCTATTAAAAATTCCGGCACTGCTGATGTAGGCTTTATCAGTCCAAATAACTTTTTTAAAAATAATGGATTCTGCTGAAGATTTTTACGGTACCACTAGCAAAACACCATTTGTTGCTGAGGGTCTGGTGGTTGCAAATGATGTTGTTTTCTTAAAGCATATGGCCTAAATTTATGCTTCTTGAGGATTCACAAAGCTCGACGTCTTGATACCCCAGATTCAGTTTCTATTTCACAACTTGAAGTTGAGGGCTTTGCAACTGCGGCTGCAACTGTGTTGGTAGCAGGTTCTTCAGCATTTTCAATATGGTAATGTTTGGGTCTAGGCATACTAAATGACCCGTGATTAATGAGATTTTCTTTTAATCTCTCAAAAATAGATTTGTGAGGGTGTGTTCTTTCTGGATAACTATTGAAGTATGTTGCGGATGCAATTTCAACATTGTTATTACTTTGAATAAAGCATTCCATCATTTCGTATTTTTCATATAATTCATTCGGCATTTCCTAACTTTTAATTGAAATAAATATTCAAAAGAATCCAAATTCAATACTTAAGTCACTGATTAGTAGTGTCAAACCACTAGTGACATACGCCTACTCGGAGAAATCTCGAAGACAATATTTATAATTTCTCTGATATATACTAATTTTATGTTATCCAATAACTTTTCCTTTACATTACTTTGGGAACATTTTGGACCGGCATGTTATATATCGTTGAAAAGGGGAAAAAAGGCTCTATTTACACAACTTTATGTTATATCTACAAAACTATTAGAGATATTTAAAATCTGTGAATTCCACTGAATTCTAATCGAAAATGTGCTTCAAGAACGTGCAAAATCATTCGTCTGATTTAACAAACAACAAAGTTTGGTTTTCACCATTGAGTTTCTGTCAAAAAACGACGACACAACAACTTTACTTATTTTTCGATATCTCTTATAGTTACCGAGATCTTCTATAGTAACATCAAATTTGGCCCACCTGCACAAATGATTTTGAAAATTGTCAAAAGAGGGGGTAGGCTCTCATGTCAAACTTTATTTTAAATATATCTGAAAAACAGTATAGGGGTACAAACAAACCTTAAAAGGGTGCGAAAAAGTTCAAACGAATTACAAACAATATGTAGAAAAAAAAGAAAATGTTTAATAAGGGGGCCAAGTTCACATTACACAAAATTGTTTTCATTTTTTCACGAAAATGATAGGGGGGCAAACGAAACTAAAATGAGTGCAAACAATTGCAAACGAATTGCAAACGATCTGTAAAAAAAAGAAAATTTGAAAAAGGCGGGGCCAAGTTCACACCTAACAACATTGTTTTAATTGTTTCACGAAAACGGTAGGGGTGCAAACGAAACTAAAAAGAGTGCAAACAATTGCAAACGATATGTAGAAATAGAATTTCAAATTCGAGACAGGAGGGGCTAGTGTGAATCTGGCCCCTCCGAATTTATTTTAATTTTATCTCGAAAACGGCGGGAGTGCAAACGAAACTAAAAAGGGTGTAAACGAATTGCAAACGACCTGAAGAAATAGAATTTCAAAGTTCGAAAAAAGGGTGCGCTACTGTGAATCTGGCCCCTCCGAATTTGTTTTTATTTTAACTCGAAAGAGTGGGGCTGCAATCGAAAAGAAAAAAGGTGCATACAATTCCAAACGAATTACAAACGATCTGTAGAAACAGAATTCCAAATTTCCAAAAGAGGTCAAGTTCATAGAGGGAAACTGCGGTGCTGGTTTTATTTTTGGTCACCTGTACAATATTTAGGCAATGTTTAACGACATACCTATACTTTGTCAAAGTTATAATATTATATTATCCCGCCTGTATGTCACCATATTATTAACCTATTATTTTAAATATAATATTTTTAGTTTTGTTTTGTTTTATTTTGGTGGGGGCCCCTGGACTGCAGCCCAGTCAGCCCTCCCTTAAAACCGGCGCTGTTCTCACCTATATTTTGTAGGCACCTGTTTGTTATGGATCTACATGCAAATATTCTTAATTATGTACTATGTTAAATTAGTGTGTATAATTATGTAAAAATATATTTAATTTAAAGAGTTTAACTTAACAAACTTTAACATATTTAATTAAATTCATTAGATATTTTGTAATTTGCAGGTAGCATTTAATTCGTAACCGGACATAGTGTTCTGTGTTCTGTAAAAATCACCAGAACCACCCACTTCCTAAAATTCTGTCAATACGAAACCTGCGTAACGCAAGTAATTTTATTTACTATTTATCAATCAACCAGCCGGTTAATAAAACAAACACTTACTACTTACGAGACAGTACGAATACCGTTGTTAATTTTTTTTTTCAATACAATCAAAAATAAATACGTGCTCATGAGCGAGACAACGTGCAATGCACCCGTACGGTTGTCTTTGTCGCGCACCATCAGTGCATGTGGTCAATGGTTGACATCAGCTGGTGCGCGTGCGCTGCACATCGGGTGGCGAAACAGTTGATGTGCGCGTACGTGAGCCGACGTGAGCTTCGCCCTCTCGAATCCGCGAGATCTCGTCGTCGCCGAGTTTTTATACAAATAATTCGGGTGTGTTGTGTGTGCGTGTGAGTGCGCGATTCGTAGCAGTTTGTTGTTGTTATTAACCTATAAAACGGAGGTGATCGTGCGCGTTCCCGTTCTAAATTATGTGTGAAGTGGGATTCGGAATCGCCGACCTATTAAATCTGCCCCGTAGATGACACTAAGCGACGGATAACCTCTAGGTGGGTACAGCAGGACCTCCAACGCATAGGGGGTGTCGACATTCCTGATAACGACACACAAAGCCATTGAGATCATAGCGTGCCATGGACGTTCCACTTTTTAAGGTCGATGCATTTCCCCCATCAAAGAACGAAACTCAACCTATATCCGATGCATATTGTGCATTTCTCCGTTCCTTTTATTTATCAATATACCACAACACACCGTCCAAACAAACAAACACATGCGAAAGTTTTGGTATTTATTAGAAATATATCGATCTACACCATCTTGCAGCAAAAAACGATTGCAACCAAGCGAGCTGTCAAATCGCCTAATAACTCCGCTAATTGCCATCGCTATTCGTTAACTAAAGCTACCCATTTAAATATCATTATTATGATCAATTACATAACAAACACCCGTCAAAATTCTTTCTTTAGCGACGTCCGCGTTTTGTTTGCCTTTTGGTTGTTTTTGTCCGTTTTGTTTTGATTGTGTTGACAACCGCACACCATTTATATTCTGTCTCCCGAAGCGGTTCTAAACAAGTGTCTGTGTCTGGAAGGTGTGATAATTCCCGAAAGTGAAAAAAATGTGGCACACCGCCGCCATCTTACTTTGTTATCAACACCCGCATATTTTGATACGTAATTTTAGTCAAAATCTTGCTTCTACCGTAGTTACTTTATGGTCCTTTAGTCCGTTCATTTTAATGTAATGTTGGTTAAAATAAACGTACATAGGTAAGTATATGAATACCTGTCCGTATATGCGGGTGAACTTTAGGTTAGGTTGGGTATAGGTGCTTCATGGCAGATTCATTATAACAATAAGAATTTTACCTGAGGAATGTAGGTACTCACAATGTCGTTTTCCTATTCTCCGAAATACTACCAAAGTGCCACCAAATACCACGAAGTAAATACCTACCACATGTTTTCTTTAGATACTCTTTAGCACACCAAAATGAAAATTATTTAAATTAACACAATCGCTATAGTATACAGATGTCTCCGCAAAAATTATGTTTAGAATGTAAATGACATTCTGAGTAAAACTTTCCATATTAAAAAGAGGTTTTCCTTCATAGTATTTTGTGGGGTATAATCTATTACATAAAGTAAATAATTCAATGGGTAGGTTTTATTTGTCAGAAGGATAAACTAGTAGTAAATGCGAAGACATATTTCCAGGAAAAAATGAAGATAGAATTGCGTGCATTTTGTAGCACATTAATGCTACAAAATCCTTTACGGTTGAAATATTCTTCCCCATTAACTTTTGGTTTCATTATTCTTATATGGGTGCAATCTATCGCTCCTATTGCTCCCGGTATCATCCAACCATGTTTAGCTAATTCGATTTTTCGGGCATTTTAACAAAAAGAAATCCTAACGTTTTTCTTCAACACTATATTTTGTGAAACTGTGGTTTGATGCACCCCAACATCTACACCAACACCTTGTTGAAACCCAAGATCACATAGATTTCTTAAAATTATCTTCATTTTCGCTACATTTGACTAAACTGCTCCTCTCGTCTTAATACGATTCCTAAGAACTCGTCAGCCATCCATTCAACATTGTTTGCATTAAAGCTAGGTGAACAGTGCCTTATACCTACTACCTATAAAGTTAGCTGAAATAATTGACTTACCGAAATATTTATCTATACAGTTCCTTCCAATGCGTTCTATGCTTACATATTTCCCTCAATTTCCTATGAAAATTAATAAAAACCGCCATTTGTAAATCTTTTTAAATCGAAGTATAAGATGCAAAGTTGCTCCATAGAGTAGCTTCTAATAGTAGATAACATTAGTAATTACTCAAGTATTGACTTCTATATACCGAAGTATACAGGGGCGTAGCTACAGGGCGCAGTAGGAGCAGACTGCTCCAGGCGCACGATTAGAGAGGGCGCAAAATTGGAAGGACAATAAAAACACTTTAGTGTAAAAAATTCTATTGGCCAGATTGGCTAAATAAAACTCTAAGGACCTAAATGTTTTCTGATCTTGACTTAATTCTCATAATTTTGATTTATAGATTGGTGCGGTGTGTTTATACATATAACAGCTCCATGTACAGTTAACTTCTGTAAATGTTTGTTTTTAAGGAAGCGCACTTCATATTTATTTACTTATTGAGTGTACTATTGTCGTATATTGCTCAGTTTAAATGACTGTTATGACTTTTAAATGGCTATTATTATACTAAATTAGTGTGTTTATTATTCATAGACTTATAAGTATGTAATCACATAAAGCCCTAATATTATTTTTAAAACAAAGAAATTGCTAATTAAACCTAATTTAATGATAGGTAAAGGCTTCAATTTTCTAAAACGCTTTCTCTCAATATAATTTAGATAAAAATAAAAAAAAATACCTTTAAAGAAACTTGAAAAAAAGTCCTTGAACATCATTTTAATGCGGTTAGAAAAGCGTACTGTGGCATGACAACTAACATTCACCTGAACTGCGAAAATGTTTTCAAGGTTGTAAGTTATTTTATTACTTTAATTGCAATTTTATTTCATTGCGTTTGTATATTGCGGTTGCAACTATGTTAAAATATTAGATTCTTTTAAATTTTTAGTTTAATAATTACAAAAAAAAAAACGAAAAAAAAACAAATTATAAACAATAAAATTTCATTATTTACATTGCAGCACACTCAAAATATCGCCACAAGCTCTAAATGCAAGTTTGCCTGATCTAGAGCAAGACGAGATTGATGACAGCTATAGTGATTAAATTTTCATAAATAACTATTATGTGCTTATTTTAGTTCAATTAAATTAATTTATCTACGACTCACATATAATAAGTTCATTGCATACGTATCTATGACTATATAATCCCCATCATTATACGCGCCAATGATTATAATGACACTAGCGTTGTATAATAATGACAGTTCGTTCAAATAATGACCTCATTATTTGAACGAACTGTCATCATTAAACGACGCTAGTGTCAAAGTCTGTCAAAACCTACGTGGATGACATTTATGTGACAGCTCGCCTCGCCATCATTGACATATACATTTAAAATATTTGATATAAAACGGAATTTATGAGTCGTAGATAAAACGTTGTATTTGACTCGCACATAACGGATATAAATCCCTCGCATGATTACACGCTCGCCTACGGCTCGCGTGTAAACTTCATGCTCGCGATTTATATCCTTAATTATGTGCTCGTCAAATAATATACTATTATCTACGACTCACATATAATAATTCATTACATATGTATCTATGACTAATTATAATCCCCATCATTATACGCGCCAATGATTATAATTTATAATGACACTAGCGTTGTATAACAATGACAGTTCGTTCAAATAATGACCTCATTATTTGAACGAACTGTCATCATTTTACAACGATAGTGTCAATGTCTGTCAAAACCTACGTGGATGACAGTTATTTGACAGTTCGCCTCGACATCATTGACAAATACATTTAAAATATTTGGCATAAAATGGAATTTATGAGTCGTAGATATATCCTTAATTATGTGCTCGTCAGATAATATACCACTAATTAATTTTTCGTAATTAAAGTTTATTATATACAGTGCATTTTTCTTTTATTTTACTGATTTATCAATTTATTTCAATATTTTACTACGTATACATTACGCGTTCGAAAATATTTGAAATCTCGTTCTGCTAGATTGTCAAATTCTCGTGTACGTCACCTTAACCCACCACTTATCGCGAATAGCCTTGATATTTACCAAATAATTAGTACTAATTGGTACCACCAACCCCGCAATTGGTACCTCAAAGGAACTCCCCCTAATTAGGAATAACCATTTGTCGCGAATGGAGATGAAGCTTTGCTAATATTTAGTACCCAATTAGTACTAATTGGTACCACCAACCCCGCAATTGGTACCTCAAATGAACTTCTTGAAATCGGGAATTGAAACTGGGCTCAAGGTCATGTTCGTCGCATCAGCCCACCATTTCTAGCGAATCGTCTTGAAACTTTCCTTATATTTAGTACCCAATTAGTACTAATTGGTACCACCCATGAAATGGTACCGCTATGAAACCCACCCTAATAATGGGTAGCTCTTTTGATCATCACGTTTCGGGGCGAAACATTGCAAAATGAATGGCTGCAATTTTGGTTGCCTATATAACATTATATTTCAGACTGCCATTGTCGTTGAATAGAGGCAACTAAAAACATTTTGAACTTAGAGATATTTAATAATATTATTTAGAATATTATTAGGACAGATACAAATATTCTGGTTTTAGATTGGTTTAGAATAGTTAGAAATTCGGGTAGATATATTAATTTTTTCTCATATCATTCCAGTAGTCAAAATAAAAAACACTGTTTTGGCAGTAAAAATAGAAGAAAAATATTAAATTCAAAACTTACCCCCAAAGATTTAAAAATATCAATAGTTTTGAATAATGGTTTTCCATAAAATTTACTTAATTGTTTATAATTTGGTTCTTGGTCAAATCATATCAGTAATGTTCCTTCTGTACAACCTGTTTTGTTTTTAAAAATTTCTTATATGTATAATGGATTTACCATCTAGTTTAACATTCACTTTAAAATGTAATAACATTAGATTTGCAAAATATAATTTGTTCAAATTTAATAATTGTTTTTCTTTTGTTAAAGAAAAATCGTCGTTGGTTTTAAATTCTGGGGTTGTTTATTCTATTCCGTGTTCTTGTTGTCATTTATTGTATGTTGGTCAGTATGGTAATTATTTAGAAACTACAATTTCGTTACAAAACTCAGACGTAAAAACTAATAAATGAAGGTGTGCATTAGCTCAACATGCTGCTCAGGAAACCCTATTAATTTGATTTTGGTAAAATTTTGGGTATTTGTAAAACGCAACGAATTGGAAGCTTTTTGGAAATACTGTTTATTAATGAATTAAATACAAGTAATTTTATTGAATTGACGAAGAAAATCTAAGAATTATTTATACAAAATTATTAATGTTTTAAAATCTTGAAAAGATTTGACATAATTTTTGATTAATTTACTTGTTCATTATCAGTATTTTGTCTCATTTTTAACGATGTGTTTAACAAAGTTTCATCTGTTCACGTTGTTTGTTTATTTAGTTAATATTTATGAATAAATTATATTATTTATATAAAAAAATATTAATATTAACAAAAATACTTTAATCTGTTTTGTTGTTATGATTCTCAAAAGTTAAAATAAAACTTAAAAAATAATATAGTTGATAACAAATTCAACGTAAAATATTTTGCAACTTCTACATCCAAATTGTCTTTATTTGCCTCTATGCAATGCGAAAGACACTTGTGCGGCACTAAGAAATGTAATACCATGTAGGCAACCAAAATTGCAGCCATGCATTTGCCAATGTTTCGTCCCGAAAGGTTATTGTCAAAAGAACTACCCGTAAATAGAGTAGGTTTCATTGACCTACCAATTGCGAGGTTGGTGGTACCAATTAGTACTAATTGCGTACTAAATATTTGGAAAGTTTCAAGGCGATTTGCGACAAGTACTGGGCTGAGACGTCGGACGTGACCTTCGGCGACTTTCAATCTTCGATTTCAAGGAGAGACCTTTGAGGGACGAATTGCGGGGTTGGTAGTACCAATTAGTACTAATTGGGTACAACACGTTTGTAAAGTTTCAAGGCGATTCAATCATCGATTTCAAGGAGTTCCTTTGAGGTACCAGTTGCGGAGTTGGTGTTACCAATTAATACCAATTGGGTACTAAATATTGCCAAAGTTTCAACTAGATTCGCGACAAGTGGCGGCTGAGGTGACGGTCAAAGGAGCTACTCCTAATTAGGGAGTGGTACCAATTGCGGGGTTGGTGGTACCAATTAGTATTAATTAGGTACAAATTATTTGGAAAGTTTCAAGGCTATACGCGACAAGTGGTGGGCTGATGAGACGTACACGAGTATTTGGGAGTATTTGAGACGTACACGTGATTTTAAATATTTTCGAACGCGTAATGTATACGCGTAAAATATTGAAATAAATTAATAAATCAGTAAAATAAAAGAAAAATGCCTGTATATAATAAACTTTAATTACGAAAAATTAATTAAATTAATTTAATTGAACTACAATAACATAATAGTTATTTATGAAATTTCAATCACTATAGCTGTCATCAATCTCGTCTTGCTCCAGATCAGGTGCAAATAGCAACGAAAGTACTTTACACACACGCAGACGCACACGCGCACACACGCATCTCCCCCCAGACACACACATACACCTAAAATGAAATTTCCGCTAAAATCTCAAAAAAAATCTGATGTGGCCAGGCACATCAGTGTCTGCATTACAATTAAACCAGGATTTGACAGATATTTTGATACTATTGACAGTAGGTATTGTCAAAGCATCAGCATTTGACACTACCTACAGTCATTAGAATAATAGTTATTTATGTCACAAGTGCCGAAAGTACGGAATAGCGCGACGAGCGGTGAAGCGGCGCGTCACGGAAGGCGTCGCCGTCGCATGTGAGCGAGTCGCGCTATGTAGTTTTCGGCAAGAGTGACATCAACGTTTTTTGTGTTGCCTTTTGAGAAATATGTACTTAAAAAATAATAATAAAGTTGTTATATTCCTGTATAGAAAATGTTGGTACCACTTCGACGAAACGTCAAGTTTAAAGAGCTAATTCAAATTCTGACAGACTTATATTTGTTCATGACACTGTAGATGTCACATCCGTACCAACATACTAAAATAAAACTACACTCATCGCTATACTTTATTTACAATTTTCTCTATTTAACGTTTTTGGAATTAGATACAACAACGGGTTGATATTTCTTATCAACAAACACTCAAATTAATGATCTTATTTTATTTGAAATTTGTATTTTGTACTTTGCCGCACTAAAGCGGCAACGTTTCATAGCGGTTCTCTAACTTCTGATGAAATCAGCTGTTTTCGAGTGTGACAGCACAAAAAATATTTTTCTACTTTGCGTTCGTTATAAGCTCATAACGAAACCGCTTTCGGTGGCGTTATGAAAACAGTTAGATATAATTCCTTGATTTATGACAATTATATCTAACAAATGTCATAGGCCTCATTAGCTCAGATGGGAGAGCATTGTGCTAGAAACGCAAAGGTCCCTGGTTCAAATCCAGGATGTGGCTGTAATTTTTGATTTATTTAAAATTTACATCCCTCCTGTATATCACCATATTATTAATCTAGATCACAAAGTTTCAGTAACTTTTTGTTTTTGTTTTTTGTTGATGAAATTGACGTCAAGTGTCAAATAAGGCTGGCATCTGAATCGCTATTGGCTCGCCTCAATTGTATTTGTGAATTTTACTACAACTACCAACTGTTGAAGAAAAAAATTACACTAGATTGGTGTGGCAAAAAATGTCGCAAAGTAGAAAAAATAGTATATAACACCCGTTTTATAAGACGCATTGGCGCACTCGTTCCAACAAAACAACTCATGCGCCAATTTTTGTCTTATAAAACTTGTATTATAATATACTATTGTCAAATCCTGACTACTGTAGTTTCATATCAATGCAGACGCGTCCGATCTCGATCAAATAGAATTTGCTCTTGCAGCTAAACTATTAATTTTACCAATAAATGTCATAGGCATAAATTATTCAAAATTTCCTCTACTTTAATTTAGTATTTAACTATTTTGACGAAATTACCGAAATGGCGGCTCATTTGCAAAATCCTTGAAAAAGGCTTAGAATAAACTACTATTACCAGATCCTTTGGACCCTTTTGAACCAAAAGCTTTTCAGCTAGTTTGGTCATGAAACTTCTAAATATGAAGTTTCGTCCCGATACCTTTAGTAGTTTCTCCGGAATCGTCGCCACAAAAATCGGGTAAAAATCGGGATTCGCAAACACACACACAGACATTTTTTTGTACCTTGGTCAAAAATGTTCAGGGGACCGAAAATACCTATTTCCGCTAAAATCTCAATTTTTTTTCGTCATGATTACATTACTGCATATGATAAAGTAAAAAATTCTTACTCTATAGACGTTATTTTCCGTTATCTTTGTAAAAAATGACAACCCTTATGTTTTTGTATTCAGAATATCATCCTGATCAATTTCAAAGACGACGCCAAATCCGGAAAGCCCGGAAGTCATAATGACGTTGAGAATACCAAAATAAATCAATTTTTGTGTCTAATAAAACTCCTCAAAAAAATTTTGTAAGACTTTATGAATAAATAACGATACAAAATTGCTTTTGGGGATAGCAGCCAAACGGAAGGCGAATTAAAACAACACGCTAATTTGTTCAATACCTAAGCTTTCGGCAAAGATTTTTGCCGTCTTCAGAGGGTACGATATAATAACAAAACCATTAAAATAAATACAGTAACAACAAACCACTTACTTACAACTAGACGCGAGTGGGCAGCTACAGGACGGTATATTTGTGGATGGTTTATAGTTGTGGCGAGGGTATATTGAGTTCGATACATTATTATTTACTCAAACTATGTATATATTTATAACTATATATTTTACTATATTGAGTTAAACTACAATCTAGAGTCTTTTTGCGAGCAACATGTGGTATCACTGGAGTTACTGTCAACTTAGTAAGATTAGGATAAAATCTAATTGTGAACAATTCAACACTAATATGTATTATAAAATCTCACATAAGAATCAACGTTTAGTGGCGGTATCTGATACCGCTAGGTTAGGATTGAAACCAAGTTATAATGTCGGTGAAATTGTTTATTAGAATAAATTATACTTAGTACAACAGGAAGAATTACATATGACGGAGGATATAGTTTTGATAGTGTGCAACTTATTTATGTAAGACAAAGTCGGACGCGACATACAAAAAATTATAGTCTTTTTATTGGCGCGACCAGAATTCTGTTCAAAATGTTATTGAAACCGTTATCTCAGCTTTGGATGTACTACTATACCTTACTACGTGTATGCTTATATTCAGTATTCGAAGTAGTGGTAGATATCGTGTAGGTGTGGTCGTCGCATAATTTCTTATTCAGGTAAATGTAGTAGTTGTATTATATTTGAAAAGGGAATTTGATATCTAGTAGACGAGAATAATGCACGATAACTTACCTCTCTGTGTGATGTTCATCGCCTGTATTAAGGGGGGACCACACCCTGAGCATTATAAACAAAGTTAAAATTTGAGATTTTTTAAAGGACCTAATTACCAAGATGAAACCTCCGGGATTTTGTATGTTATAAACATATATTTTTACTATTTTTGACAATGTTTTAACATATAAATATATATACAGATAGTCCACTTACAACCTTGCTCGTATAACACTGCGAAAAAAAAACACGCGTTACTGACTGCCATCGCCGAGCAGCACTGGAATGTGAGAAAGTATAATTTAAGGTGGATTCTCTAATTATAATTACATTGGCTACAGCGTAGGATTTTTTGAAATTTTGAAAAATTATGGAAATGGTGGGATTTTGAAAAAAAAAGATAACGTGTTTTACCCTTAATTACGTGCACTTAAACGCTTATAAATAATCAAAAAAATTAAATATCGAAAAAATCCTATGCTACGCTGTAGAGAATATATTTCCATTTACAAAAAATTAATAAATAATTAAATATGACGAATAGTTTCCGAGTTCCAGTGGCGTTAAGTATAAAAAACGTGGTCTTGAGAAACATGAGTTTAAACATTTCAGTTATATTTACAATGTGTTAAAGTAAAAACGTTTTTATCTAACCTTTGGTCATCAATACTGGATCCATATCAATCCCTTCAGTTTCGATAAAACTGTATAATCATGGAGTTTTGACAAAACTCACGACTTTCGTAGTGGCGATAAGCTGTTGTGCATCTTTTGTGCTATCGTAACGTTTTACTTTCGCCTTGTTGGTTCGCTTTTCGTCGATGTGGTGGCATATGTTAACGCTGTTTTATCTAATGTTTACGTTCATTAACTGCATCATCAACAAGATGCTGTTATACCCATCGTTGAACAGACTGACTGCGGTCTATGAGGCAAAATCAGTGGTGAGCTTTCCGCAAAACCTTGTTTTCGGAGCGATCGATCAGGTGACGGAATCCAGACATTAGTTAATATTTTGTGTGAATCCTTTGCTCCTTTTAAATAAATCGTCCGAAGTGCGCAGAACATATAAGGGTCGAATCGCATACTGAACAATTTGCGGCAAAGGATCAGGATGAGCATAGTCTAAGGGTGGGCGATCTTGAAAATCGATCTTTTGATAATCGATCAGATTGATCTTTTGATGATCGATCTGATAGATCTTTTAGTTATCGATCTGTTAGTTATCCCACAGTCAAGTATGATACGTGTCCCGCAACGTACGTGGTTGATTTGCTGGTAAGAAACTCAAATGGTGAGTTGATGCTAGTTGAAGATGATGGTGAACACGTCGAAGTAAATTAAACACCATAAAAACTTGTGGACTGTATATTACTGGACTGTTGAATATAACGTACAAAGGGTACAAAGTATGACAGTCATCTCCACGAATGCACACTAGCGACTGCGCAAGCACAGCCAATCGTTGCGGGTAGTGGCAAAAACATGCAGTGGTACCAACATGAATACTTTTAACTAACAAACTAAAGAAATACTTTTGACTAACAAACTAAACATATCGCCGGCCTTGAAAGTACAATCTTTCAAAAAATAAAACGAACAAAACAATAAAATAAATCATAATGTGAATGAAAATAACTCAGATAAAAACTTATCATTGTCTATGTTGTAACCGGAAGTGTATAGAGTCCTGATAATGCTCTTTTGAACACACCGTTAGACGTTCGAACTGTGGCCACACGCACTACACCATCCTTTCCAGGGTGAACATCTATAATTCGGCCCATTGGCCAATGCTGCGGCTTGGCGTTGTCTTCTTTGACGATGACCAACACACCTGGTTTTAACTGTTGTGGGTGTTGTCGTGTCCACTTATTCCTTTGTTGAAGCTGATGAAGGTATTCCTTCGACCATCGTCGCCAGAAACTTTGGACTGTCTGTTGTAGTACCTTGTATTTGGTAAGTCGATTGATTGGCCCTTCTACTTCTTCTTCAGGAAGCGATGTTAACTTGCCTCCAATTAAAAAGTGCCCCGGGGTAAGTGGTTCAAGGTCATTGGGATCATTGGACATAGGACAAATAGGTCGGGAATTTAGTATTGACTCAATTTGGCTAAGTATAGTCGAAAATTGTTCCCATGTCAAATGTGTGGAACCGATAGACCGTGTTAAATGATGTTTGGTTTGCTTTACAGCAGACTCCCAAATGCCGCCAAAGTGAGGTGTTCGTGGAGGTATGAAATGCCAATTGACTTGATTTTCTAACAAATAACCTTTAAATTTTTCATCTTTATGCACCGTTTCAATTGTTTCGCACATGTCACGTAAATAATTTGATGCGCCTACGAAATTCAAACCATTGTCAGACCATATGTTCTTTGATATTCCTCTGCGAGCAAAAAATCTTTTTAATGCATTTAGAAATGATACAGTGCTCAAATCCCCAACTAATTCTAAGTGTATCGCCTTAGTACTAAAACATATGAACACACATACATATGACTTTACTAGTTTTCTAGTACGTAGCGTACCATCCTTAATCATAAATGGTCCTGCAAAATCTACTCCACTATTCAAAAATGGACGTGAGCATTCCACCCTACCGGCAGGTAAGTGTCCCATTATAGTTTCTGATACCTTAGGTTTTACCTTAAAGCATTTTATACAATTATGTAATATCTTTTTTATAACATTTTTTGCGTGTAGAATCCAAAACCTAGACCTAACTGCAGATAAAGTAGTTTGGATGCCACCATGTAGAGTTCTTTCATGTTCATAGCGGATTAATAGATATGTAAAATCGTGTTTGCTTGGTAATAACATTTGATGCTTATAATCATACTCTATATTTGCATGCAATAATCTTCCTCCTACTCGAATGATTCCTTCTTCATCCAAAAATGGATTTAAACTTTTAAACTTACTAGCCTTGGAATCTGACCTTTCATGTTTTAGATTCTTTAGTTCTGTGCTAAATTCTTGCATCTGAATGTGCTTGACTAATGCTTTCATTGCCTGATCTATTTCTTTGCAAGTTAAATAACCTGTGATCTTGTTTGATCCATTTTTGTGAGACCTTAGATTGTTTGCAAACCTTAAACATAATGCAGTTATCCTCAATAGGTGCTGAATATCAGAAAATTTTTGAAAAATGCCAAAATGATCGATAGCTAAACAATTAATATTTTCTTGCAAATTTCTTTTTTCTGGTAAATCGCTAGATTCTTGGGGTTTCTGTACTGGTTGTGCTGGCCAATAGTCGTAATTTTGTTGAAGCCATTGCGGACCATACCACCATAGATTAAAGTTGCCCAAATCACGTGGATTACATCCTCTTGACAGAATATCTGCGGGATTGTCTGCTGAAGGTACATGATGCCATTCACAATCATTGGTAAGACTTTGTATTTCCGAGACCCGATTGCAGACGAACGTTTTCCATGTGCCTGGTTCCTTTGATAACCAATCCAAAACGATTCTTGAATCGGTCCACAGACAAATCTTGTCAAATGTGACCTTTAAAGCGTTTACAGCCTTTTGAAATAATCGTGAAAGTAATAGAGCACCGCAAAGCTCCAACCTTGGGAGTGATATCACCTTTAGAGGTGCTACTCGAGATTTTGAACATAATAGGCTTGTCCATACTTCGTTGTGGTTGTTCACGGTTCTGATGTATAAGCATACACCATAAGCTATTTCTGATGCATCCGTGAAGCCGTGCATCTCTATTCGTATGTAAGTTGATAAAACTACCTTTCGTGGTACTTCAATAGTTTTGATGCTTGTAAAGTCTAGAAAAAATCTCATAAAATCCAAATTGTAGTCGTTTGGTATTGGCGCGTCCCATTCGACCTTCAATCTCCATAGTTTTTGTAAAATGACCTTAGCTTTTATTACTACTGGCCCTATAAGACCTAACGGATCAAAAATCTGACTAATAATTGATAGCAAACTGCGCTTAGTTAATCCTGGAGGTAGATCTATGGATGTAGTGAATTGAAAATGATCTTGTCGTGCATTCCAAAGTATTCCCAATGTCTTGACTGTTTGTTGTTCATTCGTAAAGTGAAAATCTTGTGTGTCAGAATTACAAATATCTTGATTATTCGATATCAATTGATCTAAAATAAATCCACCTGATGCAAGTATTTTTGTGATCTCAGTTTTCAGAAGCTTCAAACTGTCAACATCATCGGTCCCTGTTATAAGGTCGTCAACATAGAAGTCAGTGAGAATGACTTCGCTCGCTGTAGGAGATGCTGTTTTATTATTAATTGCAACTTGCTGAAGTGCTCTTATGGCTAAGAAGGCTGCAGGCGCTGTACCATAAGTAACTGTACTTAACTCATAATGTGCAAGATTTTCATTAGGGTTTTCTCTCCAAACGATACGTTGCAGCTTTCTTTGAGATGGTTTTATGTTTATTTGCCTATACATCTTCGTAATGTCGCCCTTTAAAACATATTGATGTTTACGAAATCGAATTAAAATAGAAAATAAATCGTCCTGTATGGTTGGACCTACGTGTAAAATGTCATTTAAAGATAATCCTGACTGTGACTTCGCGCTTGCGTCGAACACTACTCTTAGCTTCGTGGTACTGCTACTTGCCTTGAAAACTCCATGGTGTGGCAGATAACAGATACCTTCTTCATTGGTGATGATATCTTCATCATGCAATTTCGTCATGTGTCCTAATTTTTCATACTCACTCATGAATCCTTTATAGAGACGGGCGTAATCATCCTTTTTTTGCAGTTTACGTTCCAAGAGAAAGAAACGTCTCTTGGCTATTTCTAGCGTGTCCCCTAGCTCTTTAGGATCTTTTTTAAATGGCAATGCGACAGTAAATCGTCCAGTTTCGTCTCTGGAATAGTTCTGTATGAAGTGGTCCTCGCAGTATTGTTCGGCCGTTGTGTACAATCGTGCAGTTGAAGTAGGAAGCTCTTCCAAAGCCCAAAATTTAGTTAATTGATCGTTTATATTAGCTTCAGTTGTCGCCAACAAACATTTATTGGTTATTTCGAAATTACTAAATCGTAGCTCGCCCGTTACTAACCATCCTAGTTTAGTATTTTGCAATATTGGTTGCTCTTTGCCTAACTTTATTTGACCTATAGCCAATAAATCGTAAAATACTGATGCTCCTAATAAAATTTGTATTTTGTTCGATAAATAGAAATCTGGATCAGCTAGTTGGATTCCTTCAGGAATGTCAAGAATTGTAGGATCAATTGATTGTGCTGGTATGTTACCTGTGATGCTGTCTAGCACCAAAAAATATAAATCTCTTTGAAAATTGTTAATAGCTGATTTTATGTGGGTTTTAACCTTCTGGGTTATATTGGTAGTTGATTCACTTATGCCTGTGATGGGAAAATTGATTTTGATGGTTGGTAACTGTAGACGGTTTACTAAATTGCTTGAAATAAAATTGCTTTGTGAACCACTATCAAGTAGGCATCTGGTAGGTATCCATTTGTTGTCTTTCGCTTTGATTAAAATATTAGCTGTTGCTAGTAAAACCATAGAGCTGTCGTTATGACTATGAGCATTAATATTCACATTGTTGACGTTGTTTTCATCAGTAGATTTGCATTTGTCGCTATCGTTTTGATTATTGATATGTAAAAGTGTGTTATGCTTACGTTTGCATATCTTGCATGATCCTACACAAGTATGATTTTTCATGAATGGTCTTAAACAATTCAGGCATAGCTTCTGTCGTTTAGATGCATTGATTCTTTCAATGATTGATAGGTTTAAAAACTCTTTGCAATGGTAGATTAAATGTTCTTGCTTACAGAAGTAACAAGTAGGTGATTTATTTGCAGAAATATGACTATACGATTTTGAATTTGTAACTGTATTTGATTTTTTATCGTTAGAATTTGAACAGTAAAGAGACTCTAATAATTGGCTTCTTGAATTCAAAAAGCTTGAAAATTCTTCTAATGTTGGTACAGTATTCGGTGTAAGTTTTGTCTCCCATTCACGCTTACTGTGGAAGTCCAGCTTAGAAGTAAGAACGCAAATCAATATCGCATTCCAGGAGTCTACTGGTTCGTTTAATTTTTTCAAAGCGTTAATATGCCTATTGAAAGTATCCAAAAATTGTCTTAGAGTTAAAGAATTTTCCTTTTTAATTGCAGGTAAATCTAAGATAGCTTGCACGTGACCATTAATGATCAACCTTGTCTTCTCGTATCTTTGTTTTAACAAATCAAGAGCAATTTCATAGTTGGCTTCTGTTATTTCAAGAGAATGAATTAAATTTAGTGCTTCACCCTCCAAACACGATATTAAATAATGGAACTTTTGAATTTTATCTAAATGGCCTTGTTTGTGTATTAATGACTCAAAAGTTTCTTTGAAATTTGTGTAATCATTGTAGTTACCTTTGAAGCGAGGCAAATTTAATTTTGGAAGATTTACTTGCGATACAGTTGAACTTACAATAGAACTGTCTACACTTTTTGCAGCCTTAAAACTGTCGATTATGTTTTGAGCAGAAGCAGTTGCAGAAAAGAAACATGTCTCGAAATTTTCTCTTTCATTTTGTTCGTCGTCATTGTTGACAATAGTTTCAATTTGTGACTGACAGGTATCGAACTCGTCATAAAGAATTTCAATTTTATCGAGTCGTTGTGATAGTTCTGTAACGTCACGATCGATTTCAAAAGTGTTTGTACTAATATATGTTTGGAAACGCGTCACTTTGGCTACGATTTGTGTTCTTTGCGATTTTAGTTTAGCGTACTCTGACTGTATCTTGTGCTTAGCCATATTGAGTCAAAAGGAAAACAAAATATAAAGGGACTTACGGTAACGAAGGATAGTTGCACTACTATTGCGGCAGGCGTACCTATGCGTGAACGTTGTTTTGGCGCCGTCTTGACAAGATCGTGTAGAATGCAGCGTCAGCGTGTTGTGTACAGTGTGTATCAGCGTTGAATCTGACCGATCGATATTCGATGTCGTCGGTTACTCGTACTCGGCTCGATGCGACCATAAAATGGTTGATTTGCTGGTAAGAAACTCAAATGGTGAGTTGATGCTAGTTGAAGATGATGGTGAACACGTCGAAGTAAATTAAACACCATAAAAACTTGTGGACTGTATATTACTGGACTGTTGAATATAACGTACAAAGGGTACAAAGTATGACAGTCATCTCCACGAATGCACACTAGCGACTGCGCAAGCACAGCCAATCGTTGCGGGTAGTGGCAAAAACATGCAGTGGTACCAACATGAATACTTTTAACTAACAAACTAAAGAAATACTTTTGACTAACAAACTAAACAGTACGTATCATCAAAAGATCGATCAAATCAATCTTTGCGATCTGATCGATCTTTCGATCTTCAAATAAAAAGGCCGAGAGATGGATCAATCGTTTTTTTTTTACCCAGCTCTAGCATAGTCCGTCAAACCACTGGAGTCCTTTGCCTGACGATAAGAGCGCCAAACCACATTTTTTTCTAAAGCGGTATGGCCCAATTCTAACTACTTGAAGACAAGCGTGTTGCTACTGTTAACTTCGTAAGCATTGCAAACAATCAATGGGCTAGAATTCATACAAGGATCATGCTCAATCGACATTTTGAAGCCAAGACCGCAAATACTTGATCCAGAGAATGTCGGATTATTAGGTACCTCAAGTTTTACATTTCTCATTCTCGGAGATTGCAACAAACTTACCTACACAAAATTTTAAATTCTATATCCAAAGCTAGTTTGTTGTTTTCCTGACTTAGCGCCCCTTTTACAATACAATAATCCTGCTGTATATCTCCCTGTAAAATTCGTTTCGATATGGTTGCAACTGTTTCCCAATCTGGCTAGACGCGCTGCTCTGCTTTCAGCTATAACTACGTGTCGAGTTGGAATATTATAAAACCATTTCGGAACTAATTTCTAGACATAATGAGGATGAAAAAAGAAAATGAGGAAAAGAAAGGAAAAAGAAAATTTCAAGTTGTCGGGGTGGGGTCACAAGATCAAATACTAAACTCACAATACAAAGAAACAAATTGTGGCTATATTCTTGTTATATTCCTATAAGATAATGCTCAAAGGCCCCAGTCACTGTCCAAATGCAATCTCCACAAAAAAAAATGGGTGCGATTTAAGCTTGCATTATTTAAATATATAAGTGCATTAAAAAAGTAATAATGTGCATTAAATAAATTTGAATAAGTTACATACAATTTTTTATAATGAGCAATATTTAATTCATTTTGTGCCCTAGAATGGCTGACTTGTGCATTAAAATAATACATACTGAGCATTAAATAAATATGAATATGTAACATAAAATTTTTTATAATGAGCAATATTTAATTCATATTGTGCCCTAGAATGGCTGACTTGTGTATTAAAGTAATACATACTAAGCATTAAATAAATATCAATATGTTACATAAAAAATATTATAATGAGAATTATTTTCGTCCGTCATGGTTCCCTAAAATTGGTAAAAATTAACTTAAATCATTAATTACACAATCAGAAGAAAAAAACATCGAAACTAACTTTGTTTTTGTATTACTAAATTTAACGTCTCCATACCTACATAGCCATATCAAATATTTTCATTTGTAGGTTCTATCTCTATTATCGGATTCATAAAATGAAAAATGGATAACCCGGGGTGTTAAGAACATAACCGGAAAAATATAATTTGAATTAAAACAAAATCTGATGTGGCCAGCCCATTACCTACTTTATCATACAGCAGTGCCTCGTCATGGCACGCATCTGCATGTCGAATTCGCGTGCAACGCACACGCTGACAATACCATCAATAGAATCAAAATATCTGTCAAATCCTGGCTAACTAGTTTTAATGCAGACAAGATCTTGACCAAATAGAATTTGATCATGCAGTTAAACTATGAATATTAGCAAAACATTTTTACAAGTTTAATTTATTATCTAACTATCTTGACAAAATTACTGAAATGGCGGCTCATTTGCAAAATCGTTGAAAAAATGCTAAGAGTAAACCATTTTACAAGAAATCCCAACCAATGTTTATATAATTTAGAAAATATTTTTTTTCCATTAGAAAACAAACGTTTTCATTAATTGTTTATTGTAAAAATATTACTTTGTTTTTGGGTTGTTGATGTATATATGATGTATGTTGATGTATGTATAAAAACCCCGCACACGTGTTATATATGTTTCATTTTATAAAACTAATAATTATTAGATAGCAAGTTAAAATTGAACACGGAATAAACGTGTTTGAAACGAAATGGTACTTAAAAAAATATTGACAAAATTGTACAGCATCTAATTCTACTAAATACGTGTGCAAAAAGAATTTCTTATTACGACAGTTTCCTAAACAATTAATAAATAATCAAGTATAACAACAAGCAGTAGAACAACACATTGGATACATATGATACAACACACATATTCTTATACATGCTATAAGGGTTTAAACTTTAAACTATTACTAAAATCGCCTTTCCTCAAACGCGAGCGATTTGGTATATTTGAGGTTATGATTGTAACTAGAATTATATTTTACCCTATATACTGATTTATTAAAAGAAAATAAAACAGTTCACTTCCCTGTCAAACCAATTTTTATGACTCCGTTATAACGTTTTATTTAGCTGACACCGAAACCATAGGTCAACGACAGGACTAAGCTGTACGATACACATAAATGCGCTACGGGTTGCAGAACTTAATGCACACTATAATCTCTCCAGGGCGCATTATAATTTTCTCATGGTATAATTTAGATTATTGAATGCTCTTACCAAATTTTCAAATGCTGATTTATTTAAACTATTGTACAAATATTTTTTTAATTAACAATTATTTTTTGAGATGCACATTATATTTTTATAGAGGTAACGATTGTATTGCACATTTATTTATTTAAGTGCACAAATATATTATGAAAGCAATAATCAAATATGTAAATGTAAATTATTTATTCTGATGCACATATTATAAATATATTGCACATTTATTGTTTTTAATGCTCAAGGCATTTTTTGCATTGCTCAAATATTTTTTGTATTGGTCAAATATTTTAACAAATGCTTACAATAAATGCACGTTTCATTTTATATATTGCGCAAATATTTGTACTGAAAAAAATGTGGTTATGTATGCTCTATTAGTTATGTTCTTTTACGTGTAACATCAATGCCACCAATTTTACAAACTTAAAATGTCACAATTTGCTAATTGTAACAGCAAAACAGTGCGACAATGTGCCAATTATGACCGCATAGTAGAACAAAAAATTATTTATTGAATAATACTTGCTGAGTAATAAAATAAGCTTCAGCGGAGAAAAGGTGAAATTGTAATGTAAAAACTACCTCTTATGCGACAACATTGAAACGAGTGCCTAATCCGTAATTTGAAATGGGTGAAATGGATAAATTTGGGAATTCATCAATTAACTGCGTCAAAATCGGTATCAGAGGTTTCTATTTTCTAGCAAGGTGCCCAAACTGCATCGAATCGCACAGGCCGCGAGCAAATTGCCCAGCAATCATCGTTTCTTCGTTCGTCGCGTCCGAGTTCGTCGTGAATCCGACGTATACGGGGCGCGGAGACCTAGCCTTTTAAAAATAGGTCGCTGCCAGTGTAAGACGGTAAAAGCGAAATACACGCCGAAAACTGTTACGACCACGTAGCACTGGCCCGGCCTCGCCGCGCTGCATGCATTTTGCTAGATTCGACGAAAGTCACAATCAAACTTTCTTTCGTCAAAATATACTTTCGACTGAATTTACGAAACGATATACTAGTGGACCTATTGGGTAGATCAGTGAATCGGTAGATCGCAGGAATCGATAGACCGCCTATATAGCTGTCTATAAAAATACTTCTTATGCAAAATCAAATTTTCAAGTTGTAAAGTATGGACTTATTAACCACAAAAAAAGTTGGCTCAAAAATAGATATAGATATAATTTGTCCCAATAAATTTGATTTTTTTGAACGGTGTTTTTAATTTTCAAGTTTAATAATTTAATAATAATAGGTAGGGTGTTAAATAAAAGTATAAAAATATATAATTCTCAGACAACCTAGTTAAATTGCATAAAATTAAGTAATTTTAACAAACTTTGGTTATTCATCATAATCCATGCAAATTACAACGACAAATTGAATTGTTTTCTTTTTTTCAAGTGACAGACATGATCTGAATAAAAATTTAGAAACATGACAAATTATAGACCCCTTGCAGAAGACCAAGATTGTCTTCAATTGGGCTATTTTTTGTGGTAGATTCATAGAGACAACTTTTTGTCAACTTGTATATTTTGTTTCCAGCACCACTGAGCTTATTTACATGGACTACAAATACATATAAGCATTATTTGTTAAAGTTACTCAATGCCAAGTGCGGAAGACCCAAATGTTGCATTACAGTAATATTTTTATACTATTATCTCAATACTTATTGTTAAAAATTTCAAACTTTACAAATACACCGTACGGGTTGGGTGGACAGTACTTATACAGATTGGTATTGTAGATTCAACAGAATTCAGAACAGATTCAGAACAATCTAGGTAGATTTAGTACCTGGATATATAATAGGTGTTTGTTGGACCAGCAGTAAAAGCAATTAGGTATCCCTCTAAGCATGCGCAATGAAGATTTTGGGATGGCATTACGCATGCGTAAGAGTAAGACTGTGCTTTATGCACTTATTTTGTTGCCGCTCGAACAAACCTATTATGTATAATAAGAATTGCATTTTTAAATAACATTTTCTCTTACTATTTAGTTAATATAAGATAACTGGTTAAATACATAAATATTAAATATTAAATTATGTATTAAAACATCAAGGGAAAAAATAGATAATAATAGTGAAAATAATTCAAACCTTGTATTAAGTATATTATGTAGACATACTTTATAGTACTTTAATTAATGTACAAACAAAAGCAAAAATTATTAGTGAAGTGATAAATAATGAAATAGACAATAATAAATAATAATGTAAAAATATGATTGAGGCTAAAATAGTTATTTTTGTCCGACATGGTCATAAAGTGACATTTTACAACTTAAGATACCGGGGCAACAACTGCTCCTTAACGCCCGCGCGGGCGTTAGGGTGCCATGGTTATATGTCAAATATTTGTCATTCAAATTGTAAATTTTAAGTTTTCAATGTCAATTATTGGCGATTAAGGTTCTAAATTTGACAATTAATTATCTGTACTGTCACTCGGCAATGTCAATTATTGGCGATTAAGGTTATAAGTTCGACAATTAATTGTCTGTATTGTCACTCAACTCCAAATTGTTTGTATTGTTATTCAACTCCGTAGATACGCATATCACTTGATAATGTCAAAATATTTATTTTTCTACTTTGCGTTCGTTATGAACTCGAACGAAACCGGTTTCGGTGTCGTTATGAAAACACTAAGTCACAAACATTTGGTAACTTTTAGTTTTCCACGACTGATGATATTGACGTCAAGTGTCAAATAAGGCGGACATCTGGCTGACATCTCAATCGCTATTGGCTCGCGTCAATCGTATTTGTGAATTTTAGTACAACTACCAACTGTTGAATATGAAACTACTCTAGATTGAAAGATGACAACCGCAATTTTTGAAATATATGTAAATTTAATGTCGCAAAGTAGAAAAAATAGTATATAACACTCGTTTTATAAGACGTATTGCCGCATATGTACTATAATATTATTCAAACGGAGGAACAAAACCATTGTAGGACATAAAATTTTGTATGCACCTCGGGCATTACTTGATGTTTATATTGTCGGGCGACTTAAAAAGCTCGAGGGCCAATAGGCCCAAGTATTATGTACCAAGGGCATTACACGGATGTTTATGCCCCGAGGGTGACCGCTCGAAATAAAGTCGAAATTTCTGTCTTCAGATTCCGATTGTACGCAGAAAAGCATACCAGTAACAGTTATCGTATATTTTGTTCATTGTTGGTCACATAGCTTAGATTATTGATTGTATTTTTGACAAATTAAGTAGGTACTTGAAAAAATGTGAAATTCTCTGGTATCCAGACTAATAAGTTAATTCATTATTTTTTTCTATTAAGCTAACAAGTGTTGTAAGTAAATTTATTGTAGTAAAACCAAATGAAAAAGTAGATATATAAATTGCTAAAATTATATTCTAGAGACTGAATACAGAACACACTATACATTGCGTATAGATACTACGGAACCATATCGCTAACGTGTACAGCGGCTATATATTATTGCTATGTAATTCAAAAAGTACCAACAAATTTTGATCGTACTTTTATATCTATGAATTATTTAAACTCCAATAAATAATCCAGAGTCGGATCAGATTTTTTTCATATTTATTTCGCTTATATTTGTTTGTTCATTAATTTGAATTCGCTTTTATGCAAACGTATTTCAAGTGTGCAGGAGCTCCGATGCACAGTTGACGACATTGGGCATTTATGTTTTAAACTTGTGTTGGAAGTATTTCTTGATGTTGAGGTATGAATATTTTTGTACATGTTTTTATGATTTTTATTTAATAACGCAATAATTGGGATACCATTGTGGTGCCTATTTGTATGAAAGGTCATTCGTATTAAATTCAAACTATATCAGATTTACTTACACCACGGTCAGTTTTATTTCTGTTATAAAAGTTACTTACAATCTAACCCCGATTGTTATGACAATGTCATAAATGTTTTTAAAATGCAGAAAGGAGCATTGAGTTCATATAAATGATATTGTAAAAAATATAGTTTAATAAATGATAGGAGTTAAATAAAACCCTCTTAATTTTGCAATAATATTTACTTTGGTACTAGTTTTGATCAACAGATCATCATTAGTCAAAAAGCAGAAAAATACAAAACAATCAAAAGAAAGAACGCAAAACTGTAATATGAAAAATCACTGATGGATCATCCTGTTGCCTGTTTTAATTGATTTTGACTGTAAGTTTAACATTTTTAAGGCATATTTAAGTGTTTTTTTCTGTTACAGTTTTACGTGATTTTTTTTCTAGCTGTTGGCTGTTGATGATCTGTACATTAAAACTAGTACTAAAGTAAATATACTTGTAAAATTAAAAGTTTTTATTTAACTCCTATTCTTTATTAAATATTTTTGCAATATGGACCCGTAACTATTGTATTTATTTATTGTTTGTTGTTTAAATGTACATTTAGTATAACTAATGAAAGTAGTATGCATTTTTCAAAATTTTGATATTTAATGACCACTGCACCTTGTGTACAGATGCACCGCACACCATTGGTTTTAATGTAGTTTGATTTACTATGCAGTTTTGGGTATTTTATAAACAGGTAAATTTTGCTCTGCGAGTACTTCCCCTCTCAAATCTTCAAGATTTACAATGAAATTTGTTTATTGTCTTCTTGGTACCAAGTTTCGAACAAGTTCGTCATCAGCCAAGCGTAATTTATTACAACACATTCAAAAGAGGGAGTAGGTAACCGTTTTCGTTTCCCAGTACATTGTTTTCAGAAAATCACAATTGTTTTTGTTACCGTTAATGTGAACCTCCAACATTTATATTTTGTGTATTTTTTGATTGTATTGGTTTGGAAATCTTTAGGGAGGATTAGGGAGTCCAGTTTCGAAGTTTGGCAGTACCTAATTACTTTGACCGCAAAACAATAAATAAATGTTTAGCATACCTGTATAACCTCACGTTTCTGTTTCTTGGCGGAAGGTTACAATAACGGCTGTGTTTTGCGATGCATATTATGCATTCGTGTAGAAACACTTAAAATATGTTACGGAAGATTAAAAATTCCACTAATGATATGAGGAAGTTCATAAGTTGACCTCAAATACGTCAAATAGACCTGTTGTTTTTATCGGCATTGTTTTCGAGAATAGTGTGCATTTTTTCGTTAGTTGGTTAGAAAATTGTTACGAACGATTAAAAAGCCCACTTTGATGTATGGGAGTATATAATTTTACCGCAAATCAATATCTAAGGTTAAGGTAATGCACCTATAGTGAAGTAAGGTTTTTAAGCGTTTTACTGTTCATAAATTGGTCGTATATCTTCATGAAGCCTTAGGATATTTTTGGGGAGGGTTAGGGAGCTTACTTTTGATGTTACGAAGTACCACCACCAGGAAGCTGAAAAATTAGGTTATGTACTAAACTTATATATATATTCTGCGGTCAAACTAATTACTCCCAAACCTCGAAACTGGACTCTCTAATCCTCCCTAACGTTTTCCAATCCAATCAAAAATACACAAAATGTGAAAGTTGGAGACTTAACGTGTGAAACTTGACGGTAAGAAAAAGGATTTTTATTTTTTGAAAAATTATGATCATACTTCCAAATGAAAAAGTGTACTTACAAGCCCTCTCTACAGATTCCCGAACTATTGGCACCAAAATTGAAATAAAAAAAAATTCAAAAGTGGCGGTACATATGTGGGCAGGGCGTAACTTTTACTTTTGACTAGATGCGCCACACCCGGGCCACCCTCTCGCGCTGGTCTAGGCAACAGTACATCCAAGTAAACTACACAATATTATTGAACAAATAAGAGACACTTTTGCGTCCGTCAGATCAGCCCACCATTTTTTGCAAAACAATCCGAAATTTTGTGAGGATTTAGTACCTAATTTGTGCCATTTTTTGCAAAACAATCCGAAATTTTGTGAGGATTTAGTACCTAATTTGTACCATTTTCCCACTAATCCCCGAATTTGTACCTCAAAGGATCACCTCGATAACGGCGTTTCTAATTCTTAGCGTCAGCTCAGCCCGCGACTTTGAACGAAAACCATGTAGGAGTGTAATTTTCAAATCGATGATTATCCTAAGTTTAACAATTTGTACTGTTTTGTACCACAAAGCTCTAAATTTGTACCTCAAAGCTTCACCGTTTTATCAACGTTCTAATTTTTTAGCGTCAGTTCAGCCTGCCAATTTTTACTTTCATTCGGAAAGTCATGTATAAGAGTCATTTTCAAATCGATGATTATCCTAATATTTAGTACCAAATCTGTACTATTTTGTACCACCAAGCTCAAAATTCGTACCTCAAAGGATTGCCCTTATATTGACGTTTCCAATTTTTTAGCGTCAGTTCAACCCGCCAATTTTTACTTTCACTAGGAAGCGAGGTAGGAGTGTCATTTTCAAATTGATAATTATCCTAATATTTAGTACCAAAACTGTTCTATTTTGTACCACCAAATTTCAAAAAACAAATATGGGAAATTAAGCTTAAAACCCCCTGGTAGGCGCCAATCTTTTAAGAAAAGAAATTAGGGCTGTAAATCAGTATTTAGTTTGTTATAACTACTTTTAGCACCGAAAGTGCAACTTTAACCCCCAGAAAATGGTGGATCTTCGAAGTATTGATTTCGAGTTTGGTTGTAGGAAGTAATACAAATTGGGTACTAAATATTACGATAAGCTTTGATTAAAACCTAATGCTCATACGCCGTTGTCATAAAAAGTGACGGCTTCAGCTGCCGCTAATAATTGGAAACGTCGATATAAGGGTGAACTATTCAGGTACGAATTTGAAGCTTGGTGGTACAAAATAGTACAGATTTGGTACTAAATACTAGGATAATTATCGATTTGAAAATGACTCGCTTTTCTAGTGAAAGTGAAGATTGGTGGACTGAACTGCCGCTAAAATATTGGAAACGTCGATATAAGGGCGATCCTTTGAGGTACGAATTTTGAGCTTGGTGGTAAAAAATAGTACAGATTTACTAAATATTAGGATAATCATTGGTATAAAAATAAAAATTGGCTGGTGAACTGACGCAAAAAACAATAAAACGTCGATAAGCTTTGAGGTACAAATTTCGAGCTTTTTGGTACAAAATAGTACAAATTGGGTACTAAATATTAGGATAACCATCGATTTGAAAATTACGCTCCTACATGGTTTTCGTTCAAAGTGGCGGACTGAGCTGACGCTAAGAATTAGAAACGCCGATATCGAAGTGATATTCTTTCAGGTACAAATGCGGGGGTTAGTGGTACAAAATAGTACAAATTAGGTACTAAATTCTCAAAAATTTCAGATTGTTTTTAAAAGTGGCGGGCTGATCTGACGGACGCGTGACTTCTTGGAAGAGAAGTAAGATCTTCCTGGACTCTGTCGCATATCCACCGATTCTGCATGTATCATCAAACTCCACTACTTAAACCTACAGTTTGACGCAACTTCTGGACTTCACTGTCGTCCACGACGAGGTCAGCAACCTTATGCTCAGCAAGCCTATGTATTTGGTTTAGTCGGCCTTCGATATACCCCGTTGCATATAACGGATTCTCGTACTGCCCAAATTCAACACAATGCGGTATATAACGCTAATTGTCTTTGGACACCAGTATGAGGCATCGTAATCTGAATACCTACGTCGCGGTGTGGACGCATATCACATCACATAGATCAGTTTTGGTTGATCATTTTGTTGACGTAGTTGGCAGAACGTAGGACGAACGGTGTCTAGAAATTACCGTCCAGCAAAATTCACGTAGCGTGAAACAGGCGTTTCTCTGGTATCGATCGTTGGGATACGAATACGTTGGAATGGAATACGAACGAATGAATATAGTGGGTCTCCGGTGATGTCTGTCGGGCCCTGTGCGTTTTACCGTTGTTGCATGTTATACCCGTGCGCCAAATGAAGGGTTCTGTTCCAACAATTGGAATCTCTCTTATTTTAACCAGAAGTATGAATTAACGTGGAATGTCTATTTTTTGCCCGTTTTGCCCTTTGAGCTTAGTGGCCATGTTTTGTTCAACGGTTTACCGATTTTGCAAATGAGCCAACATTTTTGTAAATTCGTGAAAGTAATGAAATATTAGTTTAAAATAGTGAAAATTTCGTTATGTCTATGACATTTTTTGATAAAATTAATAGTTTAGCTGCATAAGAAAATTGTAGTTCATCGAGATCTCTCATTATGCATTAAAACTAGTTTGCCAGAACTTGACAGATAATTTGATACTATTGAGTATTGGCAGTATTGTCAAAATATCACAATTTGCGTTGGGAAATACTGCTAAATTGTATGCTAAAGTCATGTGCCTGGTCACAAAAAATTTTTAATTTTAGCTTACTAGTAGAAAACCAAAATTGTCGGATTAAAAGGCAAATGGTATCAAAGTGTGCGTATTAACATCAATAGTAAACAAAATTTAAACTGGCTTGGATAATAACTGCTGCATCTTAAAGATGCACAAAAATCTTTCGAGAATAGTCACGGCAGAAAAAAATTGTTTGGTCGCGTCAAATTTAAATTTTTTTATATTTTTTTATTCTTTATAATGCCAATAAAACACTTTTACGATTTTTTGTTTTCTATTTCACTTTATTAATAAAAAAAATGATTATTGTAAAAAAAAGACAAGTATGTATAATGAGTTTAAGACCCAGTTCTACCCCTCCGAAAAGACTTTTTTATATGTTAAGATGTTATTTGTTGTTCAATATTGATGAAATATTGTGTAACTTCTTAAGGTAACTTAATTAGGAGTTTAATTATTAAATTTTTTGACAAAAATTAAGTTCATTTTAACGACTTTCGTTTTTTGTCAAATATAGTTCAAATAGTCGAAACAGTAATAAATATTTTTGTTTGCATATTTGTGCAATTTCTGCCGAAACTTTACAAGTTTTCCACTATCCGAAAAAAGCGCGATAATTACCAGATGCGTCAAAAATAGCCATTATACCGCTGTCACGTGTGGACAGCTTATCACAAACTCGAGCTGCTTTAGACGAGACGCAATCTACGGCGTAGACGTACCTCACGATCGTATCTACATAAATATTTCTTTTTTTTCTTATTTTTTTTTTTTAGTATAAGTAAAATCTTTAAACTAGAAGAAACTTGAAAATCGGTACACGAAATTAAAATCGTTAGATTGGAGTGAACCACCAAACGATAAATGATAAATAAAAAAAATTATAATTTGGGTTTCATTTCACAGTTAAGGGTCGGGTGAAACGATGCTTTAAAACATATCCTAAATGGCGTTTCGGTACTTCCAATTGTTCTTCAATTGCTGTTTTTAAATTTGAGAATTTTTATTGTCAAACTGTTTGAATTGAATGTAGCTAGCGGTGAAAACTTCGCATAACGATAATTGAAAAGGGAGTACTTTTTGAATATCAGTCATTATTGAACAATAGACAGTAACTTACGATTTTATTTTTATATTTATAAATCATTGATTTTTACCCATGCACACAAAAGTCACCTACCTTTGTATGCAATAAAATCTCTATAAAATCACCTTTGTTTGGAAATCACTTGGAAGCAGAAAAAGCTATGATTTTTGTGCGGATTGCGTTGTTTGAACGAAGAGTGGGAATTCCTGTAATTCACAGCTTTTCGAATAGATATCTTAGGCGGTATAAATTTTGTATCCTTATTTTATTTATTTTTTGCGCTGTATTGGATTACCTATTAACTAATTTTATATTCTGTAGTACAAATATCAATGAATTCAGGTAAAGGAATCCGACAATAAAGCGAGCACTTTTTAACTAAGTTCAGTCGGCTGCATAATAACACGTTTATGGTTTGTTTGTTTAAAATACAGCCTGTATCTTTTATTGATTTACTAACTACAAAATCTTAAACATCTGGAAAGAAGGTTTACCTTTGCCTCCATATTGAATTATATTTACTTCTTGCAAAATCTGTTCTTCCTTGCAAGATGTTGGTTGGTTGTAGCAAGGTGTAAACTGTAAATAAACATTATATGCTTGATACTTAATTTAATCAGAAAAGGTGCTGTTATATACTTATACTTAAAAAATAGCACCTCAATAGATTTATTGTAGATTAGTGCCCAAATTTCACCAATTAAACAAAAAAATATCAAAATAATTTAGATTTAACTACTTTGTGATCACGGGATTATAAATTATTTGTTGGGACCCGGGATTCCGCGGTTGGAAGCTCGGTAGTCTTGATAGTCTTGATTGTGTATGGAAGAAGTTTACGATCACGTGCAAGGTACTGGAGACCAGAGATTTGAGATTATGTAATACTTTTTTCTTTGTTTTTGTATCTTTTATTGTTTTGGATTGCATTATTAAAATAATGCATGAAATCAGAAGATTGTAAGACGTAATCCTCAAACAAATACATATAGGTACGTTGACTATATTTCAGAAGTGTTGTTGTCTTTTGCAACATTTTATATTGAACATAACATATCCATTTTTCTTCTTCTTATATTTACACCGCAATCACACTATTCTTAAGAGGATAATCAGTAGAGCTAGTACATCCTACAAAGCAACCATCCAAAGTGAGCTTAAATTTGTATCAATTCCCTCATGTTATACATCAAATTATAGATAACGTTGTATTACTTATTTGGTAATGCATTAATTGTTGCTGTATCCACGCTACGTGATAAAATATGTCTGATTCATGTACAGAAGTAGAGTTTGGAGTCAAAAAAGGATATAAAAGAACGATATTTTACGTAAAATTTTGTACATTTATAGGAGAATGTGTAACTTAGATATATTATGTAGGGGGTGCTATTTTCAATTTTAACCTGTTCTAAGTTAAAAAAATTGCATAATCCGTCAATTTTATGTCAGATTCAGTAACAGATTTGTCAAAAACGAAAAATATCAAGTACGTCTAGAGGCAAAAATATAACCTTTTTTCTTAAGTTTGGTGTGTTGCTTTTACGATACTCTGAACTAATAGCTGAGAAAACCCCTTAGAACTAAAACGTGTTTTGGACTAGAAAACTGACTAGGCGCGGATTCAAAAATTGGATAAAATTATGGAAATTACTTGTTTGAGTTTCTGTTTTTCGCGAGAATGTATGGTGATCATGTTTATTTGGTAATGAATGAAAACAGAAAAAATTATAATAAATTGTGAAAAATCTGAGATTATGAAAATTAATTTTTTTGTGACGTAAAATTTCTTATAAAAATATTATCTCTACTTACAACTAACCATTTCAAATACATATGCAGGGTTATTAGTAACTAAACGAATTCCTTTAAAGGTCATTTACAGGTTACTTCGCCCCAAATGCATGATGCAAATGCTAATTAACAGTTTTCGAGATATCTTAATTCTTACGATTTTGTAAGAAAACGCTACCTATGGAGTCAAAGCCGGACAAACAAAAAATAATTAATATTTTCGCAGTTTTTTGTGTGTCACTGGTGTCTTTAAGGCGTAATAACTCTTTATAAATCAAATTCTCCTTGATGGCGTTTTGATCCGGCAATTCTCGTTTTTTTTCATGAATCCCAGGATTACAAAATCTTTAATCCCGAGATCAGTATATTGTTCGGGATTGGAAGTCCTAGTAAGTAGTTTCTACAGCTAACTTGGTGGACAGAATGTTGTTCCATGTCTTCCAACTAACTCCTAACAGTCCTCAATGTCATTTTGGCAATTCATTGATGAAACCCACCTAGCTGCAACCGCAAGCCGTTCGCATGCGCATCTATTCGTCTCAAAGCTGTTATTTTGACACAAGTGTTTTCTTTTCTGTTAGGTAGTACTTTTTAACTTCTTATCGATCTAATCAATCTTAGAACTTTTAAAATATTTTCTCTATTCAATTGCTGAATATGCGGATATACTATGTATTAAAGGATACTGTGGGAAATGCTGCTGAAGCTGAAAGAGTACATCATCGTCGCTTTCGGGATACACCTGTTCTGCTCGTGGAAGGTGTGGCCGTGGACTAGGCTTCTTCTGTGTGTCGTTGAACAGTACCAGTTTGGTGCAGAACGTACCTATCCTGAAAACGACGTTGGTATTCTTTTTGAGCTTAAGCAGCAATTCCATTACTGTGCAAGTAAATAAATAGTATGTCAGTTTATTCAGCATTTGAATAAATAACCATTTTAAAAGTTGTATGATAGATTAGATCGTAAAGAAGTTGAAAACTATGACTGAACTCGGAAAGGGAAACAATTATGTCAAAATAATAATTTTGATACGCACACGTTCGCAGGCGCATGGATTGTTGTCCTGGGTAGCTGTGAGTGATTCAAGAATTGTCAAAATAGCATTTGGGTGTCTTTTTCAGTTTGGTGTGTCTTTTGATCAAGTTAACTATAGGAGACTACTCACTAGCCCAAGTCTCTTTCTCGGAAATTTGTTTGTTTTGTTGAGATTTATAACTTGATGGATAGCTACTAAAACATAGTAGTTTTTTCGACCAAGTGCCTATCAAATGGTAATAATTTTATTTCGCAATAATGGCATGAATGCGTAACATGCAGTTGAATCTCCGAAATAAAGTTTTTAACCCAGCATTCATTTGTAGATTATAGTTTTTGAGAAAATTCTTAATTACCAACTTTTATTACGACTTACACCATCGACACAAAAAACTGCGACATTATGAATTATATTGACGTGAAAAATAGTAACCATTAAAAATTATTTTGAAATTTTAAACACCTAAAACTGCTAATTTGAATGACTCGACAGAAAAGATATGTGTTAAAACTGTGTTGATTTGCCATGTAACCCAACCCAGTCCAATATATTTCCTTAGGTAATATCAATCCGGCGAAATAGAAGATCATAATGGTCAAAATGATTGGTTTGTGATAAACGTGATTTCTTATAAATTTCTAATGCTCCACAACCATACAGCTAATTAAAACCTGCTAATATCCACTGGAAGCGTCAAAACTTTTTCCTGGACCTTTGTTCCGGCGAACTCGAGGGGTTTCAGCACGGCATCGGCAGACCGCGGAACGCTACGTTTGTTGCCTGCTATGTTGCCAGAAGTGGGCTCCCATATCGATTTTCTCTTGCCTTCCCTCCTGTTGTCGACTAGTCGACTGCCGTTCGACCGGCTCCGCCGGTTCCCAACGGATAAAATGTTACCGTTGTTTCCGTATTTTCGACAAATGATTAAAATTTATTGCAATATTTTATTGGAAATGATGAATATCTTAAAGCCATTTTACTAGCGTAATTTTCAAGACTTAAAAAGAAAACATAGAAAGTCATAAGTATAAATATTGTACCAATAACAGGGCTCCCAATAGGATAGGAAGGTATGTTAGTAGAGCAGGTTAGTGCACCCGATATCTATCTTAAAATTTGACTTAACTAAATATTTAGAAACAAAAAAAAGGCATTCTATCTATCTATATTTCCTATCAAAAGTTTATAGATAAGAAGATTAAGATCAGCATCTATAAACATATGTAGAGTGGGAATTTGGTGTCCAGTCGGAGAGATCGGTTTTTCTGTTTTTTATTTATTAGGACGTAAAAGCGCATGAAACAAATCGCTGGTTCGAAATCACGTAAAAACGATAAATAATTCAAATTAAGTTCATAGGTGAAACCTTTAATGTCAAGTCATTATGCTGAAGTAGATTTTGTAAGTTGTTGATGATGTAGCTTGACAGTGACAGAATTATTGCAAAAGGATGATTTAAGCTAAGACAACCTTTTTACATTGCATGGCAACCCTTGACCAAGATAATTTTTGATATCACGATATTTTTTATTTCTATGGTCTATATTCTATTTTGGAAGTTTCATTTTCATAAAATAATGTACACCCAAAAATAATCGTCGTTATTTAATATATAATTACTTTTTTATACTTTTTAATATGCAATACTACACACAAAACTAATGTAAAATATTCATATCTCTACAGGGCGTATAGAGTGATTACAGATATGACGGCTCCTGCGCGGTGTGATACCATCATTTACCGAAAGCTTCCCTTCATTCCAGGCTTGTCGCAAGTACACTCCCGTGTTTTTTCTTTGAGCAATTTAAGAATAGCTTACTATAATCTTGGGCCAGTGGGGAACTTCTTTACCAGATTAAAATAAAGACCTCCTTTAGATTATACGTATGTCTAATGTTGTTTACCGTGTGCTGGATGTGAAGCAAGTTATGTGGGCCAGTCTGGTAATTGGTTGAAGACTAGGATGAACTAGCATAGACTGGATATAAGAAACAATAAGCTTACTAGCGCACTGGCTCAACATGCTGTGGTGAAAATCATAATATTGACTTTGACAACATTAATATAGTTTTCAAGAAAGTAATCTCCGTGAATGACTCTTTTTTGAGATGATAGCTATAAACCAGACTAGTACCTAATGCCATGAATTTGCGGTCGGACACAGAAAACTTGAGCAACATCTACAGATTTTTATTGAATATAGATTATAATCACTCAAGGGTTTTTTATGATACAGCTGTCGGTGTGAGCAATTTATTATGAGTTTTATTTTTATTGTGCGGGTTGTGTAAAAGTATTTTGTTATCGTAGTATAGTACCATTGCGATATTTTATTGGGGTAGGTTGGGGGTTCTCCGTTTTTTTGCGTGAAAAAGTCGTTCCGATGTCCACATGCCGTCAGTTTAGTTTGAATGTGTGTGTGCGTTCTGTTTAGTTACTTGACATGTTATTAACGTCCATGCTTGTCGCTGTGTTTTAAGACCATTTATTAGTTCCTGAGGAAGCCAACAAGATTTGGCAAAATATTGGACAATAAAACAGGTCTAACAAAGAACACCCCAGAACACAAATACAAATTTATTAAATTAAATGTTCAAACAAATACCAGACCTCTTCCGAAAAACAAGCGGGCGCACAGATTTTTATTGCTCCATGGCGCTACGCCACTGTGTAGAGTACGCACTATTTTTTGGTGTTTTAGCAATAGCATCACCTGCGCTTCGATCGGATTGATCGGGAGTGGAGTGGAAATATCACAATCTTATCATTTATGTACCTAATTTATTATCGCTTTGTCGATATCTTTAACAGCCATGTAACATCATGGTAAATATCGGATATTTGTTACATGTATAATCAAAGCTAAAATTATTTCTGTAGAATGGATAATTATTTAGGTGGTAAACTGATAAACGATATGCGCGTATTACGCGTTTGCATTCCTGGTTTAATTTCGTCAAAATTTCAAGTCATTAGTAGTACATTATTTGGCTAATTACAGGCGATTTAGGTAATATAACAGAATTATGACCATTATTTAATTTTAATGATTGTTAATGTAAGTAGCAGTATAATTTAATAATGTGTGTAATAACGGTTGTTTATGCATTAACAGCTAAGTGATCAAAATTGCGGTATTACAAGTTTTGGGTAAGGCGGCTCCTAGAGACACCCGTACTCTCAATGGCTAATGTTTCTGCTACTTAAAATAGTCCAACATTGTCTACATGTTGACAATGTTGATCTCTGATTGATTCTGATTTAGCATTCTAAAAACTGCATGTTCCGGGGTGATTGGAAACCAAACTAAAGTCAGGAGTTTTGTTTCCAAAAACGGAATGTTTGTAGTTAATAGGCTTCTGTTTTTTTTTTTATTTAATCAAGATGCAATTTCGAAATATACTGTTTCTTTTTGACCATTTCGTAAAAATTCGGCTTTCCGTATGTTTTGGAAACATTTCATCTGCTGAGAAATAAATGTAAATCATTTTAAATGTCGTAGATGTTTAGAATAATTTGCACGATTGTGTTGTAGAAGCTGGAAATCCGAAAATGGACTTAATGCCACAAAAATTAAATTTTTAAAACTATACAATGTTTGGATACTCAAAGACATCCAGACAATGCCTTAATTATACTATCGTAAAAGATGCAAATGTCCATAGAGGGTTGCTTGAATATCAAAAAATTGCTCGAATCGCTTTGGCATAGAGCGGGAAAATTGCTATCGATTAATACAACCATATTAAAAGAAGACATTTTGAAATCAGTGAACATCTTCCGTTAACACATTCGGATCAAAGTTCTTCAAAAATGTGATTTTCTTTAAGAATGGTTTAAATAAAGTTGAAGTGTAATTTTTCAATGCTTATTGTTGCGTTGAAAATATTAACACTGTCTAAGCAGAGAGAAGAACTTTTTTATAATAATATGCAATCCCACATATCTCGGCTCGTTACAGTTAGCTGTGCAGAGAACGATTCTGAGATACCACGTGAAGGTTGCCCCTCTACCACATTAAACCACTTATTCCTCCAGTAAATGGGTCATATTAGTCCCATAAAACAAAATGTTTAATTGTTTTTTTGTGGGCATATTCGGATATATTTAGGCGCGACAAAGCTGCTATTTGTTGTAGCAAGACTTGTTATTCACATTAAATAAAAATCTGTATAAAGTTTAAACCGATAATAGATTGTTTTCAGCAGTACTAATACCTCCGCCAGTGTTACAAAATTCACCAATAAAAAATCTGCCACTAGATTCAAAAAAAAAAAAATTGCTTAAGTGATGTCGTGGGATCTTAGAAATAAGGTACAATACGTTACATATTTTCATTTTCACTTTCAAGTGGCAAAGTAATTGAGGATATTGCAGCAAGTATAGCCATATGTGTTGTCAATGGTGCATTATCTAGCCTTATGAAGATTATGGAGGTATTATGTATGAGCATCGGGCCAAACTGCAATAATTTCTGCGAGTAGGCTGACGCACAGCGCATCATGTTTTCAGAGTCATCGCTGACTGAAGCTGCAAAACAGGCCGTCTGTCGTCAAAATCAAACAGAAAGAAACAAGAGGAGGAAAATATTAATTTGAAAAGATAATTATATGGTCCAGGTATTGCCGACCATAGTAAAATATAACAATTCTATACATCAAAGTTACACAATACTTTGTTATCTGAAAACCGCATTTTTCAAACTGGCCGGAAAGATAACTTCGACTGATCTCTGTCAATTCACTTAAAATTTTATATGCAGCTTCAGAACAACATTATCTAGAGAAGTACATACGGATTTTACGATAAGTTCGCAAGTTTTTTGTTATAAATAAATTTTAACATAATTTTGTACCGAAAACTGATAATTTGTGTTCAAACGTGCGCCATTTTGTTTTAAAGCGGATTTTTCTTAATTTCCGTAATTGCTTCCCGAGGTAATCGTATATAGAATCAATTTCTTTTTGTTTTTATGGCTAAGTGAAAAAAAGCGTGCAAAATCTTTCCGGCCGTGCAACCCTGTCCGCCGGAACAGGTTTCCTTTGATGTCCTTTAACGCTTCAATTTTTTATTTATTTTTGTTTTTTTCTATTGTGATTATTCCTCAAAATACGAACAATAAAGCGCTTTAAGGAGATTTTGTAATTCATCTACTATATGACAAAAAATATACCTACAAAAGCGGCTTAAAGTGGCATTACCCCTTAAATGAACTAGCCGTTACGAAGACATCCACAATGCATAATCTTTGCTTAAACAGTTCTAAAATGATACAATGCATTGGCATTTAATAGATACACTTAAAAATTATTTAAACTAACATAGCCTTAGGACATACCACATTTTTGTAGGTTGTTTGTAGCTTTAAGGAGATTTTGTAATTCATCTACTATATGACAAAAAATATACCTACAAAAGCGGCTTAAAGTGGCATTACCCCTTAAATGAACTAGCCGTTACGAAGACATCCACAATGCATAATCTTTGCTTAAACAGTTCTAAAATGATACAATGCATTGGCATTTAATAGATACACTTAAAAATTATTTAAACTAACATAGCCTTAGGACATACCACATTTTTGTAGAATTTTCAAATGCCCGTCAGGTAAAACCTTAATATATTAAACTTTGTGTTTTTACATGTTATCCTGAAAATAAGTACGTTTACGGCATTAATTTCAGCCGTTATAAATGCACAAATATTGGAAAACCGTACGTGATTGAGTATTTACCGCAAACAAATCTATCCAAGAACTAGCTGCTTAGAAATTTCGAATTAGAATTTGGAACGTCTGTGGTATTTTAGGATACGTGTTTTGAAGAGAAGCATATGGAAATGTGAAGAACCGTAACAAATTCTCTTCTCAAGTCTGCCACATTTAATTTGTCCCGAATTCAATTATTAATTTCTTTTTTTTGTATTGCAGTGGCAGTCTAGCTGTACGCGCCATGGTGAACAGTGAATCTATGGACTCGGCTAGCGATGGCAGTGCAACAGCAAGGGAACGCGCCACGCAGCTCAACATCGCGGTCGATGTGGGACACAGCTCCGCTCCGCTCACAGCGCCGGGTCCGTGTTTACGCCAACTCGATTTTACCGGCGAAAATATCGCGTCGACTAGCGCGGAATTCGCCAACCCAACCGATGGATCTTCACCACCCGAAACTGCCGTCACGAACGCGGAAAATCCAAGCTTGTCCGCCGAAGCAGCTACTGCAGCTGCAGCAGTGGCATCCAGTCTATGCTGTAGCGTTCCGCTAGTGAAAGTCCAAGAAGTTGTACCGTCCGCTAAATCAAAGAAACTGGCCCGCAAATTTCTCTGTCTGTACTGCGATCGGACATTCGTAACATCTAGTCTTCGCCAGAAGCACGTGGACAGGTGTGTATTTCTCTATTCTATATACTGTACCTCACTTTGCTTTCGGCTCTGATTTACACATACCTTACTTACCAGTCCTGTTCATTAGAAGGCTTTCCATGCGCCTGTTCTTGATTCCACGCAATGAGTCGCTCTCAATTTACGTACGAAATGGTATACCGTACGTTTCCCCGAACGGTAGGCATAGCATTTACGGAAGAACGGCAATATCGCTCTCCCCACCCGGCGTATTTGTCAGCGGCTAAGCGGTTCCTCGGTGCGCGCTTCGTGTGCTAGTAGCTAGTAGTTTGTTGTTCGCAGGACTGTGTGCGCTCGCTTTTGCGCTTCTTTTAAAAATGCACGTACATGGTGCATACATAATTTCTAAATTCTATTTTATTCTCAGAAAATAATATGCAAAAATAAAAACGCTATCCTCAAAAAAATATAAATTAACTAATATTCTACTACGAATAAACATTATTTTAACTCGGGCTCAAAGATTCCGCCTTGCACTGCAAGACAGCATCCAAGCCGTTTGTAGAAGTTGTCCCTCACGCCAGAGATCGTTTCGACTACAGTGTCGACAGTTTCTGTAACTTTTGCTCCCAACTCCTGTAAATTATGTGCCCTATTGACTTCATCAACATAAATGGCATTTTTAAGATAACCCCACAAGAAAAAATCGTTCGAAAGCAGATCAGATGATCTTGGGGGACAACGAATGTCGCCTGTCCCACTAATAAGACGGTGAGGAAATGCGGCTGTTAAAAACTCTCGCACCCTGGCCGCGTTATGAGCAGGACAGCAGTCTTGCTGAAACCAAACATCATCCTGATCTACTCCGGGAAGGTTATAAATGGCGGGAAGTACTTGCTCTTGCAGCAAAGTAAGGTACTTCTGGATGTTAAGAGACCCATCGATAAAGAATGGACCAACTAACAGATTGCCTGGACTACCAGCCCAAACAGTTAGTTTTGGCGGGATATTGAGTACGGTAAGCATAACTTCGGTGCTGATTTTGTTGGGCCCAATATCGAAGAATGGAAGGATTATGTTTACCATGTAACGGAAAAGTCGATTCATCAGTAAAAATAATATTTTGTATAAAATTTTCATCTGCGTTCGCCTTTTCCATTACCGTTTCACAAAACTCCATTCTACGAATACTGTCCTCTGCGAAGCGGTGGCGGCCCGTGGTACATTTTGATGGTGGAGCCACACAACATGACAAATAAGCCTTGGTTTTTTAAATAATGAAAAAACTTTTTTTAAGGTTTATAATTTCAAATAGTTTTATTAAAGTTATATATTTAGATATTAAGTATAAAAAATTAACTGAAAATAAACGTAAAGTTACATTTTGCGATATAAAAACTCCATTCGACGTTCTTTTTTACTTGAAAATAACTCAATCACACGCTTATTGAAATCTTCAATATTACCGAGAGGACAACATCAGAGGACAACATTCCAAGCGCACTAAGCCTTTCTTCCTTCATCGTATTCCTTAAAAATGTCTTAACTCTTTTTAACATAGAAAAACACCGCTCAGCTTCAGACGTTGACATAGGTATCGTTACTAAGATTTTTAAAAGTCTTAGAGTTTCTTGAAAAGTGTACCCATATCTTATTGTAAAATAAGTGATAAAATTGAAACAGCTCCAGCAGAAACACCCTGCAATTCTTCTCGTTCGTAAAGTACTTGCAGTTCCGTTTTCAATCTATTTTTTTCCAAAGAAGGATAAAAACGAACTATGTATTTCACAAAGAAAATTATCAGGAAATTGCTTGCGATATTTAGTAAAATTTTCCACTGTGAATAAAAAGCTACTAAATGTCCCGTAAAACTAAATCTCGTTCTTATTTGCTGGACAATAGAATCACAAATTTCCAACGCTTATCTTTTCGTATTTTTAGGAGCTACAGTACGTTGTCTTTTTGGATGGTGGTCCGTCTTCTGAGAATTCCAATTTAAATTTAGCAATAATTTCATCTATTTTATCACGTATTTTCTGTGTTGCATTTTCAAACTTTAGCAAATCGTGCTTAACCCTAACCGCGTCGGTGTTTTTCTTTTGTTGTTGGTTAAAAATTATCTCCACATGGGGCATTATTTTATGGAAAATTGTTAACCAAAATACACAATCCTTGTCCTTTCGTCTAAGTTTATAGGCACCCGCTTGTTCTATCGTCGACGCCAACTTAATATTTTCGTCATTTTCCAAAGATTCCATTACATTTATTAACTCTTTTCTATACTCAAAAACGGCGTTAACCCCTCGCGAATGAAAATTCCATCTCGTTTGTGACGAACGGGGTAAGAGTCTCTGAACAATTTCGTCCAGAACACTCGTTCTTTGTGGAGACGTAGAAAAAAATGAACAAATCCCGGACAAGTTTGCGAAAAATATTTGAACTGATTGATTAATTTTGCACTTTTTCCTCAATAGTACATGTTAGAAAAGGCTTATTCTGTAATGAACTAATTTGATTCATTGTGTATGACGCGGAGCGGAACTTTTTCGTGTCTGATTTAACCGATATGAGACGCGAAACACGAGTAACACATGCACGCCGCACTCGATTGAGCCAGCTCGAGTTTGGCTCCAAATGCACATACAGAACGTGACGTCGTTAGACTCCCACCTACCCGCGCACCCCCCGCGGCAGCCCTACTTCTAAGGAACTGCGGTGCCAGAAATAAGTTGGCTTCGATGGTGCTGGCGCGGCGGTATAATAGCACGGTTAACCGCGTTGTATTGGGGAGTGAAATGCGTTGCGATGTTTCACTACTCGTTTAACCTACGCAGGCATTGTTTAACATGTAAAACAAAAAAAAAAGGTTTTTAGAATTAGTTAAAAATTCTTGCTGAGGTTGAAACTACAGGTAGTGCCATGGCTCCTTGGCTCTATATAACGATCCGCCCCTGCTGCGAAGGTTTCCTGAGTCTTTGAGTACTTGTAAATCCGGAAATCACCCTTCTTCAGAGCCTTAGCAACGGTTTTGTTACCAATACCCAATTCGTCGCCAATCCCTCGAGTGGATTTCTTATCGTCCAGTACTACAGAACTGCAGATTAGTCCATCCCGTCGTTCTTTTGCCTCAATTTCTTGTGGACTTATCTCCCTTGGATGTCAAGTACTGCAGCTCTTTAGACAAAGATCTTTTTCAAATTGATGCACAATATTGAAAATGGTTTGTCTGCACGGGATAGGTCTGCCTTCAAAAGTGGTTGCAAACAAATCCACGCACTGTTGCACCGAATTGCCACCGTAATACCACTTGATGATCTGAAGCTGTTCTAGCGGAGGGTACATCGCGATTGCAAAGATACGAATGTTATGAAGCGTTGTTAGATCTGCGATAGTTCTGCCGTTGCGTGCATGTGCTCTGAAACGCAAAACCAGGCTGACCTGACCAGACCAGCTCTCCCACCAGTCGGCAGTCCTACTATAATTGGCTGCCCCACTCAACCGACGTTGGCAGTGTTGTCGCGTGATACGCTAGTTTCTATAGACCTATGCCTAATTTTTGCGGACACAATCTGTATAATGTTTTTAGAAATGGCGGAGGCGCCAAACTATTGCTAGACGACCGTGACGGTAAATGCGGTAAACATTAATCGACTAAACATATTTTCTGTGTATCTTTATTTGGACGTTTTAAAGAATATATCAGAAACCCCATCGACACAACCACTGCAAAAAACCATAGGGTGGGAAAGGGGAGAGTTTTCTTTGTGATTGTTTCGGAAACTAGCAGTTTATTTATTATACAGGGGAGGGTCGGTGGCCTATATGATAGAACAGCTGCTTACTACGCTGGACGCCCCAGGTTTGATCCTCGGACCCGGGCCAAAATCGATTGTCCGTATTTAAGGCAGGGAATTAATACCTTAGCATACCGTCTGATTCCGTCTGATGAGGAAGTAAAGCCGGTCATCTCGTGTGCTGGTTCTTACGAGGGGTTTAAATCTCCTCAGTTTGACAAATTTCCTTTGTGTGTATCCTGCCCTCAGCGTCGGCAATTGGCCTATATTGCGGAAAGAGTCGAGATGTAGAATAAACGTAAAAAAGTATGCAGGGTTAGTTAAAATTAACACCTAAATAATTCTCGAACCGTACATTATCACACAAGATTTCTCTTTTTATTTTGGAAATTTGGTTGATAACCTTTCCCTTTTCAAATAGAACAACCTGTATATTTAAAAAAAAAAATTATTCTAAGACTTTTGTAGGAATCATTTGTATTTGTTTTAAATGCATCATTTTTGAGTTATAAGCAATTAACCAAAACTCCTGAACTTCAAATTAAGACAAAAATAATACACAAAAGACAATATACAATAGACAATGGACAAAAATATAGTAAAGCAAATAAAGTAATTTTTTAGATACTTTTGAGATGACTTCCGGATTTTTCGGAAATGACGTTATCGGCACCCTATACTATTGTTTATATGTTCAGTCAGGATGACATTCTGAACAGAAAAACATTGATCCTCAATTTATATCAGCAAGAAAACGAAAAAATACTTTTTGTTTATTAACTAATCAAGGTGGCTACAAATTAGTGAAAATAGTTTAAAATTGTCAAATATGCGCTATCTAAATATTGTATTACCAAATATTGTATTACTGGCGCCCTCTTGCGTGATTTAATTGTTTTTTGACAATTTATTCATTTTTTCACGTGTACGATACTGGGTCTCCCATGACGAGCTGCCATTAGATGTACATGTATGGAGATTGGAGAACCAAATGAAATAAGAGATCAAAAATTTCTGGACTCACTTACTTAAATATTGTTGGACACGATCGTCTCAACTAAAATATTTTGAGTTTTCGATTACTTCCGGTTACACCGGAATTGACGTCAACTTTTATTCAAATGGAACAGCCTGTATTTTATCGCAGTTTTGAAATCTTCATAAAATTTTAGATTAAAGTTATTTTAGATTCCCTATACCTAACATGTGTCATTTTTGAGATATTCATATTTTTCAGTAAAAAATGACAGCTGCACGGTTACTTTTAATTACTTATAATTAATCCCCTATGACCATTGGAAAAATGTTGTCTGGCAAAATTATTGTTAAGGTAACGCACTATCGACACATCGGTAGAACTCTTCTAAAAGTTATAAAGTGTGTTTAAATTATAAGATCAAAGTTGAATTCGAGAAAAGTGCTAAAAGTAGATTTTTTCAAATGGCAACCCTAACATATGAATACATTTCTCAATTCTATGGAAAATTTTAGATCCACTTTGTGTACAATGTCCTATACCTAAAATGTACATGTACCCACTGAAATTGATTTTTAAACATCACAGTAAAAATTGCATACATTGCCAAATCTATTCATCAATTTTTATCCCCAAGGCAACAAAAAACAATTTTGTTTTTATTCTAAGCGGCTATGAATTTGTTTAAATACTCTGAAATTGTCAAATAAACTAACTGTCGATTTTGACCGATATTAGGTTTGTTCGAGCAGCACCAAAATAAGTGCATAAACCACTTATTCTTTCTCCTGCGCATGCCAAATGGCGGTTTTGCCCTGCAAAAGCCTGCATTGCGTATGCGTACAAAAATCCCCAATTGTTTTGACTGATTTTGACGACTGCTCGAACGAACCTATTGTATTACATGCGCCCTCTTTACACTGTGTGTGCGTGCGTGCGTGCGCGCGCGCGCGTGTGTGTGTGTGTCAGATTTTTTTATAATAAAAATATAAATTTTATATATTTTAATGAAGTTTGACAGCTGGTAGCAACCTATAAATAAAATTTAAAAACTATGAGGAAAAATGTCATCAATTGAAAATGTGTTGATTGTGCAAACCACAATCTAAATTCAAATAAATATTTGCCTGGGAAGTCCGTTATGTTATTTAGCAGAAATTCACTGTTTGTCCCTTTCCTTTTAAATGAAGTAGATCTCTGTGTAGTCCATTAATATAGATTTAGGCATGTTTCTGATCAATTTCATACCGTCAAGGTTGAAATGATGGCCTTCAGTAATCATGTGTTGGTAATTGCGGTGCTTCTTCTGGTCGTAATGGAACCTGGGCCTGAGATTTCTTCCGGATTGTCCAATATATGCTTCCTCACAATTAGAACATCTTAGTGAATATATTTCACATTTTTGCAGAGGTGGTATGGGATATTTGTTGTTCATCAACAAGTTTTCAACATTATTTCGAGTTGGGTTGGCAATTATTATTCCATTTGTCTGAGTATGGAGTTGATATTTTTGTGAAAAACCGCGCGATATGTGAACTTCCTGTAATTGTTGTGGGGTTTAACATGTGTTACCTCCTTTAAAATGTTTGACCGCTCACTTTTTTAACATGAAATCCACTATGTTATGCCTGTAACCATTGTTGCGTGCTATCATTTTAATCGTTTCGTACTCTATTCGCAAATCCAATGGTTTTATCACCGTTGATGTCACCGATACTGAATTTGTTGACGTTTACTTTTTTATTCCCTGACTGTAGGTCTATATATTCACTGTTCTTCTTTTGTATCGGGTTTACCTGTTTTTGTTTTGTTTTTTGTAGTGTTGACCCGAAGGTGGCATTTGATGTGCCGAAATCGATAGTCATTTAGGAGTTTTTAAATATTAAAAACTTCATCCATATTATACCTCGATTATTCCTTACTCAGTATGAAATAGTAAACGAGTAAAATCTTCATCAGTTTCTCTGGTAACTGTTTAAACAAGCTAGTGTTGTAGGGCATGGCTTCTGATATTGTTAATTGCTGTAATTATGTATTTTAATGACTTATGCAAGCGATCACTCATTTATAGCCACTAAATATTATCGATACATCACACAATGTATAATTTATATTAGGTACTGACTTTTTCAAAACTTCTACAAACCCACGATAGCACCCTGCCATCGCTGGAGCGCTGTTCGTAGCAACTGCCATTATATTAGTCAAATGACTTTCTTTTTCTTTAAAGACCTGTTCCAATACATGTAATATTCATTGCCCTTTAATATTCATGGTTTGTGTAAAGTTTTTCGGCCCTGCAGTTTTTTTTTGGCAGCTGACCTGGTGATGATTTTCCGGCTTTGCAGGCTCAGTAGTGCTCGTCTACTATCTAGGTAGATTTTTATTGTTTTATCCTGAATTCTCCTACGGGCAATTTCCTTTTCTGCTATGTTAACGCCCGCTGCTTGCGTGACACTGTGGCGTTTTTTCCGTAGGCTTTTTTAATTACTTTGTCATACGTAGTATTATAAAGTAATGTAATGTAACGTGTCAAAAAAAAAAATTATATTTTAGCGGAAATATGTGCTATTGTGTCGCCTGAACATTTTTGACCAAGGTTCAAAAATCTGATGTGGCCAGGCATATGAGTTTATCATACAATATATAAAATTAATAGTTGAGCTGCATGAGATTCTACTTGATCGAGATCGATCGTGTCTGCATTAAAATAAAACGAATTTGCCAGGATTTGACAAATATTTTGATAATATTGACAGTATGTATTGTCAGGAAATCAGCGTTTGACACTACCTACTGTCATTAGAATGAAAATAATTGTCAAATCCTGGATAACTAGTTTTAATGCAGACACGATCATGATCTAATAGAATTTGCTCAGACAGCTATTAATTTTACCAAAAAATGTCATAAATTATAAAATATAAAATTTCCTCTACTTTTTTACCTCAATTTTTTAACTATTTTGACGAAGTAACAGAAATTGCGCCTCATTTGTAAAATCCTTGAAAAAAATGGTTAGAGGAAACATCCAGTTCCTTTGGACCATTTCGAACAAAAAGCTTTTCAGCGCTAAGTTTGGCGATAAAACTTCAACTTAATAAGTAAGTTTGAGGACTAAACTTAGGACTGCAAAGCTTTTTGTTCAAAGGAGCCTAAAGGAACTGGACGTTTACTCTTAACATTTTTCAAAGATTTAGCAAATGAGCCACCATATTTTTCATTTCGCCAAAATAGTTAAATAATAAATTAAAATGGAGGAAATTTTGTGTAAATTACTTCTATGACATTTTTTGGTAAAATTAATGTTTAGCTGCAAGAGCAAAGTTTAACTTTGAAAGTATGCATAGCAGTTGACTCTGTTGGTCGCGCTGGTCGTTAAAGTTACAACCACACCAGAGCGATTTTCGCGTCGCGTAGCGTTTGCGAAATTCGCGCGAAACCAAATTACATTGCAGCATATGGATGTGACCAAACCAGAGCGTCAAATTTCGCAGAATGCAGCGTTTATTTCGTTCAATCGCATGGCTTTTTTGTTAACGTTCCGAGGCCAAAACCAGTTCTGAGCGTATATCGTAAGACGCGCGAATCGCGTGCGAAACATTTTAACTAGGAGGGATAGCATATCGCAGCGGCAAATTTGCAATTCGCAGCCTGCTCGATATTTTCGCTTTTCGCGCGGCGTTTTAGTACAAAAATATTAGTCGTAGAATAGTAAACACTAAATAACTAAATGAAATTGTAAAAAATATCCAATATTGTTTGATGTAGAGCATAAAAAATATAAAAATATAGTATAACATATTATGTATAATTACATAATTATTGTATCTGGTAAAAAAAAAACGGTGGATTGATCCGTTTTTTTTTAAGTAGTTTTCGTCCGATTGATGTGATAGAAAAACCTTGGTTTATAATATATAGTAGAGCATCGATAACCCGAACTAATAGGGACCGAAGGTGATTCGGATTATCAAATTGTTCGAATTATCAAATATTGCAGCGAAACAGTAGAAAATATGAGAATTGGATACAAGATAGAAAACAAAAACAAAAGCACAAATTCAAATGGCACATCGATTTACTTTAATATATTGTATTAATATGTTTTTCAATATAAAATCGTAATTTTTCCAGGTCACAGAAACAAATATATATACACGGATTTTTTTTTAGATTTTAGCTCTCTGTTTTTGACTCCCTCCGCTTCGCGTTGGGAGACAACACAACCTCGAGCTAAAATCAAATTTCTCTTCCCTTGTATAATAAATAACTATTATTATTATTTCCTTTTGGGCGTTCGGATTAGCGAACGTACGGATTATCGAGGTTCGGATTATCGAGGCTCTACTGAATACCTCTTTATTTTTAAATGGGGCGGAATTTTTTTCAAGAATTTGCTATAGGATTGTTTTTCACAATTCAATGATTTTAATACATATGTGGCTTTATGTACATACAGAAACAGCATTTTTTTGGAGAAAATAAAACAATTGAAAATTGTAAAAAAAACAAATAATTATTTGTTTATGCCTTCGGGAAATATATCTGCGGTGACCAACAATCCGGATTCAAAAGCAACCTCGCATGTAAGGTTTTCGAAAATGAAGTAGACAAAATATCAAATATTGTGATTATGGAAATTTGATGAATTTATAGCAGCCGAAGTCCTAACCGTAGCACAAACTTCCAGGATATCAGGTACAAGTACAATACTTCATGTCTACTTTGAGATTATTATTATTATTTTTATTATTACTATTATTATTAATATTATTATTATTGTATTGGGTTCAGTTGCCATAAATTCACAAAAATTGACAGTCGCAATGTTTTACATCACGCCTCAACGTTTTCGAAAACCTTACGTGATAGGAAGCTTTTTTGTAGTCAATGGTATTCTAGACAAAGGAATCTATCTAAAAAGCCTATCTTGATTCCATTAAAAAATCTACCATCCCCTGAGTTCTCAATATTATACAATTATCAATTGTCTTTTTCTAAAATGTGTTTTTTTATGTGATACTACACAGTTTTGAATTTAATTGACTTCCGAAATAAGCCATCTACTAAATTGTTCGGAAAAATAGAGATCTCATTTGAGAAAAAACTGACATATTAAGTAATAAATAATTAGTAATTAATGACATATTTGCTTAGTTATATTTGCATATTTGCATATTTACATATTTGCTTAATTAATGACATTACTAAGCCACAAAATATACCCAAAATTTATTGTAAAATCAATTTCTGAATGGATATGTAATAAAATGTCAAATATTCTCTAGATAAAATAAAAGGAAATAAGGAAACACCAGTATAATAAAACCTTTCAAATGATAAAAATACCACGTAATATTATTAGAACTCATATTAATTTGGGACGGAAATACTGAAACTGATACAAATAACAAAAAAGCTCGCAAGTGCAGGCAACATCCAATTGTACTAAGTTATTAGAAAACCACCATAAAATAAACGTTGCCAAGATGAGTTGGTTTTAATGTATGCAAAAAAAGCATTAAAAATAATTTAGTTAAAAGTTATTCCAAGTAGTGCCTTTATATAAGAAAACCAGTCTATACGTTTCTCTTATTTATGTACGACAATATACTTATATGTAAACAGAAATAAAACCAGCCGGTCGAGCGGGACCTGGCGGGAGATAGCCTGTTACACTCCCAAATGTTGAAGTGAAACAGGCTATCCGGCGAAACCGCTTTGGTTTGAACACTATCGCGATTTCGCGTTTCGCAAGCGGTGCGAAAGATTCGCGGCGTCTAACGCGGCGGCGGATTCGCTCTGGTGTGGGCCTAGCTTTATTCGAACCAACGCTAACCTATCTACACACATTAAACCCTCTATTGGATCGATATCGCTCGATATTACAACTAATTTGCCAGGATTTGTCAGATATTTTGATTATATTGACAGTAGTGTCAGTATTGACACTGCGGTATAGTATGATAAAGTCATGTGACTTTTTGGAGGTGGCGTGAGAATACGCCGCATCCTGAGCCCTCTGTTCTTTTAGAGGCGTCCGTGAACACATTGATTTTTTCCTGCAACTGTTGTATCTGTGCCCGTAGTGAGGTGTATCTTGTACGGTGTTTGGAAGACGTGTTGCGTGGGGATATTGTCAGTCGGTGCCTTTAGTGCTGGTATTTTGTTAATTACCTCTCCCCATACGCTGCGCCTGATAAACCCGCGCCCTGCGTCTGGGTTGATTGGAACGGTGCCGAGTCGCGCCATTGTCAGTACCGTCGTTTCCCTTATGCAAAAGTGTAGCCGGGGTAGGTATAGCAAAGTCTCCATGGCTAGAATTAGAAGGGACAGGGGCGGGCTACGGGACAGACGGAAAGAAATGAACCACAAAAATGAAAAACGCAAAAAAAACGTAGTATCGGAAAATACTTTACGATGTGTCCCAGTGAGTGCGCGAGAACGCCTGTAGTTAGGGTGAAGTGCATGGACACTAATAACTGTAGGGTAGTTAAGTAGGTAGTTTACATGTTTACTTTTAGGGGTAGTTCATGTAATCCTGTTAAGGTGCCCGTTCCGGCTCAGTTTTGTTGCATTTGTTTTTTAAAATAATGTCACTAAAGAATAAGAGCGAAGGCCCCCAGTTTTATGGTCAAATTGTTGCTGTTGTAACAATGTAACATGAAGGAAGATTCCGCAGCGCTGTAGAATCCCCCACGGCGAAACCAGGCAGCTGGGTGGAAGTGAACTCTTTCTGGGCCCCTTCACCTTTTAAAAAAGCCTCCATGGCACGTGTTGGTTGTGTTTGCCTCGCGCCGGTTGTGCTCAGACAAGCCAGTCGTTGGATCTGGCCCAGATTGAGTTTTGTCGCAAGCTGTTGGCTCTTTGGCCACCAGAGAACTGATCCATAGGTTATCGTCGGTAATATGATAGCGGTGTAGATCCACATGACTACCCTGGGTTTCTTTACCCAGGTTTTTCCAATGGATCTTCGACACTGCTTAAAAGAGATGTGTGCCTTTTTTCGAAGGTAACCCCCAGGTATTTCAGTCCGGTAAAACTTAGTTGTGTGTTTAGGAGGGTGGGTAGCCTTATCGGTTCCGTTTTCATTCTCCTTGTGAAAATGACTATCTCTGTCTTCTTTGAATTAACTGACAAGGAGTTACCCCTTCCAGGTTTCGATTATTCTTAGTGCTACTTGCTTACTTTCGCAGAGCGTCCTAAGGAATTTGCCACTGATGAGGATGGTTAGGTTATCAGCGTAGGCAATAGTGAACACTCCTTCTACGTTTAGGTGGTCGAGAAGATAATCAAGAAGCAAGTGTCACAGGAGTGGAGTTACCCCCTTACTGTGGGTAGCTGGCTCCCTTACTTCGGCACCGTGTATTGTAATTTGCACAGCTCTTTTCAAAAGCGTGCTGCTTATCCAGCCCTTTACTGCATCGGGTTCTCCCTTATGCGTTAGTGCTGCATTTATCTGTTGGAAGATTGTTTTATCAAAAGCCCATTTATGTCGTTGAGTACACCAAGAGCAGATTCTTTGTAACCTATGTATCGCTCTATCTTACCCGCAACAGCTTGTATTGCGGTGTCAGTGGATCTTCCAGTGGTGTATGCGTGTTGTTTGGGCTGTAAGGATGACTTACTATTATGGGTATTTTTCATAAAAGTTATATAGGATATTGCTACAAGTGTACAAACATTGAATACACATAAAAATATATTAATAACAATATGAATACAGTGAAGTTCTTATTTCTACTAATAATAATACCTATAATAGGTTTTAAAGGCCCATGGGTCATAACACTTATAACATTGCCGTCGGTTCACATGGATAGTAACTTGGCAAGCCGTACGCACCTACTGTCCTATTATTACCTCATCCAGGGTTGCTAGATGGGGGGATTTTTAGTAGCTTTAGTTTACCCCGAGTGCATTACTTTTGGAGGGAAGCCCCCAAAACATGGGGAAAATTCCCCAATCTGTCAACAATGGGTTGCCTCCAGATACTCATTTTTTGCACATACCTATGTACAGCCTCAGCTGTGCTTTTGTCCCGTTTCTAATAGATCATAAAAAATAACATTACTGTTGGAGCGCTAGATAAAATCAAGCCAATACGTTTTATTAAAGTTTCTCCTCCATATTGCAGGTGCCACTCTTCCAACCAGGCGCGACGATCCAGTACCAGGTTCCAATCTAAAACCCCCACCGTCTGTATCTACTGCAAGAAGCTGAACAACACCGACAACACACTCAGCGACCTTTTCAAGCATCTAGTCGAGAAGCACCCGAGCAAGTACTTCGGGTGTTTTGAATGCGATGAGCGGTTCTCATTCAAAAGTCACCTCGAAGAACACAACCTACACACGCACAGACCAGAACCAACCCCTACTGAAAAAGAAGACATCGACAATGATGAAGAAAAGCTCAGAACAAAACACAAAGCCAGGCTCAAACCGGGGACCGATAAAGAAGATAATGAAGAATCAAAACCTAATTTGAGGTTACGGAAAGAGCTCCGGAAACAGAAGATTGTAGTTCGAAGCACGAAAATAAAGAAATCCGCCAGGTTACAAAAAAACCAACCGAACCCTCCGCAACAGAAACCGACGAAGAAACGTCAGAAATCTTCGAAACCCACCGAAAATAGTACAAAATCCGATAACGATACATGCGTCAATCCGTACCCTAGTTTCGACGCCTACTTTAGAGTTAAGAAGATCACTGATCACTCGATAGATAATTTAAAGATCAGCTCTCTAACGTTCGACGATGTCTTCGACAAAGCTTTTTACAATCGGATTAAATGCAATATTCAAGACAACCTACAAAACCACATCGACGGCAAACTTTTCAAAAACGAGGAATCCGAGAGCCGAATATCCAATTTCGAGAAGATGCAGGACTCATCGCAGGCGATCACGGAGAATTTCGGATGCGACATAACCTTAAACGCTGCAACGCCCGTCATATCGTTATTATCGTCGCAGCTAGGCGAAGATTTAGAATCGCAAATTGAATATGGAGCAAAAGCTTCAAAGAAAAAAATAACTGTTAAGAAAGATGAAGTCCACTATAAATATTTCACCCGTCGGAAATACCAAGCTAGTATTTTAGAGAGTAAAGAAAATCGAGACCTATCGAAATTAGATATGTGGACGCAACTTATCGTGAAAGACCGCCAACAAAAGATTATTAATGATCAGAAAAGCGATAAAGAACGAATCGAATACACGAAAGGAATCGAATACAAGACAAAGATCCAAAACGAAGAACTGAATAGGATATTAGATCGTAGGGGGCCTTTTGAAGACCTGAAAGAAGAGGCAAACAGGCGGTTAGGAAAAAATGTTGAGGCGATATCCGATGTGACGTCCATTCTAGAGGACATCTTTGAAAATATCTTTATCGAAGCAGCTATAAAAGAAGAAACTGAAATCCCCGAGAAACAATCTATAAAATTTGACCTTCCCGATGTTCCGTTGTATTTAAATTTGAAACCTTCTTCGGAAGATAACTCCGACATCGATAGGTCGGACAAAATTACTTTAATATGTTCTTCGCAGGAAACGGAAAATTTCGAGAAGACCATAACTCCGAGGGATAAAAATACGTTAGTCGAACTCAGCGGTGAGTGGACTAGAACCAGAATGTATATATGTGCGGCTTGTGGTGTCCGAGTGCCGAATATAAAGTTACTATTGGATCACAAGAACGTGTATCATCCGAATGTTTGGGTGCAGCACTACGAATTCGTGGGGAATCAGAGTGATTTGTACAAACATTTGAGTATTCCTGGTTTAGGAAAAGTTGGGTACTTCGAGAGTATACCCGTAACAAAATCATGGAAACGTAGTGACGCTCGTGAGTGTGCGAAATGTAAAAAACTGTGCAATAGTTTGGGAGAACTTCACAGGCATATGTTAGAGTGTGGTGAGGATTGGAGTTGGATGTTGGCGAGGAAGAAGTTGAAGTATCGGCCGTTTGGGTCGAAATCCAGGAGGAAGAGAAGAGGTGAGTGATGTCCTTTGTTGTAACTCGTGGGTTTATTTATGACGAAAAATAATATTTTAGTAGGGTCAGTCGAAAAATGAATAATTGAGAAACCTGTATACCTTGGACTAATTGTAAGATCTCGGTATTTTCGCATCGGAATACCTACGTAAGGACGGGCGCATACAGTAAACTATGTGGTATATTACTGATATACTGAATCAATGAGTGAAAGAGAGCCCCACTCAAATTAGTTTTGTGTGGTCTATTAAACGTATGTTGTCCCTTGATGAAGGAATGCCGGTGGAAGAAAAATAAAAACTGAATTAATAATATTAACTGAATCATTGGAATATAGTAGGTACAGTCAAGTTCAACTCTGAATGCGTTACAAAACATTGTTAACATTTGTAACACTACAAATAAAAGGAATCAAGCAAACCAGTTGCGTTTCTATATACAGGAAATTAATGGGGACCAACTTAACCGTATGTTCTTGCTGTGAAATGGGACCGATTAAACCGAAAATCCCATAGTAAAAACTGCTCCCATAAGAAGTTATAAGGTGTTAAAGATAGAAAGTATATTTCTTGTTTTGCGTATATTTCAGAAAAGAAAAGACCGTTCAAGCTGAAAGGAGGTACCCTTAGGCTTTTGGAGACGCCAAACATGATAAGAGTATTAGGACATTTGCATATTGTAGAAGGAGCTGTCGGCAGCTTTTCTGGGGTGGTATTACGATATTTTTTATTTTTATTATGACTTTGGGCGGGACGACTAAAAATTATATTACGGACGTTAATTTTACATAAAAAATGTTTACCTATTTTATGGCTATAAAGACCACCGTTTTCAAGAAAAAATTAATACACAATACGCAATTAAACGTATTGTGTATTTAATAATGCAATGTTATTCTATCAAGTTACTATGTGTCAAACGTAAATACATTTGTGTCAGTTTGCTTCGCTGTATTTAATTGATTATTTAACAGTTTATTATATATTTGTGATATTTTATCACAAAAGAATATGCTTCGGCACAATTTTTTCTCAAACTTGAAATGACCGATATGGTTGCTGTTTATGCTCAAGAGCAATTAAATTGAGCAGCAGCAGCAAGAGGATACAGGCAGTTGTACCAAAATCGTCGGCAACCTAATAGAAGGCTTTTCCAAAACTCATTTCACCGGCTGAAAGAACATGGAAGTTTTCGGGTAAAGCGCCATGCAGGACAATCAACTTCGCGAACCATTGAGGAGGAGGAAGATATTTTCTTCCGAATAGGAAGAAGATCCTGAAGTAAGTGTACGGAATATGTGCAACTAGTGTAGTATCACAAGTGTGCATAACATTATTGGTACAGAACTGCTTTATCCATACCACCACACTAATGTGCAGGCGTTGCTAAGAAATGATTTGCCACAAAGATTTCAACTTTTGTCGATGGCTACCTACGAAACAAACAAAATCTCAGGTCCCATTTGACATCAAGAATATACGGTTAAGCTGGGTCCCATTACTTTCCGGACACCCTGGATAATGTTATATTAAATCATCCCATTAATATTGTATTCGAGATGCACGAGCACATATTGGGACTCAGACGCTCGGACCGAAAATGACTTGCTGACGGCTAAGCTAAGCCAAAAAAATTTACTAGGCTCATCCGAAGTCCAAGAGTGAATATGACTGTTTGGTGTACGGTCAGGGGTCACTAGCGGTCATCGATCGACGTCACCAATTACTAAAGATGCGCTTACTGCATCCCATCAAGGTCATGATTTCACTCTCCATTGCTAACGCGGTCATCTTGACTTGGACATCGCTCTCGAAGGCCATTTTTGCTCGAAAGCGTACTAACTCCAGATTCTACGAACACAAGCAAAATCATATTAATGGTAAGACTGCAGTCTGACCAAACACTTCTAACTTCTTTACATTTACAACAGTGGTGCGGACCCACTGAGGAGCCATTACTTTGGCTCAATAACTCACGGGACAGAGACAAAACACATAAATCATTTCTAAATTCTGTTGTTTTACAATACTAGGACCGCAGCCACCACTTTGGCTCAACCACTGACGGGACAGAGACCAAACACACATCATTTTTAAATACTTTTGTTTGACAATAAGTGTGACCTCAGCCACCACTTTGGCTCAACCACAAACGGGACAGAGACGAAACACATAAATCATTTCGAAATTCTTTCGTTTTACAATAGTGGGACCGCAACCACCAGTTTGGCTCAACCACTCACGGGACAGAGACCAAAATATAACACTGGCGAGACCGCAGCCGACACCTTGGCTCTACCACTTACGGGACAGAAACCAAACACATAAATTATTTCTAAATTCTTTTGTTTTACAATAATGGGACCGCAACCACCACTTTGGCTCAACCACTCACGTGACAGAGACCAAAATATAACACTGGTGAGATAGAATAAGTAACTGTAACTAATTATCTGTTGGTTTACGACTTTACGGCAACTCTTGAAGAATAACATAAAATAAATTGTTTCATTATAGCAATTGCAATACCGACGCGCGTAGCATCAATTAGTATTAATTTCAATCTGGCGGCCACATACGATAGGTTGATATGATAACAATGCTAGTACCAAAAAGCCAATTCACAATTAACAACAAATAACAATTATATAAATGCAAAGCGTAAAAACGATCATTCCTTTTCATTAGGACACAAACTATAAAAACTTATGAATTACATAGCAACGTTCAATTTTTTTACTTTATCATACGCAGTATGCTAAAGTATTGTAATCATGCCGAAAAAAAAAATTGAGATTTTAGCGGAAATAGGTCTTTTTGGGTCCCCTGAACATTTTTGACCAAGGTACAAAAAAATGTCTGTGTGTGTGTGTGTGTGTGTGTGTGTGTGTGTGTGTGTGTGTGTGTGTGTGTGTGTGTGTGTGTGTGTGTGTGTGTGTGTGTGTGTGTGTGTGTGTGTGTGTGCGTGTGTAAACGATTTTTGTGATGACGATTCTGGAGAAACTACTAAAGGTATCGGGACGAAAGTTTATATTTAGAGGTTTTATGACCAAACTTAGAGCTGAAAAGCTTTTGGTTCAAAAGGGTCGAAAGGAACTGGTAGTTTATTCTAAGCCTTTTTCAATGATTTTGCAAATGAGCCGCCATTTCTGTAATTTCGACAAAATAGTTAAATAATAAATTAAAGTAGAGGAAATTTTGAATAATTTATGCCTATGACTTTTTTTGGTAAAATTAATAGTTTAGCTTCAAGAGCAAATTCTGTTTGATCGAGATCGATCGCATCTGCATTGATATTGTAGCGTTTTTCGTTCGTTAAGGTGTGAATTAAAACACTCGGTATATTAAAATAGTCAACTAATTTATTTAACACTATTACAGTCTTATTACCTAATTAATTAAACACGAACACTAAACACGAACACTAAAAACTAACTGTCACTTAAGGCTACTATAAACATTTATCTTCACAGTATTTATTTCGAACTATTTATATCGATCAATAATCGCGCCCGCGCTCCGACTGCACTCTGAATAATACTGGTTAGCGCGCGAAGCAGTTTCTCTTATATACCTATCGATCGATACTCTGGAATGTTCCCGTGTTTTCTACGTTTGCCCAGAGCGGTCGCCACTTGCGCTTCGCTGCCTCGATGGAATACTCCGGAATAACCTAGAACTTCTGGCGTTTTCGCGGCTGTTAAGATCGTCACACTGCCCCCCTCCTAAGCTCGTTTCGTCCCGAAATGATTCCAAAGATGGTGGATGTCGATATCGGCAAAGAGCTCCCTTCTTGCAGCAGGATCTCTTGTGGAAGTAACAGTCCACGGTTCTCTCCAGGGAACAACGTTGAGGGCTATAACAGCACACCAGAATTTGTACGCCCGTCAACCTGAAGAGTGCTTCCAACATGCTGCGAATCATCCTCCAGTCCAAGCCATCGAGTCCGCATGCCAGCTTGGGAATCGCCAGGCTTCTCAGGTCCTCGGCTAGCAATTCTTCCTTTAGAGAACACAAAGTGTCCCAAACATCTCTATAGGTTGGCTTCTGATCGGACGTCTCTTTGGTAACCAAGTGGAAGATCTTTCTGCCGGTCTTTTCGTCGGTTGCCTTGAGTGCTTGTCCGACTCTGGGATTAGACCGACACAGCTCTGGAATATTTCCAAACTTCCCGCGGAAAACCTTGGCTATCCCTCTAGACATTCGCAAGTCCTTAGCCACACAATGTGCCAGTGCGTAGCCAGCTGGAGCAGTAAACAGGTCCCGCTGCACTTCACAGGTCACACCGAACCGACTCTTTTGACCATTAGTATGACGGGCCATGAATTTGTCGAATGTCAAATCCGGCTCTGGTTGGATTCGCCGCAGCTCCGCGTCTTCGTGGTCTCCGTAGTAAGGAGCCAGTCGGTTGAAGTGAATGACTCGAGCTTTACCCCGCGGTGGCTTTTGTATCCGGTAAAGGACGTCGTTGATAGCTTCCAGAACTTTGTATGGTCCATCCCAGGATGTTTGAAGTTTTGGTGACAGTCCCTTTCGTCTCTTAGGGTCGTAAAGCCAAACCATATCACCGGCATTGTACCTGTGGTCCTTGGCATTCACATCGTATGCGTCCTTCATCCGATTACTGGCATCTTGAATGGAAATGCGAACTTGGCTATGAATGGCATCCATTCTTCTTCGAAGTTCACTGACGTAGTCCTCCCCGGCGACATCAGTTCCTGGCGGGCAACCAAACTTCAGATCGCATGGGAGACGGAGTTCTCTTCCCATAATTATCCGAGCCGGAGACTCTCCCGTGCTTTCGTGGACGGCCGATCGATAAGTCAGGAGGAACAAATGAAGAAAGCCATCCCAGTCTCTTTGATGGTCGGAGACCACTTTGGCCAAATACCGATTAATGGTTCTATTCATGCGCTCCACCATTCCATCTGACTGCGGGTGTAACGCAGTAGTTCTTGTTTTCTTGATTCCGAGCGTCTTACAGATGTTCTGGAACAAACTGGATTCAAAAATTCGCCCTTGGTCCGAATGTAGCTCCAAAGGTACGCCAAATCGGCAAATCCATTCTTTCACCAAGGCGTCGGCAATTGTTGAGGCTTCCTGGTTTGGTAGGGCGTATGCCTCAACCCATTTGCTGAAGTAGTCCATCACGACCACGATGTACTTATTTCCTGCTTCGGATTCGGGAAACGGGCCGGCTACATCAATAGCAATCCTTTCAAAGGGACTTCCCACGTTGTACTGGCGCATCAAAGCCTTCTGCTTTCTCTGCGGCCCATTACTTGCCGCACATACAACGCATTTTCTGCACCAGTCCCTTACGTCTTCCTTGCTATTGACCCAGTAAAATCTTTCCCTCACCCTTCCCAGCGTCTTTGTCACTCCGAGATGTCCTCCTGACACACCAGCATGGAGTTCTTCTAGCAATTCCGCAATCCGACATTTGGGCACAACAATTTGCCTTCTTTCCTCTTGGCCGTCCTGGTCAATTATTTTCCGCCGCAGGAGTCCATCTTCCAGAATTAGGGAGTCCCATTGTGCCCAATACGACTTGATGTTAGGAGGATACTTGGCAACTTCTCCCCGGGTTGGCTTCTTCTCCTCTTTCATCCAGTTTAGGACTATCTGGATATCGGGATCTTCCTCTTGGTCTTTTATAAGATCTCTATTTTGCCAAGTATCGTCGACTATGGTGGTTCGTAACAAGTCAGCGTCTTTTTCCTCTGCCCGCTGGCAAGGCTTGCAGTCCCGTGGACAGGGTCTTCTTGATAGGGCATCTGCATTTCCATGGATTCTCCCTGCTCGGTGCTCGGTGTCGAAGTCAAACTCCTGTAGCCTGTCTATCCATCTTGCCACTTGTCCCTCTGGATTTTTAAACTGAAGGAGCCATTTTAAAGCTGCATGGTCTGTTCGTAGCAGGAACTTCCTTCCGTAGAGGTACTTGTAAAAGTGCTCCATCGCTTTCACAACAGCTAGCAACTCTCGGCGGGTGACGCAGTAGTTACGCTCTGGCTTGGACAACGTTTTACTAAAATAGCCAATGACTTTTTCTTCTTGTCCATCCTGAATTTGGGACAGCACGGCTCCTATGCCCACGTTGCTAGCGTCTGTGTCTAGTATAAATTTTCCTTCAGGTAGGGGATAGCTCAAGATAGGTGCGCTTGTCAGAGCCTCTTTTAGGTGATCGAAAGCTTCTTGACATTCCTGGGACCACTGGAATTTTCGTTCTCCTTCGGTGAGCCTGGTTAATGGTTTTGCGATGTTGGCAAATCCCTTCACATAGCGTCGGTAGTATGTGCATAATCCCAAGAAGCTGCGCAGCTCATGCTTGTCATTGGGAACTGGCCAATCTTTGACAGTCTGGATCTTTGCCTTGTCAACCGCCACTCCTTGACTGGAAACAACGTGACCCAGGTACTGCACAGCTCTCTGAAATAGATGACATTTCTTTGGGCTCAACTTCAATGCTGAACCTCGTAGCCTCAGGAACACTTCTTCTAGGTTTCGCAGGTGGTCTTCAAACGATTTTCCTACTACAATAATGTCGTCAAGATAGACCAGACATGTCTTCCAGGACAGTCCTCTTAAAATCGTTTCCATCAGTCGTTCGAAAGTAGCAGGAGCATTGCACAATCCAAATGGCATCACGTTAAATTGCCATAATCCAGCACCCACCGTGAAAGCTGTCTTTTCTCGATCTTCGGGGGCCAATTCAACTTGCCAGTACCCGCTCTTCAAATCCAGCGTGGAAAAGATCTTCGATCCGGCCAGGGTGTCCAAAGTGTCATCGATGCGAGGAAGAGGATAGCTGTCCTTTTTGGTCACATTATTAAGCAGCCGGTAGTCAACGCAGAATCTGGTCGAGCCGTCTTTCTTCTTTACCAGTACTACCGGTGAAGACCATGGACTGCTGGATGGTTCTATGATTCCTTCCTCGACCATACTCTCAATAATCTTGTCAGCCTCCTCTCTCTTAGCCAGCGGTAGCCTTCTAGCTGTCTGCCGAATGGGACGAGCATTTTCCGTATTGATTTTATGCTGGATTATATTTGTCCTCCCTTTCTTCCCAGTATCAAAAACATCTCGATATTTATGGACCAAATGTCTCAGCCTCCTTCTTTGGTCTGGTCTTAGACCGGTCCCTGACGACGATACCAGCACTTCTAATTCTTTTGGAATGGCTTCCCGGCTGGTTTCCACGGCCGCAACCTGTCGCAGTATCGCTGAAACTCCAGAGCAGTGTCCTAACTCCGTGCCTTCCTTTAATAACACAGGATAATGATTGACGTTCATTATCCTCACAGGAATACTCCTTCCAGCCCGCACAAGGGCCTTTCCGACCGCTATTCCTCGGCCAACAGCCTCGTCATGCATTACGGGTTCGAACATGACTATCTCACCATCTGTGGTCTTGCCATCAATGCAGCCGTTCAAAACAATCTCGCTCCGTTCTGGTATCAGTGTCTCCTCCGGGAGTAGGACCTGAACACTTAAATTCTTTTCTCGATGTAAAACAACTTCCTCGTCATCTACCCGCAGAACTCCCCGCCTAAAGCTTAACTCGAAGCCCTTGGTGTCCATTATGTCTGTCCCGATGATCACCTCATCCTCAATCTCAGCCACTATCACAGGATGGTCAAACGTGGCTTTCCCGATGGTAAACATGACATTTGTTTCACCATGCACTTTTGCTTGATCTCCCGTTGCTGTGCGTAGACGCCATTTTGATTGCCGAACCTTAGCTGCAGGTTTTATTATGTCGGGCCTTATGATTGTCTTCGTCGCACCTGTATCCAGCAGCACAGTGCGGAGGGTTCCATCCACGCACGCGTCGACGAAAACACTGTTGGCATGGTGTTGCAGTGAGGAGACCTGGGCGGTATTTGCTGGGGCTTGCTGAATACAGGTCGACGTTTGCCCCCTCGCATCGACCTTTTTTTTGTTTTCCGGATTGGCGGAAGTGGGACTGACGCCTTCTGGACAGCGTCTTCTTATGTGGCCTGCCTTGCCACATTTCCAGCACTCCAACTTCCGGTCCTGGCGGCTACATTCTTTATCGATCTCCCTGACGATCCGCTTGACTGATTCTTCGAAGTCGTCCTCTCCTGGAATCACTTGTGGGACACGAGCTTGACTTGTGTTCTTGGCAGCTTCGAACTCAAGGGCCCATGTTAGTGCATCAACTAGCTTCGATGGATGTGCTAGTAGTAAGGCTTGCTTCATTTCACCATCACGGAGTCCGTCCAGGAATGCTTGAACCGCCAAACGTTCCATGATCTTTTCCTGGGCATCTGGATATGCCAGTCGAACCAAACGTGCAATATCTGCCTCAAATTCCTGTAAGGGCTCCCCTGACTTCTGGCACCGATTTCTTAGCTGAGTGTGGTAGACATGTTCCAGGTGTGACTGGCCATAACGCGTCTCCAAGTGTCTCACCAGGTGGTCGTAGACTTCTTGCTCTTCCGGGGACATTCTTTGCAAGATAGCAGCAGCATCTCCTCTCAAAGCTAACGTAAGGGCGGTCGCCTTCTCCCTGGATGACCAACCGTTCGCTTTTGCAGCCGCTTCAAACTGACGCTGATAAACATTCCACGACGTTGAACCATCAAATTGCGGTGGTTTGAGGCGCATCAGCCCAACGGAATCCTGATTGCCACTAACTTTGCTCTTGTTGTCCGTTGCTGAAGGTTGATAGGGCAACTCCTGGAAGGTGTTGACGTCCAACGTTGTGATTTTGTTCTGAACTTCCTGGATCTTGCCTTCCAAAATCAAAAGAATTCGCTCTTCCAGTGTAGAAGATTTTGTTAAAATTTCTTCGTGTAATTCCGTTTTTAAGTTTGCCATCTTTTCTTCCAACTTGGCAGAATTCTCTCCTAGCTTTTCCCCAAGCTCGCAAACTTTAGCCTCTAGGTCGGCGGAATTTTCTAGCAATTTAGCCTCCAGGTCGGCGGAATTTTCTAGCAATTTAGCCTCTAGGTTGGCGGAATTTTCTAGCAATTTAGCCTCCAGGTCGGCGGAATTTTCTAACACTTTAGCCTCTAGGTTGGCGGAATTTTCTAGCAACTTAGCCTCCAGGTCGGCGGAATTTTCTAGCACTTTAGCCAGGTCGGCGGAATTTTCTAGCAACTTAGCCTCCACACATTGCAGCATTTGGCCGATATCACTTGCACTAGCAAAAACAAAGTTGTCCGGGTCATGGCCTTCTTCAATTAATGCTTTACGAAGCCGCTCCTGCAAGTCCGCTTTCTTCCCCGTCGTATCGCAGTCCCTTTCCTCCAGCTCCTTCTTCAGCTCACTAACTTTTAAGTCCGCTAGTTTCGCCATTTTCACGCACGCTAATTAGTCCGATTTATTTCACTTCAATTTTATTTTCACTAATGTCCAATTCACACCCGACACCTGACACCAATGTTGCGTTTTTTTGTACGTTAAGGTGTGAATTAAAACACTCGGTATATTAAAATAGTCAACTAATTTATTTAACACTATTACAGTCTTATTACCTAATTAATTAAACACGAACACTAAACACGAACACTAAAAACTAACTGTCACTTAAGGCTACTATAAACATTTATCTTCACAGTATTTATTTCGAACTATTTATATCGATCAATAATCGCGCCCGCGCTCCGACTGCACTCTGAATAATACTGGTTAGCGCGCGAAGCAGTTTCTCTTATATACCTATCGATCGATACTCTGGAATGTTCCCGTGTTTTCTACGTTTGCCCAGAGCGGTCGCCACTTGCGCTTCGCTGCCTCGATGGAATACTCCGGAATAACCTAGAACTTCTGGCGTTTTCGCGGCTGTTAAGATCGTCACAATATGATACTTCAAAGTAGCTTGGATTTGACAAATATTTGTTTGTGCTGTCACCACAGAAATGTCTATGGCTGTCACACTCGAAAACAGCTGATTTCATCAGAGGTTGGAGAACCGCTATGGAACGTTGCCGCTCTACTGCGGCAAAGTAGAAAATACAAAATTCAAATAAAATAAGATCGCCAATTTGATTGTTTGTTGATAAGAAATATCAACCCGTTGTTATATCTAACTGTAAAAACGATAATTGAGAAAGTTGTAAATAAAGTATAGCGATGAGTATAGTTAGGTTTTAGTATGTTGGTAGGGATGTGACATCTACAGTGTCATGAACGAATATAAATCTGTCAGAATTTGATTTAGCTTTTTAAACTTGACGTTTCGTAGAAGTGGCATCAACCTAACATTTCCTATCCAGAAATGTAACCATTTTTAATTTTTTGTAAGTACGTATTTCTCAAAAAGCAACACAAAAAACGTTGATGTCACTCCTGCCGAAAACTACATAGCGCGACTCGCTCACATGCGACAGCGACGCTTCGCCTTCGGTGACGCGCCGCATCACCGGTCGCCGCGCTATTCCGTACTTTCGGCACTTGTGACATAAATAACTATTATTCTAATGACGTAGTGTAGGTAGTGTCAAGTGCTGATGCTTTGACAATACCTACGATTTATCTCAATAAAATAGATTCTCATGCAGCTAAACTATTAATTTTATATATTGTATGATAAAGTCATGTGCCTGGCCACATCAGATTTTTACTTTATCATACGCAGTATGTAAAGTACTGTAATCATGCCGAAAAAAAAAATTGAGATTTTAGCGGAAATAGGTCTTTATGGGTCAGTCCCCTGAACATTTTTGACCAAGGTACAAAAAGATGTCTGTATGTGTGTGCGTGTGTAAACGATTTTTGTGACGACGATTCCGGAGAAACTACTAAAGGTATCGGGACGAAAGTGCGTATTTAGTAGTTTTATGACCAAACTTAGAGCTGAAAAGCTTTTCGTTCAAAATGGTCCAAAGGAACTGGCTATTTACTCTTAGCATTTTTCTACGATTTTCGTAATTTCTGTAATTTCGTCAAAATAGATAAATAATAAATTAAAGTAGACGAAATTTTGAATAATTTATGCCTATGACATTTTTTGGTAAAATTAATGTTTAGCTGCAAGAGCAAATTCTATTTGATCGAGATCGGTTGCATCTGCATTGATATGAAACTACATAGTAGCCAGGATTTTGACAAATATTGTTTTGGTGCTGTAACACTCGAAAACAGCTGATTTCATCAGAGGTTGTAGAACCGCTATGGAACGTTACCGCTCTAGTGCGGCAAATTACAAAATACAAATTTCAAATTGAAATAAGATCGCCAATTTGATTGTTTGTAGATAAGAAATATCAACCCGTCTTTATATCTAATTCTAAAAACGTAGAAAAGTATAGCGATGATTGTAGTTTATTTTAGTATGTTGGTACGGATGTGACATCTATAGTGTCATGAACAAATATAAATCTGTCAGAATTTGAATTAGCTTTTTAAACTTGACTTTTCGTCAAAGTGGTACCAACCTAACATTTCCTATACAGAAATATAACCATTTATTTTATTTTAAATACATGTTTCTCAAAAAGCAACACAATAAACGTTGATGTCTCTCCTGCCAAAAACTAGATAGCGCGACGCGCTCTCGTGCTACGGCGACGCTCCGCCTTCGATGACGCGCCGCATCACCGCTCGTCGCGCTATTCCGTACTTTTGGTACTTGTGACATAAATAACTATTATTCTAATGACGTAGTGTAGGTAGTGTCAAACGCTGATGCTTTGACAATACCTACGATTTATCTCAATAAAATCGATTCTCAAGCAGCTAAACTATTAATTTTATATATTGTATGATAAAGTCATGTGCCTGGCCACATCAGATTTTTTAACGTGCTGCAAGAAAGCATTATCTTTTAATTCTGAAATTATGATACCTACATAAAGATTAAGGACTTACAAGTCTGCCATTATGATACTCGAAAAGCATAAATTTACAATTCTCAAATTACGTTACGTGTACGGAATATAAGGTATTTCAATCCTCAATTTATAATATATAAAGAATACATACAATAATAATAATACATACATAATATATAAAGAATACAAACTTTCAATTCACAAATTATGGTAGACAATATAATACATGAAGAACATAAACTTACGAATCTTAAATTATGAAACATAAAACATTGATAACTTTTAATTCTTAAATTATGACAACATGAAGTGCATAAACTTTCCGATTCGTAAATCATAAAACAGCAAACATAATAACTTTCAGTTCTCTAACTATAACGCACGAAGAACAGTATCTTATAAGTATCTGTTATTAATATTATACACACAAACACAGAAACCTTAAATACTCAGATTCAGATAAACAAAGCTAACAAATTTCAATTCTCTAATTATGATTCACGACGAACAATACTTTAATATTCAAGTCATAAAACACAAAATAGTATACTTTAAATTCTCAAATTCAGTTACATAAACCCAATAAATTTCAATTCTCTAATTATGATTCACGAAGAACATTAACTTTCATTTTTCAAAGCATATTACACAAAATCTGAAACGTTAAATTAAAAAATTCAGATACACAAAGCCAATTATCAAATTCGTTTACCTACACAAATTATAACAATATTTCATATTTGCATTATGAAATTATAAAACAAAAGATTTTAATTTTTCAGTTTATAATACGCCAGACAAAATCACCTTCATATTTCAAAATATGAAATACAGGCGTAAGCTCTTCAAACTCACGACTTACAATACACATAGTAAAAGTACTTCCATTTCTTAAGCAGTAAATGATAGGGACTTTCCTGTTTTTATTTATGAAATGAATAAATTTAATTAAGAAATTATAGTACACCATATTTCGTAATTTCAATTTTTCACCAATAAAACATTTTTCAATGCTACAGTAATTACCTAATCTCATTATGGAAAACAATCACTTAAATTTTATTATTGCAACTATAATTTATCAATTATTAATCAGAAATTTTTAAAAGAATATATGTTTTAATCTTACTCCGTCTCCATTCACCAACTTTCGATGCATATCATCGTTGCATACATTTCTAATATTAAGGAACATTCCAACTTTTCAACACGCCTCCAAGCGATGTAGAACCGCGCACCAGCAGAATCTTTCACAAGCCCCTTCATCATCCTGACAATAATTGAACCAGTGGCTACGTTGAAACTCATCTGACATCCATCGACTTCAGTTAGTGTGCAATCATCTTGGAATAAACACAAATACAACAACACATTAAATTCATATCGAAAATAGACAATAGTTTTGCAAATTGATTGGCTTACTGCACACCGGTACTTACATGATTTTCTATTCAATGCAGTGCATATAATTCTCTCAACAAGTTATAACTAACCAAAATTATACGATCTCTTTTTAAGCATCACTTATATCTCGAAAACAAACAATTTTGATCCCTAGTATTAAGTACTTTTGTCTGGTTGCGAGGGTTGATATTTCCAGTTGTTTCTTTGTTTTTATTTGTTCTTGGGGTTTGCACGTGACTTTGATCCCAGTTCTGATAAGCAGCCACAACTGCTTGTTAGATGAGCCTTTGGGAAAAATAATAGAGCCCGAGGATTGTGCCGATTGTGGTGGATATCACTCAGGGCAGGAGTACTCAGTGTTGATGCTTGGGCATTTCTAGTTGCCTTCTGGCGGATATCACACAGTAGTGATGTAAAGTTTCGTTACTTTCGAGTACCCGTTACTACCCGTTACTATTAGGTACACTACCCGTTACTTAGTACCCGTTAGGTACTTTGCACCCGTTACTTTATTAGTTACTTTTTACCCGTTACTTTCTACCTGTTACTTTATATCCGTTACTTTGTACAAGTAGTAGCGATTGAGTACATAGCAGTGTTTGATTTTGAGTACTCGCACTATCGTTTAGTTACCTATATGAATACACGTAAGTAGGTATGGGGTCAGCTTTGCGGCGCATGCGCGAACATCGGTCCTGCCGCGCATGCGCGAACTTTTGGCGCCAAAATTTGAATCGGCGCATGGCGGGAAATTTGAAATTTCAAGTTGGCCGACTTCCGGAAGACGGCCATTTTGAAAACGTCAAACCGGAAATCGGCCCGTTTTGGCGGTTCAAAATGACCGACTTCCGGTTCAAAATGACCGGCTTCCGGTTGAAAATGGCCGACTTCCGGTCAAAATTGCCTACTTCCGGTTCAAAATGACCAACTTCCGGTTCAAAATGGCCGACTTCCGGTTCAAAATGAGCGACTTCCGGTTCAAAATGGCCGACTTCCGGATCAAAATGACTGACTTCCGGTTCAAAATGCCCGACTTCCGGTTCAAAATGACCAACTTCCGATTCAAAATGGCCAACTTCCGGTTCAAAATGACCAACTTCCGGTTCAGAATGGCCGACTTCCGGTTCAAAATTGCCTACTTCCGGTTCAAAATGGCCGACTTCCTGTTCAAAATGACCAACTTCCGGTTCAAAATTGCCTACTTCCGGTTCAAAATGGACGACTTCGACTAACTTCACGCCGGTGTGCCGGTGCTACGCTGGGGGTGGCCGTCTTCGGCGACCGGGGCTAACTTCACACCGGCGCGCCGGGGCTCGTTACGGCCATCTTGAAAGTCGGCCATCTTGAAATTTTCAAATTTCCCGCCAAAATGGTTGACTTCCGGTGGCCATGTTGAAAATTCAAAATTTCCCGCCAAGGAAGTCGGCCATCTTGAAATTTCAAATTTTCCCGCCAAAATGGCCGACTTCCGGTTGTTGTTTTCAAAATGGTCGTCTTCCGGAAGTTGGCCATCTTGAAATTTCAAATTTTGGCCGATTCAAATTTTGGCGCCAAAAGTTCGCGCATGCGCGGCAGGACCGATGTTCGCGCATGCGCCGCAAGGCTGACCCCATACCTACTTACGTATAATACGTATATCGTATTTGCCGCAAACGTATACTGACGGATTATTTTTTTTTCTGCGCGCGCGCGCATAGTACGTGTTATATTAAGTGACAACAAACAAACAAAAAATCATACAGAAATTGCCTTTTGATGTTGTTGGTTGTTTTGGACCAGTCCGTGATATATCTCTGAGAATTGTGGTGTGTTTTGAAATTAAATGTTTTGTCAAATTGGTTGTGGTTCCCCCGCTGTTCAAATATTTATTTTTACACATATTGCAGACGGCTTTTTCATTTTCTTTCGCAGTAAAATGAAACCAAATTCCGCTTCTTTTTTTGTGTTTCTTTCTACGCGGACATAGTATGTCTAAGAATTAATTTAATTTTTCAGTTAAACTACATTAAAAACATTCCTAAAACTTCCCTTCTCTATGTCTAATTTGTCATAGTTTAAGTTTTTATTATAAATCACAAAATGTTCACACGCTCACCGACTTACTATCTAACAATTTGTCAAGGTTTGAACTAAATGGAGTCTTAAGAGTTACAATACAATGTTTTGGAATTCACATAAATGTTTAGTAGTTTTTACGAATTCCTATTACCTGAACCGTCCTATTTCCTAATAGATGGCGCAGGTTCAGTATCCATAACTTTATATTTTTAAATGGACCAAGTCTTTCAATCAAACAAACTAAAGGGGAACAGATAATAACTTTTTCAAAAGTAATACCCGGCAAATTTTACATAAACTTTATTCTAAAGTTCCTATCTGGTATTTAAACCAAGCGGTGACGGGGTATAGGCAAAACTGGGAGAGCTGAAGATTACTCATAGATTTCAGCTGTTATTTTAGACATACGTTACAGAATATTTCTAAATATTGACGCGTGTTAAAACGAAATAGCATACTTTTCATACGTCTGCTGTATAATTTAAATGGGCAAGACAAAAAAGTACGTCTGTTCTTAGAACCATAAGAACGAATGACAGCGGTAGCAACCTAACCTCCAATTCGACCGCGAACGTGTGATGTGAACAAGATGTTTTCGTTGGTATGTTTTCACTTTGCTTCTGTTAAACATGCTAATGATGGATATATAAATTAGATAGGACAATTATCACAATTAAATGACAGTATTTTTAATAATTAAATATTAATCATGAACGAACTACCTAGTAGGCAACTTAATATACACAGCTAACAATCTATTCACGCGGTACGTTCATAACTTGGTTCATACGATTTTAAGCGATGAATCACCTTCAGCTCTCCCAGTTTTGCCTATATGCTTGGTTGCGTAGCGGACAGTTGACGTTCAGTTGTTATTATACATCCAGTAACAGTGGTATCTAGTGAGTGTAGAGCCGAGTGGGACAGGCGACCGGTAGAACACCCGAAACCAGTACCGATAGTAAAAGTAACGGGTATACGTTCATATCGGTACCCGTTACTTTGTATCTCGCCCAGTACCCGGTACAAAGTAACTAGCAGTTACTTTTTTTACATCTCTATCACACAGGGCAGGACTACTGCAGTGTTGATGCTTGGGCGGCTCTTGTTGCCTTGTGGCGGATATCGCACAGGGCAGGAGTACTGCAGTGTTGATGCTTGTGCGTTTCTTGTTGCCTCCTGGCGGATAGCACACAGGGCCAGAGTACTGCAATGTTGATGCTTGGGCGTTTCTTCTTGCCTTCTGGCGGATATCACACAGGGCAGGAGTACCGCAGTGTTGATGCTTGGGCGTTTCTTGTTACCTTCTGGCGGATATCACACAGGGTGGGAGTACTGCAGTGTTGATGCTTGGGTTTTCTTGTTGCTTTCTAACGGATATCACACAGGGTAGGAGTACGTAGTGTTGTTGCTTGGACGTTTCTTGTTGCCTTCTGACGGATAATACACAGGCCAGGAGAACTGCAGTGTTGATGCTTGGGCGTTTCTTGTTGCCTTCTGGCGGATATCACACAAGGCGGTTGAAAAACTGACCGTTGTTGTTATATAATAAATCGCACCTTGGTTTTCTACTAGTTGCTAATTTGACGATTGTTTTTTGACATTTTAGGATTGAAAATTAGTTATTCCAACTTAAAACTTGAACAACATTATTTGTTGCCCAGTTTTTGTTGTTAAAACACATTTTGCAGTTGTTTACACTTTTTGTCGTTAAAACACATATTTTGTCGTTCGTTCAAATACATCTTTTGCATACATATTTACATACATTTCTCGTGAGGAAGCCTACTTTGTTGTGCAGAAAAATGACACTCCTTTTAATTTATCGCTATAAAAATAATAATAAATTATAATAATAAATATAATAAATAATAATAATAAATAATAATAATAAATAATAATAATAAATAATAATAATAAATAATAATAATCAATATAAATCATAATAATATGGGGTTCTTAGCATGAACCTGATGGTGATGCCTATCTTAGATGGCCTATCTTAGAAACTACGTAAAAAATACCTTTTTACAATAACTATGTCAGACAATTATATAAAAAAATAAATATTGTCTTTTTAGAACAATACAAAATTTAAAAAAAAACAATTGAGTATCTCAGAAGCTATTTACTTTACACAGATACAACTTGATAGATACAGTTGGAAAGATACCTTAGTATTTTTAATGTGAAGAAATACAGGGCATTCCATTTGAAAAATGAAATGTTGAATGAAATGTTTTTTCCTTCACGCTTAAACATTCTTTATAAATGAAAATAATTTTCTGTTCTAGAAAATGATGGACCATGATGTCTCTTATTGCAGTATCGACCATCTAGTGACTCATCCTGTTTGTATTTCCTCAACCTGTAGAAAATCTATAAAAACTATCAAATTATTTTTTGTGTCTTGAAACGGGACATAGAGTATGTGCCTGTATGTACCATAACACCACATTTTTATCTCTCGCAAAAAGATTTAGGACTCGGCAGCCTTCAGGCTCACGTATCCCCCATTCAAGCGTGAGTTGCCGCTCTTTTCTCCAGAGCTTCCAAGCAAAAGTTTTACTAGATGTAGATGGCGATACAACTACCAAATCTACCACAACTACAAAGATCTAACCGTATACAATTTCTCGTAACAATGACAACCACGAAAAATAGCAAAAGAGGTTATCTACTTCTCAATATAGGGTTATGTTCGTTTGTAAGCAGTTCTTTTCGAGAGCGATTTATTTTAGAGTGCGTCTCTAAAAATGAATATTGATCGATTATTTGTTTATTAGGGATGTATTGATAGGTACGTACACAATTTCACTGATTTTCATATTTTCTAATTAAATGTTGTTTAAGGTGTTCCATTTCCAAATATAACTTTACGTTACTATCCAAGGACAGCAGCTCTGTATACTTTAGTCTGAATACACAATATGTGATTAGCGGCTGGTTTAAATTTAGATCAGAGATGGTCTGAGTTAAGTATCCTTAAGTGCCATTAGACGGTAACTTGAATTGTGTTGTACTACATAACGTAGTTACCTTTGCTCTCCGTAAAATGACTCGTCTAATCAGAGCTTTAACGCAGCAGCCCATTCAGACATAACGCCATACAATGGAGATCGTATCATTCGTCGTATTTTGGTTGCTCGACGCAACTGGCATATTTCAATATTATAATACGCAATCTTGAGGGTGAATTTATGTTTTAAATGATGCTTACCGTAAAACCTTTTCGTATAGAAAAGATAATTCTTTCTGTAGATGTGCACAGAATCGACCCATTAATGTAGTCAAATCTGCCACCTTGAGGTAGGAAGGTATATGATTAACTACATAAATATAAAAATAAATAAAAATTGTGTGTTGTTTACTATTTACGCCAAATTCAGCAGCAAAAAAACAAACTTAAAATTGAAAAATAGGAAAATACCAATAAAATACTGACTGATTTTTGTTTTACCGTATAGTATTTAGCTGTCGTATAGCGTGTACTTTACAATGACGGTATAACTACATTATGTATATTGTATCAGCTTTGCTCCGAACCGAAAACATTTTGATCGGAAACTATTCTATGGTAGCTCTACACTCAGCCCGAATAAATCGGCGAAACGTTGGGTGAGGCTGTGTGAGACAGCGGGAAAAGAAGGCCATCCACATTCTCGGTGTTCGGCTCGTGCATTCAGTGCGCATCTGCGGGGACGTCGCTGAAGTAGCCGCTGCAGCGGTTGTTAATGTGTATGCTATGCATACTTTAATTGAAATTATGGTTATTATTAATTAATAATTAAATGAATAACTAAATAAAAATTTAATTAAATAATTGAAAAATTTCTTAATCCCTATTGATTTATTATTTTGATTAGATACCATATACTAATTATGACATAGTAATATGATTTTCTATAGACAAAAATTATTATTTGCATAATTTATACAGGGTGAGTTATTAGTATCCCGGCGGTCGATAGCTACTAAATCGTTAGATAAAGAAAAAATCGTTTAAGACAAAAGTTGTTTCGCTCACTAGTTTCTATGACGTAAAATTATTTTTATTTTTACAGGGTGTTGCATTTAGTCGTGACGTAAAGTAAGTATATTTTTTTAAAATGGAACGCCCTGTATATTTTATTATTGTATGAATACTAATCGATTTGGCTATCCAACGGTATAGGTTGCTAACTCTCAGCGTTAATAGTACCTAAGATATTCAATTATTTCTCCGAATTATGCCGGTTGCCGGTTTTTGAATATTTTGCTTTTAAACTATGTCAGACAATAGTCAAAGCTAGTAGATGGGTGATAGTATCCAAAGATATTAGATTCACTATACAGGTTATTCATAAGGCGTAGTAAATTTTGATGAAATAAGAGGTACATCTTAAGAAATATCTCAAGATCTTTTATACAGCGCGTTAAACCTTGCAGAAGAAAAAAGGGGCGTCATTTTGAACAACTTCCAAATATTAATTAAAATAATAGTTACTTGTTGTGCAATGTTTATTATGTGTTTATAGTTTGTTTCTGAATTTGCGCCAAATAGGTTATACTAAGTAAAATGGGATTTATTTTTTAATAAACGGTAATAGTATTAAAGTTTTTTTTTTTAATTATATCTGAATATACTATTACTGATTTACAACTAAGCGACAAACTAAAAAGAAATAACAAGTACATAATGGGATATTTAGATAATATTAGGTAAACATTTTTCTTTAAATTGTAAATATCAGGAAAACTACTGCAATTGGACATATGGCATCCTTAACATAAATTAAAGGGAACTTAGGGGGCAATTCAACTAGCACATAATATACAGGGTGTTCCATTTAAAAAACTCAAGGAAAAGCCTTTTGAAATACATAAAAATTTACTAAGTTTTATGAACAGCCTGTATAGTAAATCTAATATCTTTTGATACTATCATCTATCTATTGGCTTTGACTATTGTCTGACATAGTTTAACGGCAAAATCTGCAAAAATGTTGTTTTTACATAGGTTTAAAGAAGATCCTGCAACGGGCATATTTTGGGGAAATAATCGAATAACTCAGGAACCATTAACGCTGACAGTTAGCAACCTACACGGTTGGATAAACAAATTTATTAGTATTGTAATAATAATAAAATATATAGGGCGTTCTATTTAAAAAAATCTACATATTTTCCGTCACGCCTAAGTGCAACACCCTGTATAAATGGAAATATTTTTACCTTATAGAAACTGGTGAGTCAAACAACTTCTGCGTTAAACATTATTTTCTTTCTCTAACGATTTAGTAACTATCGACCGCCGGGATACTAGTAACTCACCCTGTATTTTTTAATTTTGTATAATGTATTGCGGTATAAATGCAATATTATAGTGCATTTCCGTACTGAGTTAGTCAAAATTACAACTAAATAATTCTCCAACCGTAAACAAATAAACAATTCTTTTTGTTTTAAACTAAAATTGGTAACATCTCCTTTTTCAAATAGAACATACGGCATACTTAAATTTTTTTTTAATTCTGAGATTATTTTTACGCATTTACTGTGCGAACCATTTTCATAAAAGGCACCACTTTTACGTATCAGCAATTAATTAAAACTCCTGTACTTTGATTTAATGTGCTGTTTGAACATTTAATTTAATTCTATTTAATTGCTCTGTTGTTTTTATCCGTTTAGTTAAAATAAAAGTTTATGAGTTTTGATTAATTGCCTATAACTCAAAATAATGCATTGAATAAAAAAATATTCCTACAAAAAGTTCTTGGAATTAATCTTAGAATTAAAAAATGTAAAAATATTTGTTCTATTAGAAAAAGAAAAGGTTGCCAGTTTCTATAATAAAGGAAGCACTCTGTATATTATAAATATATTTAGACGATAGCTAAAAAAGTCAAACAACTTTTATCAGATATTATTTTTAATGTTTACGGTTGGTCATTTAGTTAGGTGCTGTGGTTATTTTGACCAACCCTGTATATTGGTATGTACCAACGATATTATCAATCAATAACTTAGTATTTGCCCTATGTAGATCGCAGTCGTAATTTACGATTGTCGAGAGAGCTAAAACAAGAATGACTGTTGAATGTCTGTCGCCTATGTACGAGAAGCACCTATGCGACATTCCCCATTAATGAGGGTAAAATAATACCAACTTACCAGGTAGTCAGCCGGCCCAAGTAATTAAAGAACTGCATCAAAACGATACAATACATTCAGAAATCATAGAAAAATAAGACTGGAATAACGTGGAACTAATAAGATTAATTAATAATTAATTAATTATTGATTTAATGTTGCTATTAATTTAAATTTTCATTCGTAATCCTATAATACGGATGGTTAATTTATTGATATGCATTTGCATTTCTTCAATAATACTGAAATAAATATCATTATCTGGTATATTTACCATTTTAACTTTGCGTATGTGATTTTTTTTTGCTAATAAATTATAGTAATGGGGAGTTACAAATACAGAAAAAATACTGTCGGATATTAAATTTAACATCAATGTACATACACTATTTGTATTTTGAATATAAATTTATTGTGTTCAATATTTTGTAATCTTTTTATTTCAATACTAAATAATTTATTCCATTCGTTACCTACTTTTTGGGTTGCATTGATGCACACCGCACGTGTTTGATGTCATAAATCAGAGCCCTGGCGTAACTAATGCCTTCGCGTACCCACAAAAAAGCCTTTGAGTCGCGTGATAAGACCGATATTCAATGGATCGACCCGAACGCGAAGAAATAATGCGGTTTATGGCGAGACACTCGTCGAATGCGTGATTTTTATCCAGCTAATCGACTTCTGGCAGTTCGAATGTTAGCGGATTTTGGTGAATGTCCAATCCACACTCTCCTAATTCGCGGTCTCTCGCTATGTTTCGCGAGAGTAGGGAAGATGTATTACAGTTCATCTTGTGATTTTTAAAGACCCGTAGAACTGCACTTGAAGGTCGTTTATGTGAATTTAGTTTGAATGACGCTAAAGATTTTTTGTGACATTTTGCGCTGATTACAATAACAGATTTTTAAGTTATTATTCGTACAGCTTATATTTAAAAACTAAAAACAACTTTAAACGACCTTCAAATGCGAATAAGACGAGAGTCGCCAGCTACGATTTATATTTTTTAACACGAACAGAAAAAGTCCAAAGTGAACTTTATGTTACGTCTTGTTTTCAGTATTACCAATTTTTAGTGTACGTTAGGTCATATCTAAATAAATTATTTATGTTGTATCACAGAAATCATACATAAATATACACTAGAACGCGTAGGAACCCACTGCGCAGACAATTTTGTGGATGCACAGTGGGCCCCCACCTAATGTAGCCCGCGCGAGAGAGACGCTTGTCTTTGTTTACATATTGTGGGTAGCGCAAGAGAGATAGAGTGTTGTTGTTATGCTCTCAGTGGTGTTTTGGAAGAGTGGGGACTTATACAGTCCGATCTGAAAGTACGGTGTGCACCAACATGGCTGCGCCCATAACTCATCCAGCCGCGCAGCCCTCTGCGCATTCTATATGTTGTATTTACATTTTCAATTTGAAATAGCGCTATCTATCCACAGAACTAGTGATGGGACATCGATGCAAAATATCGATGTTGACCATCGATGTTACCATCGATACCAACTATCGATGGTATAAAAACATCGGCTATAAAACATCGATGTTTGAAAACATCGATGTTTTCAGCGGACAGCGTTTTCGTCTATAATTTTCTATAATAATACATCATAATATCTTCTGTTTATTGAGCTTATTTTATTTAGCTTTGCTTTATTTTCTAATTGAAAACACAAAATGAGAAGGAATAGAAAAAACTAAAACACGCCTAGATTTCTTTTTTTGATAGTTCCATATTAATATTCAACATAAAATGTATTCAAACTTTAAAGCGGTATCTAATCTAACTAACTAATCGCTATAATTTTTTTAAATTTAGTGTTTTGTTCTTTTTTTACTTACATAAAGGGCAAATCAACGTGCTTAGTATATACGTAACACTGAATTTTTCAACAAGATAATTGTAGCACCTAAATTTTCACCCTTACACAACTAATGTATTTCTAAATTTGCAGCGTAAAGTAAAATCACTAGTCTAAGTAAACACGAACAGCAGCAACTCATGTCGGCGCGACCTGAACGCCCGGATCATATATCTCATTTTTGCTCGATGTTTTGCTGCACGATGTTTGCAAAACATCGATGTCAGCATCGATGTTTAAAAATAATAACATCGATGGCAAAAACATCGACCATCGAACCATAACATCGATGTTTCAAAAACATCGATAAACATCGCCCACCACTACACAGAACGTTGAACTATTTTGCAATGCCTACAAACTAAAACTCCCATAATGGTATTCTAGTTACGTTCACTAAAAGATAACGCCCATCGTTATATGTAACATTTAATGTACTTTTATATTATATTACAGTACAGTAGTACACAATAATCATACGCTAGTATGATCAAAAAGCATTTCTATATTTGTAGTTTACTTTTTTTAACACTAATATTTGCAAGTATAGCTTGCATAAGTTTTGAAATTCTTAGTGGACGCAGTTGCGTATGGACCTATTCAATCAAATAGTTGCTATAGTTTTACAATTTATACAATAATTATTGTGTGGTGTATCGGCGCGTTTTCGACCTAGGATACGGGAGCCTTAACGGTTTCCCTGCAAGGTCCAAATCGAAGCTTGTTTGTCGTTCGAGTCGGAATTAAACTTAGAAAACTTAGAAAAAGTAAATGGTTGAGATCATATAATAACTACAAAAGATGTGGGGGTGCTGCGACGTTAACTAACGATATTTTTCTACTTTGCGTTCGTTATAAACTCATAACGAAACCGCTTTCGGTGTCGTTATGAAAACACTGAAAACACTAGATCACAAACTTATAGTAACTTTTTGTTTTCCATGATTGATGAAATTGACGTCAAGTGTCAAATAAGACTGACATCTCAATCGCTATTGGCTCGTCTCAATCGTGTTTGTTAATTTTACTACAACTGCCAACTGTTGAAGAAAAAAAATACTCTAGATTGTACCTAGACAACAGCAATTTTTGACATATCTATAAAATTAATGTCGCAAAGTAGAAAAAATAGTATATAACACTCGTTTTATAAGACGCATTGGCGCACTCGTTCCATTTGGGCACTCCTCGCTACGCTCGTCGTGCCCAAAACAACTCGTGCGCCAATTTTTGTCTTGTATTATAATATACTATTATTTGTGTACGAGTGTGCCGGAACAAATAATAATAAAGATGCAGCAGCGGTCACTTGTTGTTGAGTACCCATTTTTGACTTCACTTAGGGTTGCCAACATTGTGCCTATGCTGAGCCGTAGAAAAATAATTATATTATGCAACTTAAGTTTATAGTATATTATAATACAAGTTTTATAAGGCAAGAATTGGCGCACGAGTAGTGGGCGCACGTGAGTAGTTCCAAATGGAACGAGTGCGCCAATACGTCTTATAAAACGAGTGTTATATACAATTTTTTCTACTTTTCGACTTTAAATTTACATAAATTTCGAAAATTGCGGTTGTCATCCTACAATTTAGAGTAGTTTCATATTCAACAGTTGGTAGTTGTAGTAAAAGTCACAAATTCGACTCACGGGAGCCAATAGCGATTGAGATGTCAGATGGGTGTCAGCGTTATTTGACACTTGACGTCAATATCATCAATCTTGGAAAACTAAAAATTACCAAATGTTTGTGACCTAGTGTTTTCATAACGACACCGAAATCGGTTTCGTTATGAGTTCGTAACGAACGCAAAGTAGAAAAAATTAATAACAGCCGCCACAAAAATGTGCGGCATCGATACATGTTTTTTAGTAACGCTTTGGTGTGAAATTCGAAAATAGGTAGTAGAAAACGATGATATCTAGATGCAAATTACTAAGTAAATTAATTTATTTCAATTAATGTCTACTAGTTTTCCCTCTTTTTGTTTCTGCCTCTTATTACCGATTTTTTAACGACACAACCAACATGAGACCAAATGCCAATATTACCACCTAAACCAAGCATAATTTTGATTGTACTGAGAGCATTTTTAAGGCTCCGTTGTAAAAACATTGCAACTACGAAACAAAATGTTTCGATTCGATGTTTTTCTGTCGGGGATCCGTGTCTATGCCGTGGTTTACGTATCGATGAAAGCTCAGGTGTCTGCGATGAGCTGGCCATACGTAACAGCCGAAATATGGCCATTGTTTACATATCTGACAATTATCGCATTTTTCGGTTAGCGGAAAATTTATAATGTTTGGGCCGAAATTGTACCTAGATAAAAAATCTATAATTGTATTGTGACTTAGGCTAGGGGTATTATGTTTGAAAAAAGAGAAACATGTAGATGTAAACTTCGAATTTATCCTACAAAAAAATTATTTTTGGCTTAGCCAAACTCCTTATTAGTCTAAGATTTGACAATGAAAATTTCATCAATTTTGAACCATAAATAACGCCGTTAATAGAAAACGCGTTTTAGCACAGGTAGAACTGGGTCTTAAGGAATCATGTGTTTTTGCTTGAAATATATTATCTACACGTTCCCTAACAAAGTTTAAATTTTCATTTTATTCCGACAATATTGGGGTTTTGTATAAACCCCCATAATACATGTGTCTCTAGTCAAAAATGATAACTGATCTCTCACTCTTTGTAAATATATAGCCCAATAATAAAATTTTCAAATAAAGGTATCGCTGTCGTCATCTCCATGCTTTAAAAAATATTCTTTAATGGCAGACCAGTATGATACTATTCTGAGAACTGCCTTGGTCAAACTCAAACGTATTGTTGGGACATTTCTTGTCATCTGAACAACATACGTATTATAAAATAATCAACAAAAGTGCATATTTTGTTAATTATTGTATCATTATTGAATGTTGATTTCTGACAAGCAAAAAATCCTACCTTTAAATAATACCCGTCTTTTTGAAAGCCATTTTTTATATTAGATTTGTCTCTGTCTATGATCATTGAGGCAGGATACAATCTGCGTTCGTCGTACCGCTACAGAATTCCTACTGTATTCACTAGACATGTGACAAAATCTAAAAATGCTACAATTGCTACTTTCAAAGTTACTCACATGCTCACAAAAAGTTAAATTAAATTGTTGTGAAGATTGAGTAATAGTGTGCTTCTTTATTGGAAAATTTCCTTTTTTAAGAGAAATCGCTCCAAACTGTATTATTAGAATAACAATTACTGTAATCATAGTTTTTTAAAAATATCTCAATAGATCGATGATGACCTTTAGTTAACCCGGAGAATTTAGCTGACAACCCGTAGTCCGGAGAATGGTCGCCAAACCCGAAGTCTCCGGGTCAAAATGACGATGTTGGCAACCCTAACTTCACTACTAACACGACTGATTCACCGGTCATCCCTTATTTTTCGCCGAGTAACCTCCATCTAAATGAACTACAAACCACGCGCCATGTGTCTAATCCTGGTTTTCCGGGCGAGCAATCATGAACCGCGAGCCAGTCTTCCTTCCATAATTTAAAAGCGTGCAATAAACTTTACTACCCGTTCAAGCTTTTGCATTTTCGGAAACTTTATGCTGTCCGCTGTATTAATTCAGTTGTCTTTTCAGGTCTAGTCAAGCGAATTATACACAAGGAAAACTCCGAAGAACAGCGGACTGATCGTAAGAAGTATCAAGTCAAAGTTAAACCTGCACATGATGGACCCAGACAAAGGCCTAGCGATGGTAAGCTTCAAGGGTATTTTGTAGTTTTGAAAGAGGTGGAAAGTTATGCAGCTAGGCATCTGTGATGCGATTTGTGAAAAGATTATGGAGAGTATTTTTAAAAAATGAGAAAGTTCGATTTTTTGGTTGCTATTGACAACTTTTTGTTCAATGTATTAAAATGCTCGTGGCATTTGAATACTACGAGGATTAGATATTTTGACAGATAGCATTTCTAAATGTAATTATTAAATAGTAAAAAGTATGTGAATATGAATATTTTTGATATATTCCTTATTTAAGAAAACAACAGAAAAATTTTATTTTTGAGAAATATCTTATGTGTGGTAATGATATGTCTAAACATGTAAAAAATAATATAAAAGCTGTTCTAGTGTAGTAAAATTAGACACAAGTAGTGCATATTCTCTGAACCCGTTGGAACTACTCGAACTTTCTAATTATTCTTTCTTTTTTAATATTGCAAATGTAAAACTCTGTAAAACACTAAAAACTGGTGCTATTTGTTAAAAAAATCGCTTTTGTTTAAATTCTTGCCTTCTGTTCATTAACAATTATAATTAGCATAGAAGAACATGTTGTTCAGAAATCAGTATTCAAATATTAGATATCCCCCATCAAGTACCTACAATTTGACGTATGATAGAACGCTATGGTAGAATTTTTGTGAAAGTTATATGGTCGTTTCTACGGTAAGAGGTCGGTTGGTTGCATTTTGTATGATGTTTGGCAAAGCAAATAATTTGTTAATTTTTGCCTACTTAAAAATATTACCATTTTAACAGTTAGTATGTCTGCAAGAAGGCAGACATTCTTCACTGGATATAGAAATTGAATAAAACATTATATACATTATTAAAAATCAATAATAATTAGCATATGCGCTTAGTTATTTATCTGCTTTAATTGTTTATTATTCTATTTTTTATTTATTTATCTACGACTCACATATAATAAGTTTATTGCATACGTATCTATGACTATATAATCCCCATCATTATACGCGCCAATGATTATAATGACACTAGCGTTGTATAATAATGACAGTTCGTTCAAATAATGAACGAACTGTCATCATTAAACAACGCTAGTGTCAAAGTCTGTCAAAACCGACGTGGATGACAGTTATGTGACAGTTCCCCTCGCCATCATTGAAAAATACATTTAAAATATTTGATATAAAATGGAATTTATGAGTCGTAGATAAAACGTCGTGTTTGACTCGCACATAACGGAAATAAATCGCTCGCATGATTACACGCTCGCCTACGGCTCGCGTGTAAACTTCATGCTCGCGATTTATATCCTTAATTATGTGCTCGTCAAATAATATACTATTATCTACGACTCACATATAATAAGTTCCTTGCATACAGATCTATGACTATATAATCCCCATCATTATACGCGCCAATGATTATAATGACACTAGCGTTGTATAATAATGACAGTTGGTTCAAATAATGACCTCATTATTTGAACGAACTGTCATCATTATACAACGCTAGTGTCAAAGTCTATCAAAACCTACGTGGATGACAGTTATTTGACAGTTCGCCTCACCATCATTGTCAAATACGTTTAAAATATTTAGCATAAAATGGAATTTATGAGTCGTAGATAAAGCGTCGTATTTGACTCGCACATAACGCACATATCGCTCGCATGATTACATATAATCTCTCATATAATCTGATTACATAATCGCTCGCCTACGGCTCGCGTGTAAACTTCATGCTTGCGATTTATATCCTTAATTATGTGCTCGTCAAATAACATACTATTATTTTGTATTTTCTTTTACTTTTTATTTAGTACGTATACATTATGTAGTTTATGTTCACCCATGGTTACTATGAATGTCCCCTGGTCATGTACGAGACTTTACATAAAAACTACATAAAACAGGAGAACCTCCCAGTTTTATGTACTTGTGAAATATATTTACAGTAATAGTAAACCTAAGTATTTTGTAAGTTAAGTATTTTGTAAACCTAAGTATTTTGTAAGACATTTGTGGGGCAATGTTTAATTTGAAAATATTTGATGATTAGAAATGAATAACTAGTTTCAGAAATAATATTGCATTGCTTAGGTTGTCTAGTCACTCTTGTAAGTGTATATCGTGGTATTGTAACGTATTAGGAAACCTAAATGGCTTTTATCCTAACTATTTGCAAAAACTGATATGAGTCTGGCCAGGGGAGAGACATTGGGGTGCTTCTTTTTTATTGAATAATAAATCTCAAAAGCCCCTGTGGGGTTATAATACTAGTGATAAAATAAAATATACATTTTCAAGACTTTGTTTTGCTACAGTTAGTCTCTTGCTCTCTTTTTAAATAAAGTTGGCTACAGGTTTTGGTGGTTTCTGGTAGTGGTTGTAGATTTCAGTCCCTCACACATTAGTCGCCTTCCTTCCTCCCATTATGGTGTTTGATTTGGGAGTTCTTAATGTGTTTCGTGACCTAGTGGCAGAGTGGTGGATCTCGCTGCTGCGTATGAAGTGCAGATGGATGTGCGTCCTGGATGTGAATGGTTACAATCTTGTGCACAAGCTTCATCGTTTCAAGTTCTCTAAGTTCTTCTTTGGTTAGACAATTTGTTGTATATATGTTTTTAGTTGGAAAAACTGGTTTCAAGCTGCATAATATTTTTAAGAGTATGCTGGATTTGTTTCCTGTTGCGTAAAAATCAATAATGTATGTTAGCTCACTTTTTACGTACGAGTCATATATCATTCGCCTTTGTTTTTTTTTTTGAGTCCATCCTTGGTCTTATGAGCAAATCCAATGACGGTTCATAGTTGGGATTTGTTGGGTGTTCAGTCCATTTGAGGTGTTTGTCTATGTGTAGTCCTAGGCATCTTACTGTTGCAACTTACTTCAGTGTTTCTTCATTTACTTTTACCTTGATGTTATTGTGTTGTTGCATCTTTTCGATGTCGATGATGTGCATTTAAGTTCATTAAAAGTTAGTAGGTTTGTGTTTATCAATTTTGTAAGCTTCTCCAGGTCCTGCTGAATTCTTTGTTGTGTCATGTGCGTCTTAGTCGTCTTGAGTTTCGTAGAATATTGTCAGGTCATCGGCAAACAGCATTTTTTCCTTCTAGGTTGTGAGATACTATATACAGGTATGAGTCTAGGATTGAACCGTGGCACTCCGGTTTTGTTTCTTCCAGTTGAATTGAAACATTTCGTATGGAGGTATACTTCTGTTTTCGGCCTATTAAGTTGGTATCAAAAATCTTCAGCGCCTTATTAGTTATTCCCGCTGTACTCTTTCCGGAAAACTTTCATATATTTCCTTTTCGGATGTCGGTGTCATTATGTTGAGTATTCACTTTTGGACCTTATATTTTTGTTGATAGTCGTTGGCCTATGTTTATGTAGTAGAGTAGCTAATTATTTCATCTGCGATTTCCTGTTGGCAGCTTGTTTGGTTCCCGCAGTGGTATTGTTTTCTTATTTCGGTCTTTTTGATGCTGTTTCCTGTTTCCAGACCTTTCATTATTCTGCATAGTTTCTTCCTGTCTTCTTCAGCTTCATTGGTGTTGTTGGTGTAGAAGCTTTTCTTCGAGGCTTTGATTGCCCTTTTGGCTTCTTTTTTCCTGGTGTTGAAATTTTCTTTTAAGAGGATGTTTTCTCTGCTCTTTATCATGTTTCTATAAGCCTTGTCTCGTTCTTTAATTTTTGTGTAGACATCCTTCGTTATTCCTTGTTTGACGTGGTGTATTTTTTGTTGTGAATTTTTATTATGTTCGTTTGCCAGTCTTGAAAGCTTTCACATCCTGATAGAGTTAATTTTTCCGACAGGCTGTTTTCCAATGATGTGTAGTCTATTATCGTGTTTGTGTATGATTTTCCCTTGTTGACGTAGAATTTCTCTAATTGTATTGTAAGGCTTATCTGCCTGTGAGTGTGGTCACTGATTGCTGTGTCGGTGATGCTAATTTCTGCTGTGTCCGCAGTCTTTATGTTTATCAGGATGTGGTCTATAATTGTGTTCCTTCCAATAGGGTTTAGTATTGTGATACGTGTTTCTTTTAAAGGTTTTTCTACAATATAATTTCTTGATCGCAGAAAGTTTAAAAAATGTTCAACCAGGTTGTTTTTATTGAGCAGGTCAATGTTGAAGGTCCCTACTACCATGTTATTTTTTAGCCTCAGGATGTGCACCTCCAAATACTATAAGAAGTCCTTGGTGTTATTGCTTGGCTGTCTGTATATGGCACTTATGTGGATATTGATGTTGCACAGTGCCAGTTCGATTATGTTGTTCTGGTTTTGGTGTTTTTTTTTTGTTAACAAAGTGTCATAGATTCTTATTCTTTCATGGACGTAGATTCTTAGTCCTGCTCCTCTGGTAGTCGTGCATGAGTGTACGTTGTTGTAATATATACTTATATTGTTGTATTGTGATTTAGTTTGGTATATCCATGTCTCGGTGAGGATAATCACTTCGTGGGTTGCTTTGGAGTTCTTTACAATTATGTTTACTTCGTTAGTTTGTTTTCCCTAGTTTTCCCTAGTTTGTTTACTGTTTTTTTGCAGGTATGTCTGGGCCTGATCTTACCTCTATAAGTTTGCTGTCTTTTATCTCTTATCTTATCTTTAGGAATATTTTGCCATTTGAATACCAAGTATATCTGAAGTTATGATTCTTTTCTGCATCTCTTGCCATTATAAGTAGATATTGGTTGTAGATTGTAGATTGGTTTGTTTATTGGTAGGCCAACCTCGTCAGTTGTTATGTTTGCATTCTCTCATCAGTTCTTTTTTGTTTCAGTGTTGAAAACTACTTTTATTGTTTGTTCTTTCACGTCACGTTTTCCTATTTTATAGCACTTTCTTATGTCACTGTTGTGAAGGTTTACTTTGCAAGCAGTCGCAATGTTGGTTATGAATGTTTTGAGCTCTTCATGCTTGGTTTCTCCCGTCATTGGTATTCTGCTGATCATTACGTTATTTTCAACCGCTTATTTATATTTAAACACAAATGTAAAAATATAACCATATACAGGGTCTCTCACGATGAGCTGCCATTAGAACTATATGGAGAACCAAACGAACTGCAAGATTGAAAATTTGTGGACTTATATTGTTGGAGACGGTTGTCTCAACTATAATATTGTTAGTTTTCGGTTACTTTCGGTTACACCGGAAATAATGTCAACTTTTTTATATCAAATGGAACAACCTATATTTAACGCATTTTTGAAATCTTCATTAAATTTTATATCAATTTTATGTTACATTCCCAATACCTAACATGTGTCATTTTTGAGATATTCATATTTTTTTATTAAAAGGGGACAGCTAGCTGCACGGTTACTTTTAATTAGGTACTTATAAATTATCCGCTGTGACCGTTGGAAGAAAGTTGTCCGGAAAAATTGTTGTGAACGTAACGTATTATCGACACATCGGTAGAACTCTTCTAAAAGTTATACAGGCTGTTCAAATTATAAGATCAAAGTTGAATCCGAGAAAAGTACTAAAAGTCGATTTTTTCAAATGGCAACCTTAACATATGGGTACCTGTCTCAATTTTATGGAAAATTTCAGATCAACTTTGTGTACAATGTTCTATACCTAAAATGTACTTGTACCTACTGAAACCGATTTTTAAACTTCACGGTAGAAATTGCAAACATTGCCAAATCTAGATTGCTCTTGAAAACAACTGAACAATTTGGAATACGCGGAACCTTATTAAACAAGTATTTTGGGTCATTTATCATATAATTAGTTTAGTATTTACAAAACTATAACCCTACAATAAAACACAATATTAAAAATAAAACAAAATCGTAAAGTCAATTTAAAAATATTGCTCAATTCAATTTCAGTAACTGTTGAAAAACGTTGCCGTTTTCCGCTAAACATGCGTCAATTCTTTTTAACATATTATTGTTGGTGGCGTCCTTGATTCAGTTACCACATAACCCATTGAAAGCAGCTCGAACTCTGTCTTTCATGTTCTCCTTATCATATACCACGTCTTTAATAGCTCCCCAAATGAAAAAGCCATTAGTGTCAAGTCGGGGGAACGCGGTGGATATTTGTCTGACCCATTAAGCGCAATCCACCGATCGTCGAACATCTCGTTAAGCAAGCCTCTTACTACAACAGTTATGTGCGCTGGAGCACCGTCCATTTGAAATACCCAATTGTTGAGGATCCAATAACCGATCATTAGAGCATGAGTATAGAGATAGCTGCTTTCAATGGGTTATGTGCTAACTCTATCAGGGACGCCACCAACAATAATATGTTTAAAGAATTTAAGCATGTTTAGCTGAAAACGCAACGTTTTTGAACAGTGACTGAAAATGAATTAAGCAGTTTTTTTTAAATTTATTTATTATATGTCCAGGAATTATGCGTGTTTACTTAAGTTCTATAGTTATTTATCAATTACCCTAATTCCTTTTCCTTCAGAATGTAAAGTAAGTATTTTATGAATACCTGTAATTATAAAAAATACCGTAAACTGGGGTTAATAGGGACAACAACTGTAATAAATAATTAAGTGTTCGTATTTTTAATGAAAACACATTTAAGTTGGGTTTGGCAAACTCAACTTCAATATGTTTTTATTAAAAAAATACGGACACTTAATTATTGATTACAGTTGTTGTCCCTATTCAACCCAGTTTACGGTAGTAAAAAGAGTATAAACCATATTAAAAACATGTTGTCAATATGTAATATAAACGTTGCTAGAATATAACAAAAAAGTTGCTAATATGTAATTTAAACGTTGCTAAAATATTACAAATAATATTGCCAATACGTAACATAAATGTTGTTAAAATATTGTAAAAAAATTTTGCTAACATGTAGTTTAAATGTTGCTAACATATTGCAAAAAATGTTCCTAACATGTAATTTAAACGTTGCAAAACTATTACAAAAAATGTTGTTAACATTTAATTTAAACATTGCTAACATATTGCAAAAAATGTTGCTAACATGTAATTTAAACGTTGCAAAAATATTATTATGTACATAGGTATGTGGTATGCTTTTAAGTGGACACGGAAATCACTTGGGTTGGCTGCTTTAGCAATATGTTAATAACTCTTCCAAAGTTGTTGCATAACTTCCTATCATAGTATGTCAAATGGGTGTTATCTATGCTTTTGCTACTGATGACTATTATTTATATTTTATGTACATATGTATTTTGATTGTTTATATATTGAGTGTATATATTAGAACACGAATCTAATAATTCAACTAAATGCTGAAATGTATTAAATAAACAAATTGCGTAAAATAAGGAGCTGTAAAAGCTTTGGTGTTTTAAAATATATAACAATGAGGAACATCGAACGTAGTAAAACCTGTTTTTGTACGCTATTTTTCGTAGAACCTGGGTACTTTTTAAAAAGATAAACTGCATTTTGGGTTTTTTAGCACTCTATTTCCCTAGAACCTGAAGCTGAAGCCAGAAATCGTGAATTGAGTCTAGTTTTTGAGAAAATGAATAATAAAAATTGCAGAAAACACTAGTCACAATTCAGAATTTCAGCATTCAGATTTAGATTCTACGGAAAAGGCATATTTCTGTATGCCTAAGTTATTGTATTTATGAAAAATTAAGTAGATATGTACTTAAAAATGATCACTTAACTTTTGATCATCATTTCATATAGATCCAAGTATGTACTTCATTTGTCAAAAATATAATAATCTAAGCTAAGTTACTATCATGGCCAATGATGAACAAGTAAAAACTATTTCTGGTATACTTTCTTCTGTAGAATCTGAATCTGAAAGCATCAATTCTGAATTGTGCCTATCTGTTATTTTTCAGTTTTCTATCACTGATTTGTTTAAAAAGAACACCCTAATAGGGTGGTTTGATTTAGTTTGATTTTTTTATTCAATTTGTTCCTTGATATCCATACTATATACCATATTAATTCCTGTGAAATTTGAGACCAATCAACATATCAACATGCATCAACCCATGCTCAAGTAAGTTTACGGAAATAAGTTTACTTTAAACGTATACATAAAAATATTTTGTGTTGCTACAAGGAATGTACTATACCACAGTTATGTACACTTTATCAACAACAAATGTAATCATTTGACTTTTGAGTCTGAATATCTGAGCATTTTACATATTTTAATACTTAATTTGTCAAGTTTGTCAAGTGATTATCCAGGCTAACTATGAATAAGTGTAAACTATTTCTGGAATGGTTTTTCCGCAGAATCTAAATCTGAAGACTACTGAAATACTGAAATGAATCTTTTCAGAATATCAGTACCTATTAAAGACCAACCTTGCATTGTTTCTCTAGAAACTAGACTCAATTCACAGATTTAAATCCTGAAGAAAATCACAGACTAGTCAGCTCAGATTATTGTTTTCTTGACAACTTAAGTGCAAATAAAAAAGTTCAATGGTACAGTTTTAACTAAAGTCATTCTCTCTTTGTTTTAGCTGAAACCATACAGAGGATGTTGGCAAATTTGCCAGCAAAGCGAGCGACACGAAAACTAATTTCATTAAAAGACGGCTTCTCTAGACGACGACGAACAACTCCAACAGATGCAAACGCGAAAGAACCGAATCAGCAGTATCAGAAAGCCAAATCTCCGAAGAATATACCACAACCTAATAGTAAACAAACGAAAAATAAAGGCTTGAAATGCAACCCGTTAAAATTGCGAAAATCCGTGAGAAACATCAACAAAGTCCTAGGCTCTAAGATATTAGAAAATAACACCACATTACGTGTAAAAAGAAAAATCAAATCAGCAATACAGCAAGAAATTCGAACTCGAAATAAAAAGCGACAAATTGAAGAAGCCGCCCAAGAAATCAAGAAGCCTTCCCTAATAAATAAAGTGAAAATGATAGGTGAAACAGTGAAAAATAAGGTGTTTAGTGGTGAGAGGAAACCAAACCACCAAACTGACGACAGCAGCGTGAAACCTAAACTATCTGCGCCAAAACACGATAAACCATCTGAAATCCAACTAACGGAAGCAAAAAAATCAGAAAAACATACGCTCGCGAAGAAAACGGCATATGAAGAAAAAAACTCGGAAATTAAGAAAGAAACGATAGGCTCGAAAATTTTACGATCTTTAAGTTTAAGAAGAAGAAAGCAGAAACAAAATCCCGTAGACAAATCAGCAAGCGATTCGAATTTAATGCAGAAAATCGAGAAGGAAGTGAAGAACGGAAAGAAGAAATCAGCACTAGGTACGATAAAGAGCAAACTAAAGAAGATCAGGACAAAAAATATCACAAAAATTGCCCAAGTCGACGGGTCTTCCCAGATATCAGACGAAATTCTTCCTTTTTTAGAGAATTTTCACTTAAAAGAAAGGCTTGACACATCAGATGCCAAAGAACATCTGACAAACGCATGTATAACACAATCTGATATACTGATAGAACCATTAATCGAAGCGCAAACTTTTGAAGATATTTCTTCAAATTTACCGCAAGATATTACTTCAAATCCGACAAGTACAAGGACTGGACTGGAGAATAATTCTATTACAGAAAGACTACGTGTCAGTAAAGAAACACATGGCGAGGAATCAAATAAAGTTGATGAAACATCCAAGGCAGATTCTAAGACTGACGAGAGAGGTGCACACACGGAGCTGTTCGCCGAAGATAACAATATCAATCCAGATACCTATGCAGTATCTGTAGTTCAAGATTGTAACAATAAATCTGACTGCCCTTTGGAAATTGTAATAAAAGTTGAAGCTCCTGAAGAAACGAATGGCGAACTTCAGATACCAGATTCTGAAGATATTACAAAGCAACAAAATTCAAATGACGCTACCAAAATAAATAAACACAAGAAACGCGCAAAGGGTTTAAATGATTGCATAGCTATGTTAACAAGTAAATTACAACAGAAATCTGATGGTTCCACCGAAAACCTAGACGAATCTGAAACAGGTCTTGACTTGAGTCTAAATGGCAGCAAAAACAACTTAAGTAGATTAAGTAGCGAAGAAAACTTATGCCACATTGATTCTACAAAGCAAAAACAACCATTAGTCGAGAATACTCCTGTGCCGATCACGCCTAACCTTCATATCTTGCAACATAATCTCAACCCACATGCAAATATAATTCCACCACAACTTGCAGCTGTAATGCCAACATTACCGCAGAGTCTGCACATGGGGCAAATCGCAAACATTCAAAATTTCCATCAACCTTTTTTGCCACTTATTCATGGTCTTTTGCCAAATTTTATGTTCTCCAATGCGATTTATGCTGAAAAGGCATTGGTGGAATCTTTGAACAGGCACGAACATGTTTTGCCAGCAAAGCCAACCAGCAAACCTGTCATTCTGAACGTGCCTAAGTTGAATATAAACAAACATCTTAACGAACATCCAAAGCAATGTAATATTCTAGTTGAAAATATCCATGCACTACCGCAGAATGAAGTAGGATTGAAACAGCAATTAGCATTACCGAATATATTGCAGCCTCTAGAAGGTATAGACCAAGTAGATTTCTGTTTGCCAACCAGTAATAATAACAAATTCGAGGAAAAAACCAAAGCACTAGATTCCCACTTTCCGGCAACTTCTCAAATTGAATATAAAGAAGAAATTGTACAGACGAAGAAAACGCAACCAAGAAGGTTGAAGAGTAATAATACGGAAGGTGATAAGAAAACACCTACTTGTCAAAGAAAACATTGTATTGTAGCCTCTGAAATTGTTTCCTCAAAGGAAGAAACGAGAGAAGATTTACCTGTAAATCTAAACAATTCACTAACCGAAAATATTGTTTTTGAGAGATTGACACCTAACGAAAATGAAGAAACCACTGAAAATTATGCAAACCAAAAAATGAACTCTAACATTGAAACTATTTTTGGACGATTGTCTTCAGAATCTGACACTCTTTCCTTCAAAACCGTAATGCTGAACAATATCTCTGAAAAATTCAGCGAAGATTTACAAGAATCAGAAATGAAGAAAATGAATGTAATCAACAAATTCAAAGAGGTTGATGTTAACATAGAGACAAAATCACCAGAAATAATCATACACAGTAAACCTGATAAGCAAACAAAAACAGAAGGAAAGAAGAAACAAGTGAGAAGCATAGTGAAGAAATTCAATAATAAAATTAAAGAAAACATTGACTTAATGCAAGTCAAAAGTGATATTGAAGATAGCAGATGTGCTCCAAAGGAGAGTAACTCTAATATAAATTTGAATTCTGAAGAAAAATTGAAGATATCTGAAGAAAACTTACTCTCCACTGAAGTGGCTTTACCATGGAAAGAAAACATGGACGACACAGTAAAAATCAATATGGTAGAACCTACTCTTTTTAATGAAGAATGTAAAAACTCTTCGGGAGAAGTAATACAGGAGAGCGCAGCTATTTCTCCAATTGTAAATACCCCTATTGAAGATTTAACCAGGCATGCTAAGAAAAGAATTCCTTCTAAGAAAAGGAATAAAGAAAGCACAAAAAATCTAGAGGAGTCGTTTGACACGAATAATGACTACATGAACATAGATAACGCAATCGATGACATACTAAAGAGCGTTGACATGAAGATAAATTTGAAAATGAAGAAAGATCTTCAGAAGATGGACGATATATACAACTTTGACGAAGATTCTACAAGAATTTCAAACTCCAGCAAAAGTGGCAAGAAGAAGAATAATAAGAAAAAAAATAAGGATGTTTTGGATGTCGAATTGGAATTCAGAATGTTTTTAGATGCAAATGAGCCAGATATTCTTGAAAATGAGACATTTTTGGAAAGTTTTAATAGCAAAAGATCAGAGGATGCCAAGTTGAAAGAAGAACAAAAATTAATTGAAATAAGTTCAAAAAACGAAACTGATTCGGAGGATGAAATTCCATTGGCTAGGTTTATAAAGGAACAAAAGATTGATGACAATAGTAGGACCTTTGAGAACATAATACAAAAGGAATTGTCATTGGAAGCAACTGTCCCTCAATTCATAAATGAAGAAAAAACTGAAAACTATAATATTTTACCTCAGACTGAAGAGCAATCAATAGTAAAAATAAACCAAGCGGTTTCTTCAAGTATTGAAGATATTGTTGATACAATTTCTTCTCAGAATGTATCTTCCATAAGCAATAAGTCGCTAGCCATTGCAAGAAAAATACACGAGGTCATTGAAGAAAAGGAAGAACATTCTTTACAGTCTAAGAGGAATAAAAAGAAAAGGGCTGGGAAAAAGCCAAAGGTGTTGCTAGAAAGAAATAAAGTGCCTGAAATAATGCAACACGACCAAGAGGTCACAAGTGAATCAATTGAAGAATGTCAACCTCTTATTGAAGAAGAGAAACAGGCAAATATTGAAAGTGGGATAGAAGTAAAAGTAACAAGAAAAATACAAAAGAGGCGAAAAACTAGTAAGGGAAATATAATTGCAAAAATGACTTTACCACTAAAAGACAGTCACCAGAAAGATATAAAAGAAAATAGCAATGATTACATAGCTGAATCAAATGCTAATATGGAGCAAAAAGAATTTGTGCTAGGAAATCAAGATTTACTCCAGAGATGTAGTCCACGAAAAAAGAAAGCACCTAGTAATGAAGAAATCCCTTATAACGTAAAGGATTTATCTATACGTCAAAGAGAATTTGACGTTAGTATTCCAATAGTAACAGTCGAGACAACTAAAGCACTACCCTTATCACCAACATCGAATAGAACTAATACAAGCCCTGTAAACATACCTGAAATGCTTGAAGAATCAGTATTAAATACTACCGGGGTGAATTCCGTAACCATTGAAGTACCAGTAAAATCAGACCAACGAACTGCTGCAGAGGTTGCAACTGACAAACATGATGAATGTGTGAGTGACTTGGCACTATCAGAATCAAGTATGCAACAGAAAGACGTGGAAACAAACCCGAACATTGGTGCACTTTCACCTGCAATTGAAGTTTCACACACTGAAGAAACTTCACCGAATGTGAAAGATTTAAGTGCAACGAAGTCAAGAAAAAGAAAAGCAGCTACCAAAAAGAAACTAGCAATTTCGAAAGTAGCAGAAAAAATAAAATGTCATATTGACGTACCAACAGATGATACAGTTGGTATGAGTCAGCAGACAGTGGTAGAATCAAAGACACTGAAATCCAAAACAAAAAACGCAGTTACTGAAAAGATATCTTTAATTCCAGAGACATTTGAGGAAGCATGCCACCCTAATTTTCTAATCAAAGCCAATGCAACCTCATATGACCACAAAAACACTGAAATTCTATCACCAACACAAAGTCGGAGGAAGAAAACCAATAGAAACACCACGACTGAAAATGACGGTGGTCATCAAACAATAACAGAAAATGCAGCAAATGTTGCTTCATTGGAAACATCCGAGGAAATTGAATTTAAAGCACCACGGCCAACAAGAAATAGAAAAGCACAGAAACACCAATACAAACACGAAACCAAACAAATTGAAGAAGATACAGTTGACCAGAAAACTCAAATCGAAATATGTAATGGAATACCAGACCTTAATTTTGAGAAATGTAATGACACCGAAAAGTCTACATCAGAACAAAAAAAGAAAGACACTCAAGAAAAGCAAACCATTATTGAAGAATTTGTGACAGATACAATAATACCTAAAAGTAACCATAAACCACCACCAGCAGATGACGAAGAAATAACTCTATTAAGTTACTTGGACAAATGTGAACATATAGATTTCAATATACCAAAATCAAGAACAAAGAAGAAAAATGGCAAGGTTAAAGCTCTTGAAGATACATGTTTTATGTATAGAGGATCAATGCAAAATGAAATTTCAACAGTTGATGAAAATCCCAGACCATTAGCAACCTTGGAATCCACAATTTTTAGCACACCTAAAACTAGAAGAAACCAGCGAGATTTACCTCTTGAAGCTGAAGCAACTAAAGTAAATTCCACACTTGAAATACCAAAGGATATAACTGAAGGAACTTATACATTACAGAAATCCGAAGAAGGGCCGCTGAAATCTGAGAAATCAAAAAGTAGAAATATAGAAACTGAAAACCCTGAAATTGTTCATTCCTCAACTGTAGATGATCTGGTTTGTGAAGTGCAAGAAGAACGCAAACGATCATCATCTACAGAATCCCCAAGGACTAAACAAGACGGAATAGGAAATATTGAAGATAATTTGGACTGTGAACCACTGTGTTTACCAAAAGATCCTTACGAATTTGAAGATACACAATTCAACGAAAAAGAAACATGTTTCAGCCAATTTCCAATTCATAATCAAATACTTCCCGTTATTTTCTCCCAAACGAATGAAGAAAACCTTGAGTTCCTGACCAAAGCTTTAGAAGACGCTATTGCCCAATCCGATAATGCTGTAAATGAGAATTTAAAAAAACTTGACGATAAATATGAAGAAACTAAATCACAGAAAACCCCAGAGAAAAAAAGAAATTCCCCAAATGATAAAAAGTTGACATCTTCAGATGACAAAAGGAAAGAAAAGAAAGCCAGAAGAAGCAAGTTAACCTCTCTATTCACTGATCATGAAGACTCTAATGAAGAAGTCGGGAAGAAAGCTAGAAAACTGAAAATTAGTTGCCAGATCTTTCAAAAGAGTAACAAATTTTCTGCCACAGATAAGTCCAAGCTAGCAGAAGAAGAAGATTCGAGCGACTCAAACCAATATTTGCACACAATTCGTAAGGAAAATCCATTTCAGATACCCATCATTAAAGAAGAAATACCAGAAATACCGGAAGAAGATTTGCCTGATAACAGTAATGATCATAATGCAGAAACTCTTCTAAATTGTGATGTTTCAGACGAACAACAACAACATACACCTCCTGTGTCTCAACCTGACTTGTATGCAACACCAATTGAAGACACACTCAGCTACGAAGAACAAATTGAAAAAGAAGCAGAGGAAGCTATGGGAATGTCCATAGAAGAATTAGAAAACGAAATTCGAAGAAAAATACAGATGAGCAACAAAATGCTTGACGTCCAACCATCAGAATGTACCCGCGAAGAAGCAGACGAAAAACAAGATAAGAAAGATCTCGAAGATACCGATGACGAGATCGACCAATTCTACAACAATCTACGAAGTGTCGTTGACAGAATTGATGCTGAATTAAAGGAAAACTCTAATGAGCCTGTTGCGGCTATCTTGAGTGAAAATAGTGGGAATATGCAGGATAAAAATGAAACAATATGTTTGAGCGGCAGTGATTTGGGCAACCAATCCATGGTTATTAATGAAGGATTACCAATTGAAGAAAATGAAGAAAACAATCTCGAAGAATTACTTGACGATAATCCAGTTATTCTAGAAGAGACGTCCGAAACAACAAAAGTTAAAAGAAGGAGGCGGAGGTTAAAATGTAACAAAGAACCGGAAGGCGAAAACATTGAAGAATTTAAATCTTTAGAAATTCCGGTCGACGACAACAGCAGTTTTGAGCAAAGTAATGAGTTTGACTTCATGCAAGACGCATCTTCAAAAGAAGAAGACCACTTTGAATTTCAGGTAAATGCCGAATCAACGAATGGCATAAACAAATTAAAGATACGCCGAAGGAAAATAAGCGAACAAATGTATGAAGAGAAGAAAAAGAAGCGCAGCCACCATAAGAAATCGCACAATGGCCACAAAAAGCGGAGAAAGCATTGCAGTGTTGATATTGAAGACAAACAGCTCGAAGAAAAACACCTTGCCGAAAAGGTGAACGAAGAACAAGTCATCGTGTTCACGCCAGTTCCATGCGATAAAAACAATCAGAATCCATTAGACAGCTTCGATAGTGAAGAGCAAGCTATTGATAGTTTTGACGATAACTTTGATGAAGATATGGAAATTGAAGAGTGCAACATGAACACTAGCATAATAGAGAATAAACTAACAATTGCAGAATCACCAAAATTACTATTTGGGCTATACTCTGATAATAACAAATTTAAGATGCCCAATGAGATAAGTTTATTTGATAATATTGTCAATAAGAATGATGGTATGCTAAAGAATGAAGAAGCTGGCAAAGTTTCCGATAGCCACGATGAAGAGGATAGAAATTGCAATGTATCCAGTATGTTGAACGAGACTGATGAGAAGTTTGAGGAGAAAGGATTTGAACAAAACGAAGATAACTTTGAAGAAACACCTCTGAAAGCGAAGATTCGAGGCAAGAAAGGCAAGGCAAAGAGATCTATACGAAACAAACGCGAGAAAATGCCTGGTATTGAAAATTTGGATGAAGTTTATTGTGATATCTGCAACAAAAACTTTACAAGGATGGAAAATTTAATCAAGCATAAGAAAACTCTTACTCACATCGCAAAATTGTCAGAAATTGAAGCAAGAGAAGCTGAGATCAAAGCAAAGCAACTGGACAAAGAAATTATTAAGACAAAAGAACAAAGTATTGGTATAGCCGATATTCTTCAATGTGAGAAAGAAATGGACCAAGAAGTAGCTAAAATTAATTCTCCTTTTGCAATGGAACAAAGTAATGCTATCAATTTGGTGGATATAATAAATGAAGTTCTCGACAAACCTCTGAATAATCAAATTATCTATAATGAAAGTTTTAGTAATAGTGTGGTTAATTCAGAAACTAAGCGGTACAAGAGTCTGGGTGAAAGAAAAAGCTTTGAATCTGATATTAATACAACATATCCATTTAACAACATGCATATAACAACCGAAATTATTCCTAAGAACCGAAATGCATTACTAACAGAACAACATATAACAATTTTGGAGAACATCGTTGAGAACAAAAGCACATTTGGATATATCGATGACATAACTGACTCTTCAAATAAATCAAACTTCTCTAATAACACTTTCATGAAGCCTACCAAAAATTTTGTAAAACCACCTCAGTATGAAGAAATTTCCAATGACAGTTCTTCAGTTCGAAATAATTTTGAAGAACAAAGGTCGAGGAAAGTGTTGAATAGAGATGAAGCTCTCTTCCTCGAGTGTTGCAGCTTGCTCAAAAGCAGTTCAGAGGTATCCGGATTTTCAAAGAAATCATCAAAAAATGTTCTTCAAACGTTTGAGATGAAGCCGAATGATGAGCCTAATTGGTTGGAGGCAAAATCTTTGAAGAATCAACCGTACCCTGCCACCGATTTCCTCATTTCTTGTCCAAATACTCCCTTGGGCGATGGTTTTGGTGAAGAATACTCCAACACAAATTCGAATACCATTGCGACAGATTGGAGCACAAAGCAACGGGAAAAACAAGATAATTTATCGTTGGATAATACATCTGCAAAAGAACCTGAAATAAACTTCAGTCACGTCTTCCCGATGGAAAAGAAGAGAGACGAACAATATGTGTCTACGGAAAATGAAGACTTCGAGGAAGGATACGAAGATAATCCGGGCGATAAAGAATTCAAGGGGAAAATCTCCTCCAAGTTTGACGGCTTAATCACAAAAGCGTTGAAAAATTCTCTTCAAGCTATGAAGAAGAACGACAACAAGTAAGTTTATTCACAGTTATCTCAATTTATCACTACATAAAAAATCAAAGAAATCACTACCAACATAAAGCTGACGGGTGTAAATTCTTATTACAGCAATACCTCGCAAAGTCCGGGTAATTGTTTCCACCGATTTGCCGGACTGTCTGAAACTGGACTAATTGAGGCATTGAATATATGTAAAAGTTGATAATGAGTTCCAAAAAAATGTCCAGGAAAATATGTTCAATGTAAATGTAAACATGTTCAATTTTTTTCATTCTCTAAAAATGATAATATTGATGTTGCCACTTTTGTTCTTTGAGTTTTTCTCATGAAAAATGTATTTGTAGCGACAAATACAAAATTGGGATCAATTTCCATAATATGTTCTGACAGATGTTTCAATAAAGTTGTTCAACTGTTAATTCTCCTGCAAGAACTTGAGCTTCAACACAGTTGTCGTCGTTCTTCAGTTATCCTCGCGTTCTTCATAAGTCTTTTATTGATTGACGTTAAACGTCCAGTCCTCACTTGTCGCACATATGTACGTAAGATAACTGCATAACTGAGGCCGTTTCTACATGCTGTGACGTTGCCCACGGGTGTCGCTGGGTGTAGCGAGACTTTACTTCCTGTATTCACTTCACCAACATATTGACTTGATCCAATGTTAGTTGGCTCACGATACGCTGAGCACTTTCATGACCAGCGTTTGCGATATACTTTGCATCATATGGTGCTCCCATATGATGCGATCAATTGCATCAGGGCTGCTCCCCTTCCACATTACGACATAGAAAGGGGAACCACCGAACATGATGCCGAGTTTACATTCTTGCTGTCTCTGGGTACCTGCATGTACAATGGGTAATATATAGAACCCCGAAAATAAATAAAGGATTTACAGCCGGACTATACTGAATCCGGACTGTTCAAAACCGGACTAAGCGACGTATTGCTGTACATACTTTTACTTTTTAATTACTTTTACGGATGCCCTGAAGTAGCTTATTTTATTTATATTTGTAGAATGTAAAGCTTTGTAACATAATTTTGTTATTCTCAAATTTACAAACCAAATTTGTAGAAACAACAAACAAAATCTTGTTTTCAACATTGGAGCAATATGATGCCAAAAAACACGCGTCACAAGCGGTATTCTAGCAGAGTCTGGCAACACCAGTTTCCCTGCCTGGAATGCGAAAGTTTATTCTAATCTAGCTAGCTAAAATAATCATTTCATTTTTGAATCTAGATATCGGAACATTTTTCAAGTACATACTTCACATATTTCCAAGTACATACTTAATCTGTCAAACATTCAATAATCTAAGCTATTTGACTATCCTGTCCAATAATGACAAAATTGAACAAGATAAAACTGTTTCTGGTATGCTTTTTTTCTGTAAAAACCGATTCTGAAAGCACAAATTCTGAATTGTGTTTAGTGTTTGAGAAATATTATTTTTTTGTCTGCAGTTTTTAGACATTGCATGTCTGCATTTTCTCAAAAACTAGACTCAAATTAGGATTTCTGGCTTCAGCTTCTGACTCTACGGAAAGAAGCATTCCAGAAACAGTTTTTACTTGTTTTATTCTGTTATATGGTTGATCTTAGATTTTTTTTACAAATTCATCAAAATTAAATTAAAATAATGTTCTTTTAACATCCCCAACAAGAAGAAAGAATATTTTGTTTAACTCAAAATTAGCAGTTAAAACAGTCGATCTGTAGTAAATTTTCACTGTACAACAGACAATAAAAATTTACTTGTCAGTGCTGGAAAATTAATTGTCAAATGTATAATTCCAGTCATACCACAGACAAGAAAATTACCCATCGTATCACGGTAAATTCCTTGGAATGGCTTTTTCTGTGTTCTAAAAAGAATACCGTTTTTTTAAAATAAAATTAGTAGAATAATGTTTATTCAATAACAGTTGCAACAATTCATAAATTTATATTGTATTTTAGGGACAAACAACAATCAGAAGTGACCCAAACCTCAATCACCGACTACACAGTTCCAATTTCGTCAAAACCTGAATCTGACCTGATGGATAACAACAAGGTCATGACAAAAGGTGCTATGAAGGTTTTTGAAGGTCTCAAAGTTTCAATACCCACTGACGAGATGGATCTTAAAGATTTGCTGAATGGCTCTTATACCACAAAGAAACCGAGGGAATCCCATCAGGAACTGGAATATAACCTAAAAGAAGACGCACCAAAGAAATCAAAAAATTCCCTGAGAAACTTTGGTAATTGCTTAGGGCTAAAAGTTACAAAGAAGAAACATTTGAGTAAAAGGAAAGAGATCGGTAAAATAAAGAATGAAAACTCCAAGAAAGAAGGGCACGATGTGTACGATTTTGAAGAAACCCTGGATAATGCTGAGGTGTTAGGGTCTAAATTGACAGATATCAAGGAATTTAGGAACAAGGAGAAGGAGAAAAAATTAAATGAACCATATGACATTGAAGAAAGTGACAGTGAGAGTCGAGGTTGCCTGGACAGTTTTGGCTTTGACACTCGTTCAATTTCGAGTTATTCCAGCTCATCAACAAATTCTTCTTTCAAGAAACCTAACGAGGCAGGGATCACAAAAAAGAAATGTATGATCATGGGAAGAATATTCAAGAATGCCTTCAAAGCGAAAGTTGATTTCAGAGAAATTCCAGTTGCTGATAATTCCAAGATGGTTGAAGAATATGTCAACCATCTTCCTGTTCAAGAACAAATTGAAAAGAAAAAACTATCTCCAGAAGAAATGGATGCATTATTTAATAAGTTGCTTGATGATAAGTTACCCACTAAACGGAAATCTGAAGAAATAAAAAACAGTGAAAAAGTTGAAGAAAAGAGTAAAGAAATAAAAAGTAAGGTTAACAAAACAAAGAATTCCACTGCCAAACGAAAAAGGCAGAAACATAATAGTGAATCTACAGATGACGAATTTAGCTTAAACAAGACCAAGCGAAACTCTAAGAAAAAAGCTAAGAATGCCGATAATGCAATCAATTTAGAGCAAGAACTTCGAGAATGTATTGGTGTGGCAAGTCGAAAAAGTCAACGGACCTGCACCAGCGGTAAACAAAATGTATTAGTTGAGTATTGGAGCTCGGATGATTCGAATTTTGAAGCTTTCATCAGGGAGACCATGTCTTCAGAAAAACCGAAAAAGCCAGAAAAGCCGAAAAAAGAGATTTTACCGGAAAAAAAGAAACCGGAACCTAGTCTTAAACCACCTGCAACAAAAGTGGAAAAGCCAGTGAGGATTGATAAAGTGAGCAAACAGGGCCGTCGAAAATCGACCACAAAAACGAAGAAATCTGACAAAGATCCAGAGGATAAAATGTTGAAGAATGTCAAAGTTACAGCAGAGACCCTTGCGGCAAATCGTAGAAAACGTCCTGCTGCCGATACTTTATATTATTGGTCTAGTTCTAGTGAGGATGAATCGCAAGACTTCATTGAGACGAAACCAATACGTGACGAAATATACGATGATGATGATGATGATGATATTCCAGTGCAACATGGGTGGATTGTTGGTGAATCTCCGAAGAAACTAGTGACTATGTTGGCGCAAGCCAAGGGTAAAAAAACTGACGCCGACACAGGTGTTAAGGAACAAGGCAGGAAACGAACTACAGTGTAAAAGTGCGATTTTGTATTAAAAGCTATATCGTGTTTATTATCTGCTAGCTGAGATAATAGCTACAATGTTCTAGTGCAAATGTACAAATGTTGCTGTCTAATAATATGATACAAAGATAAGAGTTGTTATGAGTATATATGAAGCAAGGCGTGGACGCACTGGGATATCACCTTCAAATGTCATGTGTTTGTATTCCATTGCGTCTGTGTAAAATGTCTCGGTTTAGAATTTTTTTTATTGTTACTTTAAGAATGTTACCGACCTGTTTTAGTTCAATTGTTTGTTTGCAAGATAGCGCTTATGACCACAATCTCAGTCAAAAATGAAAATTTTGGCGATTTGAACTCGATCTTCCAGGGATTATTTTCTTTGTTTTTTTTTTAATGAAAGGGTGTTGCAATAAGGAAAGAGAAAATAAAGAAATGCAAGACAAAATATATTTTTTTATTTCTACATGTGTGCGAAGTTATGTACATATGGAAACCATACTTTATAGGATTATATTGTATAGATGTTTGTAATGAATACAATAAAATACACTTTCTTTGTCCGTGTTCTTAACGTAAGGCAAGAATTCTTTTCCCCTTCTCGGTAAATAATTAGTTTAAACATTGTGTCCATCATATGAAATAGTATATATTACAAATATATATATTATGTATAAATTAGAGCTATAGAAATGTGGCCACTTAGATTTCGGAGTATGTGTATTATTACAAAAGCACGATAGGATTTAATTTATTTTGTGATTTTTAGTGTATAACGGATTTAGTTGACATGATAATAGTTCATATTGGACAGAGTAGCATATTTTGTTTATTCTTGTTTTGGTCTAGCAATTAAGATTATTTCCTTCCGTTAACGTTATAAGACGGTACTGATTTTCTTCGTTTTTTCTTTGTTTAAATTTTTGTATTACGTGAAGAAGTGAATATAATTATAAATATATATATATAGTAGTAGAAAATAGTTGCGTAGTGCTACCCACTGCCGATGGTGCCTTGGCCGGTATATCTAGGTCGTGATCTTTGATTTTCTCTGTATATATTGTTACAATGTGTATATTAGTTGTGTCTGGGATCAAAATATGATTGATTGGTAACTGTCACTGTAATCATGTATTGTGAACAGAATTTGTAATAAATACTATCCTATACTTGTCTGCTTGTATTTATTACTCCTTTCTATCTTTATCCATCAAACAAAAATTCACATAAACATATATTCATTTCAAGCACAAAGAATAATTAAAGTGTGATTGATTGAAAATTGTAGAAGAATATAATCTTTTTGGAATACATATGCAGGAGAAAAATGGTTAGAAAATTACGATTACATTGTATAAAATACAACTAGGCAAAAAAACTACAAATTTTTAATCACTTGTATTTCCAATACCATTTAGGACGGTATTATCCTTGATTATATACCTATATAGATAGCTAACCGAAGCGCCTCCACCAATTTCTGCTCCCTGCATAGTGGCGCACCTAGCGGGAAATATGCGAAGTAATAGTTATCAATGAAACCCGAAATAATATGAATATGCAACCAAACTAGCTCGGGTATTCTGGATGTATTGAAGATACATTTTAATAACATTGAATATGAGAAACTGAAAGTAACTAGACGTTATTTTAAAACATAAAATGCAAGATTTCATTATAGTTTAAACAAACTTCATTTTGAATTACAAAATAAACTACTTACAAAATCAAGTTTACTTACCTACCAGAATAGTGATATTGTGCTGTATAAAAGGTACAGTAAGTGGAAAAAGTCTTAAGCTGAAAAAGTAATAACACTACAAATTACAAGCTGAAAAACTTTATTAAATTTAGAAATAATACTACAAATACAAGTACTTTATATTGTTAAAAATATGTTACACCCTCTAATGTGAAAATATACAACAGTAATTTCGTAGCTCTTTGTAAACCAACTATATTACATAATAATGCTAATATCATATCTATTCAACAAAAAAGAACAAATTTGGTTTTCTGTCTATTGCGGCAAAACAGCTATTTTTATTGATTGTCCAATGTGTTTTAATGACTTTTCGTAAGTTTTCAGTTTTTATTCTTGTGCTCGTAAAATGATGTCGTCTGGTCATCTGCAGTATCCATCTAGAGTAAAGTAACCATTAAAAAAAAAGGGCATATGTGGCCAGACCGGGCTTTCAATCGATCTCTGGTAGGTCGTCCATGTCTATTATTCTGCCTTCCTTTCTAGAGCACGCTGCAGCATCTTTCCTGCACATTTAAAGTTAAAAGAGCTTTGCCAATAAAAAAAGTTCTGGCTTAACCCAGCCCAAAAGGCATTTTTTAAGATTTTGTAGTGGATGAGAAAGCTAATATATGTTCCCTTAATTAAAATGTATAATGTCACTCGCTCCGACAAAAGGGACCTTATGATGAACCGGCAGAAGGTAAAATCTCAAGCACAATGGACCTTATGACAAATCGTCATAAAGTCCCTTTTTTCGTAGCGGGTCACATATGAATTTGGAGATTTATAACAAAAACTGACATGACTAATTAGGTTCTTTTCTGCCAGTGTGGCTTGAAAATGAGGAAAGCAGTTATGAATGCCTTGTAGATGTCTTCCTAACCTGTCTGGGGGGGGACTAGCTTTTGCTGGCAAAGATAGCATGTTAATAATATCCTCAATAATAGAAATAAATTCTAAACTGATATTCTCCTGTCTAACAAGCTTCCGTAGTGATGAAATTATAATGAATTTTATTTTCGTTGTTACTATCAGATGATGATGGTGGTGTTCTTTTCTTTTGCTTCTCTAATTGTTCTATGCTGGTTCCATATTCCCATAGTCTTCCGTACGAAAATAGTAAGGTTTTGACGTGTTTCCTGTAAATAAAAATCGCATAAGAAACATTACCACTATAATTATTTTGCAATAATGTTTGCAAAAACTAAGATGTGATGAACAAGAAATTTGTATAATTGTTGCATTAGTTATTTGTTTAGTTTTTTTTTTTGTTAAATTATATTATAATATACACGTCGACCCATAATTTGATGGACACACCTTGAACATTCTTGGGACAATATAAGACAATTTAAGGCAATTCCTTTTCATTTCTTTGTTAGACTGCTTCAAAATTTACTTTTCAAAGCAATTTTTTTTTATATAACAATGTTTCTATACAAATTTTATTCATAATATTGGAACAATTAAATTAGAAAGTTTTTGTAATAGCATTGGATTGGGTCTTGTATTATACCATTAGTGCGCAACGCATGGATGTCATCATGACACTGTCATGACAAAATAGACGGAAACCATTTTATTGCAGGCAGAAATATTTAGAACAATTCTTTCTGAAAGATAGATTCGTATGTGATATTTTTGTATCCTTACAATTTTTGATAGGAGGAAAAATAAAGGGAATGTGATCATGAAACTTGATTTAGAATTTCATAGATCATAGAACTTGAATTAGATTGTGTAATGATATGAAACAATTTCAAAATTATTACTTTTTACATCAAATGAATCCTTTACACGGAACAATTTTACATTAGGATAAATAAAAAATATTATTTACAAACAATTTAATTCAATTACACAATTTATTACTTAAAATATATATTCTAAATACTAATCTAACCTCATACTTCCTTTAGAGTTGATTTGTTATAAATCAAGACTCTAAGATAGGGTTGAATTCTAATAAGTTATTTAAGAATTTATACTATAAAAATGAAGAAAAACTACTATAAAAAAGTTAGCAGACAGCTGGTGATGTCAGCCGGTATGTATTAAAAATAATATGAAGATTGGAAATAGTTAATACATACAGGCGTGGCTGTATTTTTTTAACTTAAAAAATTACCGCCATCTTGTATTAACTATTTCCAGGGATGTTAAATTACGGTAATTAATTTATTTCGTAAATTACCGTTGAAATTAAAATTATTAATTTTAAATAATAAATTAGCACGTAATTAATAATTAAAAATGGTAAATTACGTTAGCGTAAATTACCGAGTAATTAAAAATTCAAAATGGTAAATTACTCTTGTTTAAATTACCGGGTAACTAAAACTTCAAAATGTTAAATTAAGCTTGTTTAAATTACCGGGTAATTCAAAATTCAAAATATTAAATCGCGTTGATTTAAATTTCCGGGTAATTAAAAATGTTCAATTAAACCGATCACTGTAAGTTATGATTACTACTAATGTTAATAAAAATGTTTGGTAAAACCTTAAATACATACTGTTCATGCAAATTTTGTCTTGAAAACCGTCTCATGCAATGCCATGCACGGTCATGCATGCATGACAGCAACGAATGCTCGTAATGCATGCATGACCGTGAATACGGCCCTATATCGAAAGCAGTTTACTCAAAATGACATCCGCTATAATTTATCGTTTGGCATAAAGGCGGGTTTTAATAGGAGCAGGCTTTGTACGCAGCGTACAACTCAATTCAAGTTGACAGCTTACTACGCCGCGCGTTTGTGTTTTCCAAACGTGGCGCATCAGCTATTCAGGTGGCCTACTTATAGTTTTGTCAAGGATCTTTGCGTGTTGTCAAAAGTGTTACAAGTTACGTTGTACGCTGCGTAAAAAACCTGCTCCTAGGAAAACCTGCTTCAAGTCATAGATAACACTAGGTATGTTCGATTGCTCGCCGCGCTCAGTTGTAATCTGTTCAATCTGATCGCAAATTTGAAATACTTGGTTCCTATTGGTGGAATCAGTTCTGCTCAGACGTCAAACGAGCAATCGAACTGCACTTTAGCTAACTGATCGCTAATCAGATTGAACAGAACTAATCGCGGCCAGCAATCGAACACTACTCATGTATAGATGTATAATCCATGTATAATCTTATATCCTACGTGTCATCTGTTGCATAATTGAAATATAAGAATTCAAATCAAAATTTGAAAATTTGGCAAAATTTAGATTGCTAAAAAATGTACTTACAGAAGTTAATAATCCTCCATTCGTCACAATTTTCATCTTTAACATGAATTATAAACATTCATAATGATGGACATGGAGTATCAGGTTCCTTATTTGCTGGATGTACTTGCACACAAAAACTGCGAGAAACTTCTAATTTTCATGTTGTACTGTAAGCAATATGAATATAAATAACAATAAAAAAATAAATAAATAAACATGAACTTACCTGTAATCGCATTGCAATGTTTGTATTCATAACAAGAAAACTTATTTTCACTTATTTTATAGGTTAGCACCCTATTTATATGCCTTGGTTAGAAAGGTTAGAGAACGGTTGGTAAACGATTGAGAACGCAAGAACGCTTACCGCCAGTCGCCACCGCAAAAATAGGCGGGAGTTTCAAAAATCCGTGGTCTCTCGGGTCTCTCGCCGGTCCACTGAGATTCCACCGACCATAATTCAAGTCCGTAAATGAATTTACGACCAGTAAATAGAAAAAGAAAGAGAGAGAACGCTCGCTTATGAAAGATAGAGGAAACAAATCTAGTGGATCGATATTCTCAAGGTCACGAATAGACGGGAGAAAACCTCAGATATGTGTTAAGCAGGCTATAGGCAACACATCGTTCGCCATCAGTTACAATGTCAGTTACTATGGAATGCGCTGGAACGTAAGGATTTCCCCGCCAATTTTAATTTATGAATGAATCCTGCCAAAGGCCCGGCCCTCTGGTGGTAAAGGCCCCAACTACCTCATCCTTATCCATCTATATGAATGTATAATCAAGGGTATTATCAATACAAGATAACTACGAAATTAATTTGGGTTAACTCTTAACTATCAGTTTACGGTATTATCAAAGTGCAAGTTACTTATAACTACAACTTCAATCGTAGTTATTATCACTTTTTTTGTAATAAGGTTTGTTCGAGCAACAGTAAAAACAATTGGGTATTCTTCTACGCATACGCGGCATACGCAATGAAGATTTTGGACGGGCAAAACCCCCATTCTGCATGCGCACTGCGCAGAAGTAAGAATAAGTGCTTTCTGCACTTACATATTTTGGTGCTGCTCGAACAAACCTATATAAAACTGTAACTGGGAGTTAGCAGTGACACACACAATGTAACTGACAGTCATGACGCTTCTAGATGGCCTTATTTACAATGTCATTTTATTTTCTAACACCATTGTCTTGGCTATTTGCGAATCGAATGTAATTGATTCACTTCGGCGTTGTAAAATTTGTATCCCTCTATCGCTTTTCTTCCATATTTACCAACATTTGATTTTTATTCTGAATTGCAAACTTCAACTTTCAAAATAACTATATGGACGGCGAATACGAACATGCGAACGCTGATTCCTACATTTCAATATGGTGCTGTAGATTACTTATCTTCAACAAAAATCGGTAATATAAGTACCTATAATGGAACACGGCGAACACGCCGTGTTCGTCCACATATAGTCCACGTTTTCTCGAGAAATTTAACATAATTAGTGTTTTTTAAATTGTAAATCGACCGAAAGTTCAATGTTCCTGGTTCCTGGCAGAGCACCAACACATCTCATGTTCATAATAATAGGTTAACCGCCTGACGCTGGTCTGATGATGGGTTTTATACGCACCCGAAATTTAATCACCAAAGCAAGAAAATAAATAGATAGCTACAAGAAACACTACGTCTTTCTTCTTTCCCAACCAATTATACTTCAGCTAACTAATGGATGCATTCATTCACAATAAGTACCTATATACATAAGTCGATAGATCAAATCGGTAGAGTCGTCCATGAAACGGTAGATCCACCGAAAAATCGGTAGGGTTGGCAACACTGAGTTCACTAGACATTACTCAAGTAATGTACAATTTCGCGCCAAGGGGGGGGGGGGGGGGGGGCGCCACTGTTGGTGGGGAACCCTGGGGGAACCTGAACCGATAGAAAGACATACAAACCACGTTAGCGCTTTATGGCTTGATTTAGACTACGATAATATTTTTAAATATATAGATATCAACAATCAACTAATTATTAATATAAGTACATAAATCGCTAGATCGGTAGAGTCGTCCATAAAACAGTAGACCTACCGAAAAATCGGTAGGGTTGGCAACACTAGGTTTACTGGACATTACTCAGGGGGTCAATTCTTAGCCGCGCGACTTCACGAATGCGAGAACTCGCGTATGACCTTGGATGCAATCAGTTCGAACCGTATTCTGTAGGCAGTGTCGGGAGTGCAGTGTCCTTTACTACCGGTAGAGTACGTGCGTTATGTTCATGTTACGCGTACTAGTGTATATTTATTATTTCTGTGGGAGGAGCCCCTCCCCCCCTATATCCGCCACGGTTGGTGGGGAACCTGTACCGACAGAGACATACAAACCACGTTACCCCTGTGAACTTGGCTCTTCCTTTTTCGAAATTTGGAATTCTGTTTCTACAGATCGCTTGCAATTGTTTGCACCCTTTTTCTTTTCGTTTGCACCCTCGCCGTTTTCGAGATAAAATTAAAACAAATTCGGAGGGGCCAGATTTACGGTAGCCCCTCATTTTCCTAAATTTGAAATTCTGTTTCTACAGATCGTTTGCAATCGTTTGCACCCATTTTAGTTTCATTTGCACCCCTTTCGTTTTCGTGAAAAAATTTAATCAATTTTGTGAAATGACAATTTGGCCCCCGTTTTCAAAATTAATTTTTTTTTCTTCATGTAAATAATTCATTTGCACCTTTTTAGTTTTGTTTGCACCCGTATTGTTTTTGAGTTGTATTTAAAATAAAGTATGAAATAAAAACCTACCCCCCTCTTTTTATAATTTCAAAATCATTTTCTATAGATTTATCACCATTGTATTCCATTAGCTTGACTCTTTTTGTTGCACATTTACAGTTTTGAAAAAGAAAAAATACAAATAAATAGGTATGAACCAGCCAACACTTAATAATTTAAACACAACTTTATTTACAAGTATCATTAATGGAGCAACACAGTTTGGATAGCAACACACTAAACTGTATAACTTATATGAAAAATAACAAAATACAAATTACAATAAATTGAAGGGACAATAAATTAACCTGATCATTTTAATCTATAATTTGGGACTGAACTGCAATAAATTTAATACATATTGTAATCTTGCAAGTCTCTATAGCACACACATATACAGTGAGGTATCCCACTTTCCCTTCCGCAATAATTTTGTTTTAGATAGTTATGTCATATACTGAGTAAAAAAAGTCAATGGATTTTTTGAATTTGTTCTTTAAAATTCTTTAAAACGTTACAAATTAAAAAACAAATGATAAAATAAATAAATATTACTCATACCCAGTATGATAAAATATTGTAATCAAGCCGAGAAAAAAATTGAGATTTTAGCGGAAATAGGTCTTTTCGGGTCCCCTGATCATTTTTGAACAAGGTACAAAAAATGTCTCTGTGTGTGTGTGTGTGTATGTGTATACCAGATTTCTGTGGTGACGATTCCGGAGAAGAGACAACTAAAGGTATCGGGACGAAAGTTTATATTTAGAAGTTTTATGACCAAACTTAGAGCTGAAAAGCTTTTGGTTCAAAAGGGTCCAAAGGAACTGTCTGTTTCCTCTAAGCATTTTTCAAGGATTTTGCGAATGAGCTGCCATTTCTGTAATTTCGTCAAAATAGTTAAATCACAAATTAAAGTAGAGGATATTTTGTATAATTTATGCCTTTGACATTTTTTGGTAAAATTAATAGTTTAGCTGTATGCGCAATTTCTTTTTGATGCCATCGTGTGCTTAAAACTTAGCAAGGATTTCACAACTATTTTGATTCTGACAGTAGGTAGTGTCAAAGGCTGGTTTTTTGACAATATCTACTGTCAATATTTTCCATATACGTATTATATGGTACAAATGAAAATACCCCGATTTAAACCATGTCAGACCATATTTTGCCATATTAGTCACTGTGTCATCACAACCAACTGCATTTGTTTGTGAATCTATCAAGTTCTCATTGAAAAACTCCCATAAGCCCCAGAAGTTAATGAAACACGTTCAATATAAACGGAACCAGAGTCTTTTAATAAACATATGTGCTCTTGTCAACTTTTCATCGGTTTTTAGTTGTCGTACGAGCCTAGTGACCATCAAAATAAAGGCGTCGCTGAATGTCCCGATTACTTCACTTTTTAAAACATGTATTTATATATTCTGTCTGCTGCCTTGTGCAGCCTTGACACTATTACATCTCCTGATCTGTCTGAATTTCTACAATTCAGCTTCCTTTAATAATCTTGGAAGTATTTTAAACATAAACACATACTTTGATGCGAATCAGTTTTCCTAGAGTAATATTCATTGATGTTAAGCATATCCAAGAGCTGTACCAAGTGAAGCTGATAGCCAACTCGAGCCAGTTTATTACCTACCTTAAGATGGGGCTCGAAATGAGTAGGCAACCAAATATACTTCATAATATTATCCTGAGTTGTTCAGCGAAATGATTAGGTATTTCCATTCAAATTATACGTCGAACAGAACTTGAAACCTTAGCCGATAATACAAAAAATATCCGACTCAATTCTGTCATGTATAGGTGACGAATTCTGTGAATTTACTTGTAATGATTTTACAAACGTAAAATCCGTCACCTAGACCCGACAGAATTGAGCCGGATATGTTTTGTATTATCGGCAAAGGTTTCAAGTTCTGTTCGACTTACAATTTGAATGGAAATACCTAATCATTTCGCTGAACAACTCAGGATAATATTATGAAGTATATTTGGATGCCTACTCATTTCGAACCCCATCTTAAACAATTAAATCACAATCTCTTAAAAGTTTGAGAATATGTTGCCGAGGTTCTAGGACGAACGAATGCCCCATGCTCTTTGTCGAATTGCCAATCTCTTGCCGACATATAGGTGTAAAACTTGAGGATGACGACGAAAATATTCTGGATCACCTTCTTTATGGGGACACCTAAAATTAACGAATCAATTTGATTAGTTAACGTGTTGGTATAAATGTGACTACAGTAGGATAGATACGTAGGTACTCACTTAAGAGAATATTCTTGATGCAGGAGGTGTGTTCCAACTCGGTTGAAGCACTCCACGAATCACAATTCTGAAGGAAATGCATCATCATGTGTCGGCAGTGATGCAATAGATTGAACTGTGGCATTTATAATATCAAGAATGGCTCTCCTATTCCTGACTTCTTCAGGAGTACCTAATTTTAAATTTCTCAAACTGTTGTAGAAACTTCCCCCTTAAAATATTCTCGTATAAAACTGAGCAAAAGGTTCATCCTTCTGCTTCATATGCGTCACAATCAGGTCCACTAGCTGTACAAATGACAATAAGGGAAATTATATGTATAAAAGAAGGGAATTTAATGTCGTCTAACTTACTTGTTCTAAGATTTCCTGCTTTTAGTACGCATAATTTCCAGTCAGATAATAATAATAATAATCCACGCCTTAACATCCCCCAACAGCTTTCACCACTACGAGAGCATCGGCAGGCCCAAATTATCATTATTATGACCCACATCTGCGGCACGTCTTAAGTTCTTTGGCTTTCAGCATTCGCCGAGGAGTAAAGGAAAACCACAGAAAAACCTCCACTCTGAAAGCAGGGCGCGAGGATCGAACACACGCCCCCCAGACTGATAGCCAAGCGCTTTACTGCCGCGCCACAGTCTGGCTAAATGTAATTCTTTTAATTGTATCTAGCGTAGCTATTGCAGGACCACGAAACGAAGTTGTTGCTCTTGTACGATGGCAAATAGGTGGCGGAAATGTTCCCATTGTTTATGGAATTCAAATAAATTTGTCGTATTATCAAGCATATAATCGCAAACAGATTTGATATTCCCGTTTTGGCACATTGTCGTCATGTAACCTTCCATCGAACTTATTATTATATCCCGTTCTTTAGACAGCTGCGCTTTAGATAATCTCTCGCTAGTTAAACAACAGAAATAATTTGATGTCTGAAATTCTGTTGCTAAGATGTCGGGATAGATATGCATTAGAGAAATCGTATCTATGTTCTTGATTAATGCCACAAGAAAGAAACTACGGTACATCTTGTTTCTCGTAAACCACTCCCTATGACAGATTTTTGTTAAAAGAACCTGTCTAGACTATTACTATCCAGTATCAAAAAGAACTGGATCTCGAGAATTTTATGTTCATCTCCAGTCGTCAGTATAACGTCCAATACTCTCAAATACATTGAACGGACATTCCAAGTCCGTTAAGCGATGAATTGTTTCTCTCTGACATTCGTCAGTTTGCATCGACAGCATGTACGGGAGAATGCCACGGATTTTGGACCACGATTCATCACTCTGGTCGGTCCATGGCATATCGAACAAATAAGTCTAAATGTAACATATTCGAGACGAACTTGCTAATATTTCCGGACATAATCTCAACACTTCTAATTCGCTTGGTCTATTTGTAATGTACGTGTATATTGCCTCATCCGGGACGTGTAAACTACTCAACAAATTCGCTGTCGCCTTGACGCTGTTGAGGAAAGACATCTTCAGTTCCATTCCTAGCTTTTCAACACCACAGCCATATATATATATATATATATATATATATATATATATATATATATATATATATATATATATATATATATATATATATATATATATATATATATGTTAGGTTAGAATTACAAAACACGCCAATTCCAGTTACAGTTTGTGTCTTTTCCGTCAATAAAGTACCATTCCGACAATCCTAATCCTCGAAAGAACGCTCGCATAATATAAATAATATTTCCAAGCGTTCTAAATTATTTCTCCTTTTAAAATACCCGCGCAATATTAGTTCCAACGTCGATTTTTTGGCCCAGAGGGCGCGTCGATAGGCAGTGTCGCGACCGTATGATAACGAAATTTCCCTAGGAGAGAGAAGCGGGGAATTTTCGCGTTGGCCGATGTGCCACACTGCCCGTGCTCTCCTAGGGGGCATTTCGTTATCCTACGTGTGCGACACTGCAGATCGGCGCGCCCTCTGCGCCAAAAAATCGCCGTTGGAACTAATATTGCGCGGGTATTTTAAAAGGCGAAATAATTTCGAACGCTTGGAAGCATTATTTCAATTCCGCAAACGTTTTTTCGTGGATTAGGATTGTCGGAATAGTATCTTTTACCGAAAAGGACGCAAACCGTGACTGGAATTGGAGTGTTCTGTAATTCTAACCTCCAAAATGACAACAATTTGAGCATTGATTTGAGCCGTATGTGAGTGCTTTCGATTATTAATTCACGACGAAATTTTGAGTGCATTTTGAAGGAATGTAATTTCAAATCGTCCATCTCATAGGAATCGACCGTTCTTGTATAATACCGGATTGGGGTTCCGGTTTGTAAACCCGTAAATAGACGACCGAAGGAAGGTAACCTAACATTTCAGTAGTTATGTTGCACTAAGTGAAAAGTTTTAGAGTTCTTGATCATAGAGACATGAATTCTGAGGAGGAATATGGAATTACTGGGGGACTGTTTCCAAAGAAATTTAATTCAACGAGCATGAATATTATGTTCCGGAAACACAGGTATATCCTTGTTACTGCCAAAGAAAAGAATCGAAGAAGTGATCTATCCGCAAATAGAAACAGTAAATAGTTACTTTTATGGCTGCCTGACATCAGGTAGGTTGAGGTTGATTTTAAGGATTTTACCTAGTCAAATCACTGTCAAATTTTACACCAAAGTAACTGTATTGGAAATAGTGCACACATAAGATGCACCTAAGTGCTAAACCATGTGGATCATAGTCAAGCACATGTATGTCAAGACACAGAATCAAATTGGGTCTTTTTCAGCTGACAATTTACAACAACTGGCCTGTTTTTTCAGTGTTAAGACAAAGGATCGGACCGAGCTTTTGGAGGACATACAAACTAACACAGAAACATTAGAATACTACAATTTATATGGAACTTCAACAGGTGTGTTGCAAATTGTAACTTGCAATTTTTTCTGGTTATGTAGTTACGCCTAGCTCTTAAATTACTGCTAATAGGAGATTAATCAAGGAAATGTTGTTGGTCCACCGATAGGAAAAAGTTTTAGAGATCGTACGTTTGTATGTTCCACACGGAATTCTACAGGATGGAATTGTGACTGGTGTGCCGCAACGTTTTCCTTAATACTTCAAAATTTATATTTCTGCACACAGACAGGCTGTTTGGTCTTCTTAATATCTAATTTTTCTACATTCTTTCCTATATTATTTTCCAAATGTGAGATTTATATTATACTTTTTTAATATTTAACCCTATAACAGGCAGATTTTCAATCATGTGTGACTCCAGCGACTTTAACAACTTTTACACTCCTGCCGCGGCAACGGGGAAAATGCGGGAAAATGAATGGGGAAATCGCGTTTCCCGCGGCTGGAGGGTTAACAAGATACAATTAGCACAGTCAGACTAGACAGATAACTGTTTCTGTCCATTTGTTAATAAACCGGCAGTAAGATGTGTAGTACTTTGTTATTAGACATTATGCATTTATTTAAAAGCGGGAGGAAAGTTTCATAATCGGGAGCCACCTATATTGTAAGGCCTAGCAACCCTAATAGTACCCCTAAAGTAGTGGACATACAGTATCTAAATATTTACATGTTACCTGTATTTTTTTCTGTTTTATATAGGTAAAACTCTGTCTCATTCTGGAACCAGCTTAATTGAGGTGCTGCAATAGTGCAAGTGCAGTTACATCAGGACTCTTCCAGGATCACAACTCTTCTCTGCTGGATTTGTAACAAACCAGATTTGGATTTCTTGGAGTCCAGGTTACTTGGTTTTTTGACATCTGAACTCGAGACGGAATGTATCAGAAAATTGTAACAGGTCTGCTTTGTCATTTGTAAGTTTGATGCTTTCTCAGCCTCAACAATAGTGTATTTTCTTCATTTAACGATTACTTGTAACGCTTAAACTTTTGGTAGTGTTAAATAATGCTTTTTCTTAAACGTTTGTTAGAAATAAGGCGGAGGTTGTGATAATGAAGTAAAAAAAAATTAATTTTAAACTAAAGCTATTCTTTTTTTTGTGCAGGTTTATCAAGAAGATTACCAAATAATCAGATATTAAGGATTATTTTGTGTGCGTGATCTGCTTTTGTTCGCGATCTTTTTCCTGTATGCAGGGGAGACAAGTAGTCGTGACAGTTTTACTGGAATTTCATCTGCCACCACTGCCCAGATGGCCACCTCCGATGTCACAAACTTGGTGACAGTATTATTATTATTATCATTATTATTAACAAATATTAACGATTACTTATTCCGTTTTATTGTGTAGCGCATATACAGTATTTAGTTTGTGAACTCAACAATTTATATACGGTGTGTTTCCAAAATAATATTAAACCTTGAAGGAATATATAAACAAGGACGTAAGTAGTGATGTTAAGTTACAGGGTAATTTAACATCATAAGACAGTGTTCGAGTGTTTCTACCAGAAACAATCGAATGCAAAATGATTTTCTTGGCAGATATGCTCCTTCAATGTTTGCCGTTATTTCAGGAACATCCTGTATGGGTCTCAAGAGAAATGATGGTGACTACTTTATTTTAGCAGTCATTTGCAAGATCAGTTCTTTAACGTAGAGAACTGGACAACAATGTTTATAATATTAAGCGGAAGCAGTGACAAGTTTTGATAGTGATTAAATCTTGTGAGTAATACCATTTCTGGTTGTCTTCTTAGTTATACTGTTTAGTTATGTAATAAAGTGTTTCAGTATATAACAAATTTTTTTATTTAGCCCATTCTGTTTTATTTAAAAGTGAATAAATATAAAAGGTAAGTATGAGCATTTTTCCGTTACTCCCTGGAGTATAGGCAACGAAATTGACACCTTAAAGTATTCAAGAGACCTCCTCGCTTTCATGTGCCCCTTGTAGGAAATCCAAAATTTAGCAATTTTGCAGTATTTTTCTGTTAGCCACTAAAGTATAGGCAACCAAACTGATACCTCAAAGTATCAGTTTCTCTCAAAGTAGTCAAAAGACCTCCTCGCCTTCATGTGATCCTGTATAGTATCAGTATTTTGGCTATTTTGACCAATTTTTCAAGAAAGACCTCGTAAATTAATTTTCCTGCGCTCCCGATGCCCGTCGGAATCCCCAATATACCTCCTCGTGTTCATGTGAGCCTGGTAGAGAATCAGGATTTTGGCTATTTTGAGCAATTTTTCAAGAAAGACCTCGTAAATTTATTTTCCTACGCTCCTGATACCCGTCGGAATCCGCCATATACTTCCTCGTGTTCATGTGATGCTGGTGCGGTATATGAAAATTCAAAACAGCCAAAATCCTGATCCTGATGTATATTGCGGATTCCGACGGGTATCAGGAGCACAAGCAAATGAATTTACGAGGAGGTCTTTCTTGAAAAATTGGTCAAAATAGCCAAAATACTGTTTCTCTACCAGGATCACATGAACACGAAGAGGTATATTGCGGATTCCGACGGGTATCAGGAGCACATGCAAATGTACTTACGAGGAGATCTTTCGTTGAAAAATTGGTAAAAATAGCGTAACTGGATCGCATGAAAGCAAAATGGTTTAATTTTTTCGTTTTGATTTTTTCGGTGTCAATTTGGTTGCCTATACTCCAGGCGCCAACGGAAAAAGCTCTAAATTGCTTAATTTTACATTCATACTTACCATTATGAAACACGATCTCAAAAAAAAAATGAGTAAACAGGGGGAGCAAAAAGAAAAATTATTTTATTAAATCTATGTATATAAATAAACATACAAATTTCAAATATACAGTACAGTACATACAATGAAATCATTTTCATGTTTTCATCATTGAAAACATCATGTGAACTTCCTATTGACATGTTCATTTTAATAATACACTAATACCTCGCTATAAGACGTTCGGCTATAACAGCCCCTTTTGCAATAATGACAAGGGCTTGTTGTTTTATGGCCTAGTTTATTTTGTTACGAGCTTTAAAACTCTCCCGGAAGCTGCATTTCGGATCAAATTTTACCATCAAAGATGCTGTGGGCATAATATACCAGTATGACTATACATCATTTTGATTTATGGCCAGTGGCGGACTGGCCAGGTGGTGCCAGGTTGCCCGATGGCAAGTGGCCCCCCCCCCTTAAGTGGGCCCCCCTTAAGACAATATGTTGAAAATATTAATAATATATTTATTTATACTGCAACTTGCACGGAACCGCCGAACGAAAAATATCAGGCAATAAGAGGGCCCCACCTATTTGCAATAAATTCATGTCTGCATATCAACAGATATACACAGAGTATATAAAAACAAAGCCTTAGCACGCTATTGCAATCGGTGCAGGTGCAGCGACTTCTCGCTCGTCGCGCCGTCCCTCCCAGAAAGGATTTTTTTTACTATTTCACTTTGGTTGATCAGGTTCTTGCAAAAATATTATTCGTCCGTATTTGAAACACCAATACGTCACAAAGTACAGAATTGTTATGGCATGACATGGTAGTTAAAAATAAAGAAGTCAATGCTGTACAAAAATGAATCACTTATACAGAATGTTCTTTTATACATGATGCAATAAAAATAGAACAAAATTTATTTATAAAATAAAATATTTAAAACAAAATAAATTTAAAACAAAATAAATTTTAAAAAACATGAAAATACAAAAAACTTATCAAAAACAAAGTTGCGCAATTTTGTGTTGATCAATGATATAAAAAGTGATATTTGATTTCACTTTTGAAGATATCATAAAATCGATTTACAAAGTGCTATAAAAGTTATATTCTTTCGACGTACAGCCAGAAAATATTTTCATGCTTACCTACAGGTTGTCCCACAACAACGTACCAACAAACTTATGTTTGTTTAAATGGAACACTAGGTATATTATTGCAATTTTTGATGTAGATTTTTAGTCTAATTGTTTTGACATCAACTTGTATTATGAGCTGTTTCTGATATATTGTGAAATGATTGGCATTTTCAAAAAATCATTCTTAGTTAACTAATAAGAATAAAGAAATAAAAGAACTTATTTTGGATAGTAAAAGAATCGCATTTTCACAGCAAATGAATAATATTTGCGGTTCTCATATGACTTACCCGGAAAAATGGAGATTTGTTAAATGTGAAATAAGTGTAAATGGAACACTCTGTATATCTTGACATACTTTAAAAGATCGATAAATCAACTTTCCTAAAATGTCTATAATGTTCTAAATTTTTTAAAGAATTTTAATGAATCCTTGGGTTGGTTGTAGTGGTCTAACGCATTAGCCAGCTAAATCGCCAGTTCAATTTATTTATTTCGGGACATGTTAACGAATAAGTTTATGGGGATGTTCTAGTTACTACTGAAAACAAAGGGTGCTTTGGTAGCAATGTGGTGTTCTTCAGAAATATTAACATTTCTGTACTCTCATAAGAATAAGTAATTAAATAAATGGATACATGTAAACTGAATAAATAATTATTATTCAGTCTTGCTTCAAATTCTAGGAGGAAATGTTACATTTTCCATGGTTTCCACAAAAATATTTTCATGCCTCCTTATTCCTATCCTTAATGTTCGCTATCGTAGGTGTAACATTCCCATAAATTTCTTCCTCAATATGTCTCCAGAGTAACAAATCTAACTCGATTAAATTAGGCGATCTAGTTTTTCAATTGGTTGGACCACCATTAACAATTTAATGCCTTTGATAAATTTAACTTTGAAGAAAATAAATATCACAAATTATACGTTTGTATAAATCAAAATTCCAAAATGCTATTACTAAAAGCTGCTGCATGAAGAGAAGAATTATTATAAATGAGAGATGTTGAATTTCGTCGAACAATCTGGATATTTAATATTAATTTATGAATATTGTGCAGAAGTTACAAATGTCACATTAGATGCTTAATAACTTTTTAGCTGTTGACGATAGACCACCGAGTTAGACATTTTAAAGCTGATTTGAAAGCTTTTTCAAGCTGATTTATCGATCTTATTCCAGATGATTCAATTTCGATGCTCACGATGGAGATCTCACTTAAGAGTGGAGATAGAGCCTATGTTTAAATTTGCAGCTCCGGTTGGGTACCTGGTACCCACGACAAACAACGAGAAAAAGAATACATTTTTTTTATGATAAAACTATTGTTTTAAAAAATAATGCCAACATGTTATACATTGCGGAAATGAGTAAAAACACGACTATCGGTTAATGCCAAAACTCAACATGGCGCCCATAAGAAAAACGAAAGTTGGCCATGGTTACGCAGCAATTTTTTGTTATTTTAAATTAAATTATAACACTGCATTCTTTAATAAAAAGTCGCTAAAAAGAACGTTTGTGTTTCAAATGTCTAGCTACATTTGGTTTTGAATAAAAAACTAAAAACGATATCTTAACATTTCAGTTTTTTGCGGATATCTTCAAAATGAAAAATGATAGCTTAAATTTCTTTTCAGTTAACTGATCAACACAAAAATACGAAACTTTGCTAAGTTTAAACATCTCCACTAATAAGCAAGATCCCCATGGTGAGCCTCGAAATTGAGTCACCCGGTATATTTAATATTTTAATGTTTGTTTATTTGTTAGAATACTATTTATTTCTGTTAGAATATTATTTATTTTTTTACTATTAACATTTTTGTACACCAAGAACAGTTTTATTTTTAACAGTTTAGTTTTTATTCGAACATTCTACATTCTAGTTTTTCTTTGTAACTCTTACATTTTTCACTTTTTTGCCCGCAATTTTTATCCAGTATAATACATGAAATACTGAGTATAACGTTTCATATGGACCTATTATGTTTTCAATTTAGAACAAAGTTACAACCGTTTGAGTTATTAACAAACCCGCATTTTAACCGACTCAAACTTCTTAAGCAAGTGAGAAACCCAAAAAGTCCATATGATACCTTTCCTCCAAATGACTTGAATTATTTTCTAGAAAGAAAAAAAAATAATTAATAGCTTCATATGAATTATTTTGTTCATTTACTTTATTCAATTTATTGATTATGTTTAAAATATTTTTCATTAAATTTATTTTCTTTCTATGTATTTCTTCCTATCGTTGTAACGTGTAGTGGGTGTTGTTCAAACGGCTGAAACTTTTCAAGGAATTGAGATTACAAATATGTCCTTATAAAAAAATTATTCAGAATGATAATTGCATTCTGAAAATAATTGTGTATATACTATATACCCTCAGCATGAACAAAAAAAAGTGGGCCCCCTAGGTTCCTGGCAACCAATATTTTTGGACCCAGTCCGCCACTGTTTATGGCCAACTTTTCCGGAACACATCTAGGTCGTAGAGCGAGATATTTGACACGTATAATACAATACCAATAACAAAATAGATAAGAACAACTTACTATACGTCTTAAAACCTATTCTTTTTCATGTCGTCACTAGATTCGGCGCGTTCCTTGAATTTGCCCTATTCTTCAGCATTCGGCATCAATTATATTTAACAAGAAGTGATGTATAAATAGCCTCAGCATTGTCGCAGGATAAAATATCTGCCGGATAACACGCGAAGATAACTTAACCAATTCACTAAATTACAAACATCTGTGCATTTGGCCCCTCTTTTTTCGAAATTTGGAATTCTGTTTTTACAGATCGTTTGCGATGCGCTTGCAATTGTTTGCACCCTTTTTAGTTTCGTTTGCACCCACGCCGTTTTCGAGATAAATTGAAACAAATTCGGAGGGGCCAGATTCACACAAGCCCCTCCTTTCCCGAAATTTAAAATTCTATTTCTATAGATCGTTTGCAATTGTTTGCACCCTTTTTAATTTCGTTTGCACCCATACCGTTTTCGTGATAAAATTAAAACAATTTTGTGAAGTGTGAACTTGGCCCCTCCTTTTTCAAAATAAAAATTTTTTTTCTGCAAGTCGATTGCTATTCGTTTGCATTTTTTGCACTCATTTCAGTTTTGTTTCCACCCCTGCCGTTTTCGTGAAAAAATTAAAACAATTTTGCGCAGTAAGAATTTGCCCCCCCTTTTTTTATAATTTCATATTCTTTTCTTCAGATTGTTTGTAATTCGTTTGCAATTGTTTGCACCTTTTTTTAGTTTTGTTTGCACTCCTACCGTGTTTTTCAGATATATTTAAAATAAAGTTTGAAATAAAAATCTACCTCCTCTTTTTCCAATTTTCTATAGATTTATTACCATTGTATTGCATTAGCTTGCCTCTCTTTGTTTTTGCACCCTTACAGTTTAGGAAAAAACAAAAATACCAATAAATAAGTGTGAACCAGCCGACACTTATTAATTTAAACACAACTTTATTTACAAGTATCATTAACGGAGCAACACAGTTTGGATAGCAACACACTAAACTATATAAGTTAAAAGAAAAATAACAAAATACAAATCACAATAAATTGAAGGGACAATAATTTAAGCTGAGCATTAATCTAGAATTTGGGATTGAACTGATATAAATTTAATACATATTCCAATTTTTCAAGACCGTATGTATTTCCAAAAAAAAAAAATCGCACACACGTGAACAGTGAGGTATCCTAATTTCTCTTCCGCAAAATTTTTCTTTTAGATAGTTATGCCATAATGACCAAAAAAGTCAATGGACTTTTTGAATTTGTTTTATCAACTTCTTAAAACGTTACAGCCGCTTGAAGTATTAACAAAATAAAGATATTTTTAAATAAAATACATATAAACCAATAAAGCACATTTTAGAAACAGGTTATGAAATAAATAATTTTGTTTGTTTGTTTTCGCTTAGCCTTTCTAGTTTCTTCTAATACTTTGTCGATGATATCCGTTATTCTATGGGCTTGATCTATAAAGGAACACTTTTCTCTAAAACCAAATTGGTGATTAGGAATTAGTTCCTTTCTCTCAATTATATGTTTCATTCTCTTTAGAGCCAGCTTCTCAAAGAGCTTCGATATCATTGGTATTTGGTAACAATGATATTAAGCGATATGATTCGGTAGTTTGCCTAGTTTTGGTATCATGATAACTTCTGCTGTTTACCAGACGTGGGGGACAATTGGACTCAGGTTTGTCTTGATTTCTCTGGCAATTTCCTTTGGAGTAACTAGCTGCATGGCTTCTTATTCATAGGGTATATCGGCTCTGATTCAATTTTGTGGGACGGGCAGATTTCAGTTAGATGTTCTGCAAAAATTCCAGCCTTCTATTTATTGTCTCTTGCCCAGTTGCCGTCTCTTCGTCTTATAGGTGAGACATGGGCCACTGGCCACTGGCCTTTTGTACTTCCTCACTGCTTTCCACAGCGAGTAATCTGTTTATTTATCGGGTGTCAATTTAGCTAATAAGGATTGAAATAAATAATAAATTCCTGAAAGTAGAATAGCCTGTACATGTGTGTCCAATTCAGGTTAATTTATTGTCCCTTCAGTTTATCGTAATTTGTATTTTGTTATTTTTTGTGTCGGCTGGTTCACACTTATTTATTTGTATTTTTGTTTTGTTTTTTTCAAAAACTTGAAGGGCGGAAAAACAAACAGTGCAAGCATATGCAATACAATGATAATAAATTTATAGAAAATGATAGAAAATAGTAAAAAGGGGTAAGTACTTATTTCAAACTTTATTTTAAATATATCTGAAAAGCGGTACGGGTCCACACAAAACTAAAAAGAGTGCAAACAAGTGCAAACGAATTACAAACAATCTGATGAAAAAAGAACTTAAATTTTGAAAAAGGGGACCAAATTCACACTTCACAAAATTGTTTTAAGTTTACCACGAAAACGGTAGGGGTGCAAACGAAACTAAAAAGGGTGCAAACAATTGCAAACGATCTATAGAAATAGAATTTTAAATTTCGGGAAAGGAGGGGCTTGTGTGAATCTGGCCCCTCCGAATTTGTTTCAATTTATCTCGAAAACGGCGTGGGTGCAAACGAAACTAAAAAGGGTGCAAACAATTGCAAGCGAATCGCAAACGATCTGTAAAAACAGAATTCCAAATTTCGAAAAAAGAGGGGCCAAATGCACAGATGTTTGTAATTTAGTGAATTGGTTAAGTTATCTTCGCGTGTTATCCGGCAGATATTTTATCCTGCGAGTCCTGCGACAATGCTGAGGCTATTTATACATCACTTCCTGTTAAATATAATTGATGCCGAATGCTGAAGAACAGGGCAAATTCAAGGAACGCGCCGAATCTAGTGACGACATGAAAAAGAATAGGTTTTAAGACGTATAGTAAGTTGTTCTTATCTATTTTTTTATTTATACGAAACTAAAAAGGGTGCAAACAATTGCAAACAAATTGCAAACGATCTGTATAGAAATATAATTTCAAATTTCGAGAAGGGTGCAAACAATTGCAAACGATCTATAGAAATAGAATTTTAAATTTTGAGAAAGGATGGGCTAGTGTGAATCTGGCCCCTCCGAATTTGTTTTAAGTTTATCTCGAAAACGGCGGGGTGCAAACAAAACTAAAAAGGGTGCAAACAATAAATTGCAAACGAATTGCAAATGATCGGTAAAACAGAATTTCAAATTTCAAAAAAGGAGGGCGGCTACTATGAATCTGGCCCCTCCGAATTTGTTTTAATTTTATCTCGAAAACGGGAAGGGTGCAAACGAAATAAAGACGGTGCAAACAATTGCAAACGATCTGTAGAAACAGAATTCCAAATTTCGAAATAGGAGCGGCAAGTTCACAGAGGTGGTAGCATGTTGCCTCGCTGATCGCGGCCTGGTATTTATATAGCGTTTTCTTTTGGTAAAACTCGGGCGCACTAGTTCGAGAGCACTGGTTCCATTTTTCACGAGTGTAGGGCAAGCGAGTGCAATCCCAAATCCCAACAGAGCACGCATTGGAGCCATCCTCTAGTGGTGCTCTAGTGGTTTTTATAGTCTTACAGCATGCCCTTACAATGTTCCCAGTCCCACCCACTCCCACCTACAATTTGCACGTACCTAAAATATAATAACGCCTACAGGCGCAATAAAAGTGATTAAACTAAACTTTTCAATTGCGTGAATGATCGGCATCGTTCGATAATAAAAATCTTTCAATGACACAGTATAGCATTGCAGTCTAGCTTGCAGTCATCCTAATTTACACCGTATGAAAGCGGTGGTTTAAAAATTGCGAGTTTGCTGCCTTGTGAGGATAATTTGTGTTAGAAACCGTATAAATAACATGTAAGTGAAACAATACATAAACCAGCTTAGACGTTAAATTCGCAAATTAATAGAAGTTAAATAATCTTGAATATTTTGCATCCATGCGAAAGCTTTATTGCCAACCTTCCAACCTAAACTAAATAGAACGTAAAGTGACATTTAGAAATTGCCAACCATGCATTTACACGTTCGAGGTATTGTTTATTTTCACTGTAATAACAATAATAAATAAGATGTGCGGAAAACGTGACATGTTAGAAAAAAAAGATATAGAGTACACCAGAGTACATACACACACATATTTATACGTTCAGTTTGTACTTATAACTTAATCCGCTAATTACAGGTTATAATATCTTTGTAGATGCTAAATGAAAAGAAAGACCCTGAAGAAAATGGATATCGCGGTGGCGGGGAACTCGAACCACAGGGATACAATCAAAGATTCGGAACGTATAATTATACGGAAAGACCATGATATTGTAGTCAGCCAAGACGTCAAGGGTTTACTTAACGTTAGGGCTATTGTCTTTCTGCTGTTATGGTACGTTTTCAGTGGTTGTACTTTATTTTTAAATAAGTATATACTAACGTACTTAAATGGAAATCCAACAGTATTAGGTGAGTTTTTATCTGAGGTTTTTTCTACAAAAAAAGTCTACTATGTACTTGATATATAAATAATTACTCAAACATTTAAGCAAATAAACCATACAATCTGTTCACTAATTTCCCCCAAGCTGGATTTTTGTATACACCTCTTATTTCGTGTGAATGCCAAACACTGCATTGAGCAATGCTTAAAATTTTAACTTGTTCTGACAATGTTTTTTGCCTCTCAAAATTAATGAATGCATTTAATTTATCATTAAAATGTGGACAACAGAAATTGTCGGATCAAATCGTAGTCAGCAGGTGATAAAAAGTGAACTGACATTAATTTGTCGCTCTCAGTATTAAGATATTTTCATATTATTTCATAAAATTATCCTACTCTATAATAGCAAAGAGGGTTGGCTGCAGTCCCGAGACCCCTATAACGTATGGTTCCACATCGTGCGCGGATTTATACCCCGCTGTCCCTGACTTTGATGAAGTGTAGATAGATGTCGACAGATAGACAGATTTCGAATTATTATAATGCACTGGAAAAAATATCAGAGTTGAAGACAAATGATTACTCTGGTCATTGGCCAACAAAAACAAATATAACTTTTGTTCGTTTTGTTTTCTTGTTTGCCAGGATTGTAATAATTGTCTTTTCTGTTAAAATATTTTTGAGAAATTACGTAATCAAAAATCTGAAAAATATGTAAAAATTGTAGAAAAATAATCTGTTCAGTACAATGTCATAACAAACTAACACTGCAATTGTGTTCCTGGTCACGATTAAAAAACTAACTTTGACAAAGTAACCGACACCAGAAAAAAACCCCGAAAAATATTTTTTTTATTATTTTAATATTTTTGTAATGTCATTAAGGACATGCAAACAAACATTTTTGTAAAATAAACAGGTACAAAGAAAAATTGAAATTTCCTTCATGTCTAAAACCAATAATGTATATTAAATATCCAAAACTTAATTAATATATTTGCATGATATTAAGTGGTATACAGCAAAAGCTTTCATAAGTGGACACTCATCGTATGGCTAAATACGGTTCCAGAAATCTTTTCCGGTTATGGGAATGCTTATTGAGATTGTCCGCACGGTCATATTTCACTGTACTTATATTAAAACAGAAAAATATTGGGAAATTTGGCCAAAACAATTATGTAATATTAAGCAAATTCATACTTATTAAAAAATCAAGCCGTATTAGACCCAGTGCTCCGCGCTACAGGTCCCTGTGCCATATAACTTCTAATCCTGTGTGGAGTACTACCCGCTCTCGACACCCCTCAACTGAATACACAAACGATGGGGAGTCATACGGTATAGGAGTCCCGAGGCTGTAGTCAACCCTGTTAGGTCTAGAGGGCTGGGGAAGGTGAGGGATGCGGGTTGGAAGGGAGGGTTGAGTGAGGTATGAATCTGAACACGATGGGGAGTCATATGGTATAGGAGTCCCATCAACTCTCTTCGGTAGGGAACCTGAACAAACAGACAAACCACGTTAAAGCTTTATTATAGAGCATGATAACAAAACGTTGGTTATGAATAATTCAATAAAAGTTAATAAAAATTGTAACCTCATGGTCATAGTGATAGAACCACGCCTTAGATCCTTCACCGTCTTAAGGCCTTTACAAATTTGAGTCTCATTAAGACTTTCATCCTTAACTGGTGGGTAAGTAAAGTATACCTCAACTTTGTCCGCATTTTCTAAATTTACTTGGCTGAAATTCATGTAATGTAATGCAATTAACACCAATCTTGCTTTTATATTGACGCACCTTGGTGTCCGAGTTCACGCCACCTAAGGACAACGTTGTATTAATTAATATATATTTTTACTTTATCATACGCAGTATGTAATCGTGCCAAATTTTTTTTTTGAGATTTTAGCGGAAATAGGTCTTTTTAGGTCCCCTGAACATTTTTGACCAAGGTACAAAAAAATGTCTGTGTGTGTGTGTGTGTGTGTGTGTGGTGTGTGTGTATGTGTGTGTGTAAACGATTTTTGTGGAGAAGATTCCGGAGAAACTACTAAAGGTGTCGGGACGAAAGTTCATATTTAGAAGTTTCATGACCTAACTACCGAGCAGAATTTAACTCAAGAACAAAGAGAGGAGGCGGGATCGCATTGTACATAAAAAATGGCATAAAATACAATGTACTGACAAACACCACAATAAACAAAACAGAACTATTAAAAATACAAATTGAAGAAAACGATACAGCGATCACCATAGTGTACAAACCCCCTCAGGTAGTATTTGGAACTTTCATGAGGACGATGCGAGAAAACATAATAAACCGTAAAAGAAACCACTTCATTGTTGGAGACTTCAACATAAACATACTGAATAAAGATGTGAACACCCGTGAATACCTCAATCTTTTAACAGAGAACAATTATCAAATAGCCAATTGAACTACGGCAAAACATTGCACAAGAACAAACTCTAACGGAATGGGATCAATACTAGACCATGTGATAACCAACAAGAAGGAAAACATACAAACGATAGAAATCATCACCACAGATTTATCAGACCACAACGCAGTTCTCACGACAATTACCAGTCAACCAAAGAATAACCCAAAATACGAGTATTACGAATACACCAAGTCAAACATGAGAAACATTAACAACACGATCACGAACCTGAAAATCGACGAAATAAATACTTATGAGCAACTGTCAAAGACACTACAAGCAATCGTATCTAATAACCAGCACAAAATTAAAATAAAAAGAAGACCAGAAAGCGACTGGATAGACGAAAACATTATTCAACAGATTACAGAGCGCAACAAATTATACAGGCGGTTCAAAAAGTATCCACACAGCATTATACTACGAGAACAGTACTACAACAAGAAACAAATAACTAACAAAGCAATAAAGGAAAAGAAACTACGATTCTACCAACAAAAACTAGAAAAGCACAAAGATAACCCTAGAAAAATGTGGAACGCCATAAATAATGTAATTGGACAAAAGCGTGAACAACAAACAATAGAAGCGATGACGAGACAAGATGGAACACCAACAACAGACCAGAAAGAAATAGCAGAAATAATTAACACATATTTCATACAAATAGGAGAAACTCTGGCGAAGGACACAATCAGTACATCAAGGAAGAAACCAGAAACAACAACTACAACAAAATTTACAAGACCGGCTATTTTTAAAGCTACCGACCATGCAGAAATTACCAATATAATTAGCCAACAAAAAAACAACACGGCTCCAGGGTTTGATAAGGTCACATCGAACATCATCAAAGAAAACGCCACAGCCTTAACTCCTATACTAGTAAAGCTAACAAACAAAGTACTAGAAGAAGGAATATACCCAGAACACCTAAAACGAACAATAATAAAACCTATCCACAAATCTGGAGATAAAACAAAACCAGAAAATTACAGGCCAATAGCTTTGTTATCTACTCTGAATAAGGTCCTGGAAAAAATACTTCAGAGACGACTAATGGAACATCTACAAGGTCACAGCATAATCAGTACGCAACAGTATGCATACCAACCCCACTCTGGCACGACATCTGCGGCTTATGATCTGATTAGTCAAGTGAAGGCACACCTAGACAAGAAAAACATAGTAGTCGGCTTATTCCTCGACCTGAAGAAGGCTTTTGACACCATCTCTAAACAAAAACTCATCGATAAGCTGAAAGCAATAAACATCACAAACAAACCCCTACAACTCATAGAAACATATTTAACAAACAGACCACAAGAAACCAGATTAAGCGAATACTACAGCAATCCCCAATACACAAGAGAATACGGCATACCACAGGGAGGAAATCTACCACCGACGTTGTTTATTATCTACACTAATGACATGACAGAACTGCAACTAAACGGAACGCCATACATGTACGCAGACGATACGTGCCTCATATACTCGGCCAAAACCCAAAAAGAGTTACAAACTAAAATTAATGAGGACATGCTTATACTGACGGACTGGTTTTTCAACAATCTACTAACAATAAACACAAAAAAGACGGAATTCATCATCTTTGGCAGAAGAAACATGAACGTAACCATATCAATAAGACTCAATGATGAAAACATTAAACAATCCCAAGAAATTACATACCTAGGACTCAAAATACAATCTAACTTGAAGTGGGACGCACACGTGAATAACATAATAGTAAAAAACTCCAAAACAATTGCTATAATCAAAAAACTTAAGAACATCATTCCACTCAGAAGCAGAAAATCCATCTACCACCCACTATTCACCGCCCAAAACAACTACCTACTACATGTGTGGGGTGACACTACAAAGAGAAACATCACCAGAATTCAAGTCCAGCAAAACAAGGTCTTAAAATTACTGTATTCTCTGAATAGACTTACCCCCAGCACAGATGTCTACAAAATTTCACAAGAACTTAACATAGAAAAACTCAGAACATTAAATAACTTACTACTAATCCACAAAATAAAAAACAATAAAATCAAAACCAACACAAACCTTAAACTAAATCACGAGTTCCACGACTACCAAACCAGAACATGCACACACATAAGACCAAACAGATACTCCAGCATAACCTGCTCACAGACACAACTAAGAGAAACCATACAGAAGTACAATGGACTTCCAAACTATATAAAGAACCTCACAATCGCCACTTTCAAGACAAAGATGAAATACCTATTAATGACGCAACAGCTATAACAACAACTAATAATACACGCACAGAAGTACCCTCCATACCGCTAGCCCGAGGTGGACCCCATTCATATGCGGAGCCCCAACCCCGAGGTGAGGACCGAGGGACGAAACCACTGCAATCATATATTTTTATATATGTACATGTAATTTTTTTTTTTAAATCTATATTACGATGTATGATTTTTTTTTCCAAGCAATAAATCTTTATTAAAAAAAAAAAAAAACTTAGAGCTGAAAAGCTTTTGGTTCAAAAGGGTCCAAACGAACTGGTAGTTTATTCTAAGCCTTTTTCAAGGATTTTGCAAATGAGCCGCCATTTCTGTAATTTCGTCAAAATAGTTAAATAATAAATTAAAGTAGAGGAAATTTTGAATAATTTATGCCTATGACATTTTTTGGTAAAATTAATAGTTTAGCTGCAAGAGCAAATTCTATTTGATCGAGATCGGTCGCATCTGCATTGATATAAAACTACATAGTAGCCAAGATTTTGTCAAATATCTTTTTGTGCTGTCACATTCGAAAACAGCTGATTTCATCAGAGGTTGGAGAACCGCTATGGAACGTTGCCGCTCTAGTGCGGCAAATTACAAAGTACAAATTTCAAATAAAATAAGATCACCAATTTGATTGTTTGTTGATAAGAAATATCAACCCGTCTTTATATCTAATTCTAAAAGCGATAAATTGAGAAAATTTTAAATAAAGTATAGCGATGAGTGTAGTTTTATTGTACGGATGTGACATCTACAGTGTCATGAACGAATCTAAATCTGTGAGAATTTGAATTAGCTTTTTAAACTTGACGTTTCGTAGAAGTGGTATCAACCTAACATTTCCTATACAGAAATATAACCATTTTTTATTTATTTTTTTTAAATACATACTTCTCAAAAAGCAACACAATAAACGTTGATGTCACTCCTGCCAAAAACTAGATAGCGCGACTCGCTCACGTGCGACGGCGACGCTCCGTCTTCGGTGACGCGCCGCATCACCGCTCGTCGCGCTATTCCGTACTTTCGGCACTTGTGACATAAATAACTATTATTCTAATGGCGTAGTGTGGTAGTGTCAAATGCTGATGCTTTGACAATACCTACGATTTATCTCAATAAAATAGATTCTCATTTGATATATTGTATGATAAAGTCATGTGCCTGGCCACATCAGATTTTTTAAAATAGCCGAGATATAGTTATTATTTTATGCACACATCTGGAACTACTTGTAAGCAAGTAAGAATAACTACGTACTTTAAGTGTCTGATCCATAAAAGTGAGATATGTATTTAACTGCTATAATTTTCACACTTTATTTCTAACTACTATATGAGAACGTATACAAAAATCACGCTGATAATTGGTCTGTAGAGAAATTGGATCCTTTGTAATTATAGATGTAATTACGATTGTATATTTTACTTGTTTTGCTTGCAGGAGCTTGCCAAATGCTAACGACGGCTAGTTGTGGATTTATACAGATGTATTTTCCTTGTGGGATGTATAAGCCATCACAGAGGTTGAATAAACCCCCTGGTTTTTATAGACATATGATTCTAGTTGGATGCACAAGGTATATTGATTTTCATATATTTGTTGTAAATTGTATGTATTCCTGTAAGTAGTGGTAGTAACTAATGTAAGTCACAAAGACCATTGCGGTCACAGTGGATTGCAGGTTTAAGTCATGTTTTTAATTTAATCTTACTATTGTAAGATGATTTAATTTACTTTTACAAACCTTAACTTCAACAAATAATAATGAGCTTTTTTGGCTTTATTGCAAAACAGTGGCAAGATCTAAAACTGGGTGATAGTGAACACTTTTGGCACCATGTGCACATATACCTCTAACACCAATTTATCTTATATTTTGCATAAATCTTTTCAGGAAAATTGTTTATTTTTCTATTTCCAGGTTTCTCACGGTAGTCTTAGGATTAGTTGCATTAAATTATGTGGCTGTTAGTTTTACAGAAACTATCAAAAGTTCTGCCCCATTGTTCACAGTGATCATATCTCGATGCTTATTAGGTAGGATAATTTCACGGGCAATCAAGCAGAACTCATTATGTCAATTTTTGTCATAGTAATGGGTAGGGTGGCTAGATCTCCGGTTAGACTGGACAGTCTAGTATTTTCTGTATCTGTTCAGTCATGAAAAACTTGGAAAACCGGACGGTACATAGTATAAAATCGATGTGTACATGCAAAATGCTAAAAGTTGTTCATTTCTTTTTGTCGACACATTTGTCAACTCTAGTGAAGGGGTGCAAACTAAAATTCATTCATAAAAGGTTTTGAACTTTCCCTTAGAAAATTGTAACAGCCATATAAAAAAGTACTTTATCCGATGATATCAATATTAAACTGTTATTAATTATTACTAATCCGTCATTTGGACTTGGCAATTTCTGCTTGAATGCCCACAATTTGTGTTCCTTTGTCATTTTTAAAACGATTTTCTATTATTTCTTTTAGGAGAGCACACTGGGTTTTTTGTCAATTTAAGCTTACTACCTGTAATGGGTGGGTTGGCGTTATGCTCTGCAAATGAACTCAGCTTTGAATTACGGGGCTTTATTGCAGCAATGGCTACCAACTTGACAGAGTGTCTTCAAAATGTTTACTCGAAAATGTTGATCTCTGGTGATAAGTTCAAGTATACGTAAGTAAATCTATTGATGGCATACATAAAAGCTATAACATGTCAAATCACAATTTTTGTATGTAATCAATATGAAATATGTAATTTTTCTGACGATAAATCAGTAAAATTACAACATACTATTTTTTAATGTAACTTTTTGTAGTCCAGCCGAGTTGCAGTTCTATACCAGTATAGCCAGCATAGTTGTCCAAATTCCTGCTTCCATGTGGCTGGTAGATATGTCGAATGCTGAAAGACCTGAATTCTACCACATCTTCTATTTCATTCTAAATGGTCTGTTCTTCCACTTCCAGAGCATCACAGCTTATGTCCTGATGGATTACATTAGTCCTGTGACACACAGGTAACTAGTTTTCTTACCAACGCTTTTTGTATCAGTCTGTATTAATTTGATCTCGTATTGATTAGTTGTTCTACAGAAATTAGATTAAAAGCTTAAAAACAGTGATGTAAACTATCCAGGTATTTTTACCCTAATACTTAGGGCACTTAGGTATTAGGTCAGGCGTCCGTCCTGATTTAAATGTTTTTAAAACAACAAAAATTTAGGTATTTACCCTTTGTCGCGGTAAATACTTAAATACTTGATCTTTTATCTAGCATAAATGTGTAGTTTGAATTTTATAACAATTAAAAATGCAAATTATTCATTTATTCCAAATTTTAATAATTAATTTTGATTTTTTTTTACAGCGTTGCCAATACTGCAAAACGTGCTCTCTTGATATGGTTTTCAGTTTTGATGTTTGACAATCCAGTAACATTGCTGAGCGGACTTGGAACATGCATAGTTATTGCAGGGGTATTCCTGTATATTAAGGCACAAGCATATGACGATAAGCTACGCTCACCGAATGTAAAGCCACGAAAGGTTAGAGCGATTTAACCTAATCAGTAGGTTACCGTTGTAGATTGTAAGCAACATTCCCCCCAATCCACTCCTGGTAAAGTCAAATCGATGAAAATGTGATATGATTCTCAGTCCAAACCTTTATGAGCGATAGATAGTTGTGAGTGAAAGTGAGAAATGTAAGAAATATACTTTTTTTTAAAGGTTTATGAACTTTACTGGTGATGACGGTAGTCGTAATTTATTTAGTAAGTTAAAAAAATTGTATTTATTTATACTTTTTTAATGCCTTCTACTTTTTGGAATAGAACATTGATTTTTTTATATATATTTTTTTTTTTCGACAAATGTTTTATATTGTTATACGATTGTACAAAAAATGTAAATAAAGTCAATAAAAAAAATTGATATACAGTACCCTGTCGCTAATCCGACTACGGTCATTAGACCACCACATATTAATGTACTATCCCGTAATCCGAACGCCCCACCAGCTTTTTAACCTTGGTCCGAACAGAGAAATCGATGTATGCCCTTGCTATGGGCAACCTTGTACTCCGAACAAGTCATTAGTCCGAAAAGGGGTATGTATAAACGGATTCGGATTAGCGAGAGTGTACTGTAGTACATTGTTTTTTTATTATTTTGACCTAGTTATTTTGATCTAGTTGAGTATTACGTAATATGTGTAATGATGCATCATAACAAATACTATCAATAATAGGTACTGGTTTGAAGTGACATGAAAACACATCAATAAAAATCTTTTACCGCTATAAAATTTATTAAAACAAACAAGAATGAGCATTTAAAAGGATTACAATAAATTAGTATTTTCTCGCCCATAATAAGTGTCCAATTGGCAATATTTAATGAAATATTAATTGTCTTTATTCCCAATCTCACCTTCAAGAGATAAAATAGTTAGTGATAAAGATAACCTATATGCGCCAATGGAATCAATACAGTCCATGATTACATTTGCAAATAGAGTTTTATTTTATGGATCCATTGTTGGTGAAATATAGATTTATGTGTTACAGAGAAAAAGACCCAAGCAAAATTTATTTGGTTTTAAAAGATGAAGGTTACTTTCAATAAGCTACTTCTAATGTTGGTACGAATAGGTCTGTTCCAACACACACAAAATACTATTCACTTACGATACGATGTGTTAGACAAGATGTGTCAGCGCCACTTTTTCTCATTGACTTGTCTATCGTAACATAACTAGTCAACACGTAACATGAGTCCTAAACAATGTTTTCTTCAAGTTGCAACAATCCTATTATCATACAGTGGAATTACTATTATAATATACCTATTGTATACACCTTCTGTCAAGTTTATCATTCCTGCATTAGTGCATGAGGTATTTGATGCACACACAGTCGTTTTTCTGCTGAGATTAGGTTTTTCTTTGTGTTAAATTAGAACCAGAAATATTGCTTTAACGTCCATCTTTGCGTGAGCCGGTACTAAGAATAAAAAGGTCGGTAAAAACACAAGTATTCATTTTGGCAGCACCATGATCTTGATGAACTGCATTCAATATTCGTAACCGTCAAATATAACAAGTTACAAACAATAACAAAAATACGAATTGAGGGTCTAACAAAGTTAAGTTTTTGCAAAAAATGAAATTGGACACTTATTGTGGAACAGAGGTAATATATTAGAACCATCATTTTGACACTTTGGTCATTACAATACTGCTTTGATTTGTATAATGGACATGTAAATATTTAAAAAATAAATTAATCTATTATTCCTAGGATTGTCATCATACAATTTAAAGCAATGTTGATATCTGTTAAATGTGTTGCAAGACAGCAGTGAACACTAATGTAACTGGAAGGGACGTGCGCTTTACATTAGCCGGCAAGATTTGAGGCAGGCGCAAGCATAAGAGACAGAGCGATGATGTGGAGTATGTGTCACGGTCTGACTACCGTAGGTAGATAGCGGAACGCAGTAGTGTTAGTGTGAAAATTTTATCTCAAATAAAAGTGTCAAACTGCATATGACCATAGCACCGTATGAGATAAAAAGAGATGGCTACCCCACATCACTGCGGGTTGCATACCAAATGCATTTGCCTCACTTATTGCCCATGTCACGACCGTTCCAGTTATACATATGTATGTACATTTCACTGTAAGACAATCATTCAAATGTCAAAGTTTTTAAAGTAACCAGTTCAGCTAACCATGTTAAATTTTTATCTAGGATATAAATCACCAAAGTGCCAAAATTACATCAAACATTTTGTGAAATTTTAAAATATGCAATACAAATTACAGATTTAGACAGTTAAATATATACTTACGGAAGTGTGTAAGATTCTATGTACATTAATTGCCCTATGAGATTCAGTAATACTCGTAAAACGTGAATTAAAACATTAAATTTGTTACAGTTATAAAAAAAGTCATTACATATTATTCATTATCACATAGAAATAGTTGCATTGGAATAAACTATTAAAAATAACAATAGGTAAAGAAAAACTATAATGATTTTGATATTTGTATAACCCCAGATATGTCAGATAAAATAAAACATTTTGTCAGCCTAATGCAAATGGTAAAATTGTTTAACAACATATGGTATTTCGGTAGTTAAAGGACTATTTCATGCATTGACAGCCAATCACGTTGTCATAAAACAAGTATGTATAGCCATCTGCATCTTAGGCTGACAATTTGTTTATCAGATTCAATTTCCCACATATATATTCGGTCCCAAATTAGTTAACACAGCCTAGTAGTTATTATTCTAGAGTTTTGATGTACAGTGTATTAAGAAGATCAAATGTAGTCGATAAAACTGATATCAATCGATAGATTATGGGTCCTGTAGTAACATACTAAAATGTTTAGAATCATACGTAATAAGAAAGTTTGTACTTTATGAAAAACCATCAACAAATTGTACCTGCCAGACTATTAATCCTTCATTCCTCAAATCTCACTTACATGTGGTATTTTTATTTTTATGATTAGAGAGTGAGGTTTGAGGAATAAAGTTTTAAAGTCTAACAGACATCAGTTATAAATAGTTTATCGTTAATTAAAACTTTTCTTATTAACTATGACAATAAATGTGTCAATGCGTGTGTACAACCACAAAGAGCGGTAGCCATCGCTAGCTAAGCGGTGCTAGCGCTGACACTAAGCGGTCGCCATCTTGCGAGCGGAGATAATAGACTTCTCGTGTAACCGTTCAGCCGGTCCGACGGCGCCGCTAGGGCTTTCTGCTAGATGTGGTTGTACAAGCCCAATGTTACTACAGGCACCATAAGCTATCGATAGATATCAGTTTCATCGACTGTTTTTGATCTTCCTATTCATAATCTAGAATGATTGGACGATTCTACATAATACAAAAAACCAAAACTATTAATTATGAAAATAACTTTAAAAAATTGTCTTGGCAATGACACCATATTTACTTTAAGCTACTGTAAGAATTATTACACTAACAGTTCTAAATATAAATACATATTTATAATACATTACAACTCTAAAAATATGTCTTTTAGTTAATAATTAAAAAAATAAAGAAATTGGAAGAAATATATGGCATATTACACTCTATAGGAATTATATTATAGTAGATAATAGTCGCATACCTGTATGCGCAACCAAGTGACAGTCAAAGCTTAATTTTTAAGTTAATTTATTGTTTTGTAGTCAACATGTTCTTGGTCTCTGACGCGCCGGGGACGGAGGTAGAGAACGGTACCTATAAAAAAATTTAAAATTATCAGAGATACTACCACAAATATTTTGATATGAAAACCTAAACTGCCCAACGCCAACAGATATCGGACACGCGGTCATGGTGCTATGACCAACACAAATAAATAAATGAAGCGCAACATATTTTTTTAAACTTAAATAGATTTATTCAATATATCTACATATAAAAAATATAAATGAATGTATTACAATAAATGTTTATAAAACAGTTGACTGTAATGTTTTCTCCCTTCATCTTCACCTCGGGATAAGGATGAAAAATCCGATCTCGGGCTAATGGTATCGAGGGTACCGTTTTCTTGATAGGTCGAGCTGGTTGTTTAAGCTTTGACTTTTCCGTGTAGAAAGTGACTTTATTTTTAGTTTGAAACTTTCATATTTTAGGTTTTTTGTGTCTGTTTCTAGATTGTTGTATGTATCTAGAGCGTTCCCTTGTATAAAGGGGGCGTAACGATACGTTCTAGATCTTTCTGATCTTATGTGTGGCCTACTTCTTGTTGTGTACTCATGGATTTCGCCGGATTTCTTTAATTTTATTTCAGATTTTATCATGTTCCTATTGATCTTATGTATTAGTAATATTCTGTTAAACGTTATTCTCTGTTTTACTGTGAGCTCCTTTGTGGTGTTGTGGACGTCGTGTGTGGGTGTTGTTCGGTCAAGGCAGTATAGGGCTTTCAAAATCTTGTTTTGTTGTCTTTGTAATTTATTGATGTTGTCTTGTTTGGTATCACTCCAGATACTTATCATGTAGTTCATGTTGGATATGTATAGACAGTTGTAGATCGTTTTTTTGATGAATTCTGGTAGTAGATGACTGATTTTATGTAGTGCGGCTATGGTCTTTGCATTTTTGATCTTGATTGTCTCTATGTGTGCTTCCCATTTGAGATTATCTGTTATCGTTAGTCCTAGGTATTTTACCCTTCTAGTTTGTGTAATTTGTGTTTTGTTGAATGTTAAATTCAATTCGATGTTCTGTCTTTTTGTTGATAATATCATGTATTCTGTCTTGCGCTCATTGACGGTAAGCAAATTATTCAAGCTTGAAATAAAATTGAAATTGAACCACAAAGGTAATCTCAACTATACCCTCACCACCATTAAAAGATAGGGCCAACAATCAGCCATTATAGTTGAGGTAATTCATACAAAATATTATTGAAGCATATTTTGCTTACTGAGCAAAATAATAGTATATTTTTTGACGAGCACATAATTAACGACATACATCGCGAGCATGAAGTTTACACGCGAGCCGTAGACGAGCGCGTAATCATGCGAGCAATTTATATCCATTATGTGCGAGTAAAATACAACGTTTTATCTACGACACATAAATTCCATTTTATGCAAAATATGTATTTGTCAATGATGGCGAGGCAAACTGTCATCCACGTAGGTTTTGACAGATTTTGACACTAGTTGTATGATGATGACCGTTCGTTCAAATAATGAGGTCATTATTTAAACGAACTGTCATTATATAACGCTAGTGTCATTATAATCATTGGCACGTATAATGATGGGGATTATATAGTCATAGATACGTAGCCTAATATGCACAGCCTAGTGATGCAAATCAATGCCAAAAACATGGCTTTAGCCCAATGATCCTTTAGGTTGGAATTCAGAGTCAAGAATTGAGTGACTCATACTACACCCAACCTACACTTAAATTCGACTGAACTCCTAAGTTCAGTCAAATTTAAGTGTAGGTTGAAATCTACCCTACATCCAACCTACATTTTGTATTCATAAATGTCAAAAAGTAGTCCCTCACCCCAGTAGGCGCGAAGTAGACATTCAGTGGCGCGAGTAGACATTCAGTGGTGTTTAATAGGATTATATCTACCAAGAGTCTCTGGTCCTCGACCTCATGTCAACAATAATGATAGTTTTCCTTGTATCCGCTGACATCGACCAGTGCCTCAAAGTTGGAAGGAAATCACACATCGGAACGGCCAATGTTCTCAAGTTTGCGAGTTATAAGTTATGAGAAAGCGCGGGTACACCTCATACCCGGACAACTCATAGCAGGACAACTCACACCAGGTCAACTCATACCAGGACAACTCATACCAGGACAACTCACTAGAGGAGGAGGCTATTATGGGCCACTCCAGCAATTGTTAATTCTCGTTTCGAACAAATAATGGTGAACTATGTGAGGGTCCATTTAATGTTTACAAATTTATGATACAATAGAACTTAGCAGCGTACTATTTTCACATAATTACATTTTAAAAATATATCAATATTATTTAGGCAGTGTAACGGCAAGTCTGTACGTGGTCTGTACTGTTTGGCAAGAAAAATTGCGACACAGGCAATTGGCAGCAAAGAAACGCTGACCGAGCCGTATAAGAATAGTGGATAAATGTATTTGCAAACAATTTACGCAAATACCATGTAACGCCGTTTACAATTAGTTTTTGAATCCAAGTGAGGCCAAACTAAACCTTTAAAAGAAGCATTATTTTTGTAACGACATATTTTCTTTACTGTACGAAGACTTACAAGAGATTATTGATGGAAGCTATTACAAATTAGATATTTGTTTTTGTTGAAATTCCTGAAAGAAAGCGTATTTTGTTTGTAAGTAGATATTATTTATTGACAGATTGATTTAAATAAATATTTGTAGTTGTAATTTTATTTTGTAATTTCTTAAATTTTTGATTTTCGGGTGTTGTACGAAGTCTTTTGAGCTTGACTGTATATGCAACGCAAAAACTATTCAAGTATGGGATTTAACTAAGTTCATTTAATATATTTATTGATATAAGGCATTTTTCGAATCTCAACGTTCGAAATTACAGATGCAAGAACTTTAGCTAGTCGTGCAGCTAACATGGAAACAGAATTACGAGTCAATTACTTAAGAATGATGATAGAATATCGCAGAGATGATTGGAATATTGTTTACGCTGATAAAACATATTGATCACCTAGCTGCAATACCACGTATCATCCGATACTCTCACTCCTCTCCTACTGCCGGTTTTAGCTAGTACAACACCACAAATCAATCTGACGATTTAAGAAAATCTATAAGGAAAGGAAAACATTTGATAATAGTCCATGCTGGTGGAGAACGAGCTTTTATTCCTAATGGCTTATTGATGGTTTTTTCTGGTATGTTATACATATATGACCTGGACTACGGAAACAGGGTTTATATGCGAAAACACGTTTTCGATAAAAACAAGGTTGAAGTCTTTATCAACGAAGAAAGGTAGTTTGTCGGGCAATTCCGTCATACGAAGAAGCAACCGTAGACACGTGTTTCGGACTATTAGTCCTCATCAGCACGGTATAGCCAAAGAGTAAGATGGACACTCAATAGAAAAACACTCAAATGGAGACCATAAGGGGGGTATAGCCCAATGTCGCTAATTTGGTGCTTCAGTCACAACATCTTCAGGATTCGAAGACAAGATGTGACGTCGCGCCGGAGGTGACTGGGTGACTCTTTATGAACATCACACTTGCTTTCTTCTACAAAATTTTACATGCAAATAACGCAGCCGCTAAGTTAGCTACCAAACAGGTTTTTGGTTCATTGGAAAGAGTGTACTTTTCTCCATTAGAATCAACCAAAACCTCAAAATTGACTTCTTGACACATAATCCCCCTTTCCCATAGTCATAGCCCGTAGCCAGATCACAATATTTATTTTATCGGTAATCGAGTGTAAGCTAAGCTGTGTTGCATTATATGCTCCAAAAGTGGTCCAAAAGTGTAATACCATGACAATCGTAGTCAATCGTAGTAACAGCGGTTGATCCCAAATTTACCTCCACGGGTTGGTTCTTGTACTATGGTATTAGATAATACTAGTTATCTCAAAACGCTAGAACCTCAAAATAAACACTAGAAAAGTGTTTTTCTGCATTATCTACCACCATCTGCGCCTAAACAGATAGTTGCCATACTAGAACTCAGAATTCAGGAGAGCTTAGAATTGGTAATAGCAAAATGTATCTAACTTACCGTTAACTCAGAACTAGTTAATTACCCGTTGTACAGTGATATTACGGCTGTAAGGTACCAGGTTTGATGCCTGGATTTCTGCGAAATTACCTATTCTTGCTTGATCAAATTCCTCATCAATTTTAAGCGTCCCACAAACCGGCACAGCCGCGTTGGCGATCAGATGCACCTATGTAAACGCCAGATCCTTCTTATCTGAACGTGGAACATGAGATCTAACATCGTTGTTGAATCTGATCGCCACCGCGGCCGCGCCACTTTATTTTATTTTAGCACACCAAAATATATCAGACTCAAAATTAACAGAGACAAAAGAAAAGAATACACAAATCAACAACCACAAAAATAAAAGGCAAGTAACACAAACAAGTTTACATACATTTGATCATAGCCCAGATCCCTATGTTGTTGTCCAAGAAACTTATTAAAATCAAAGTCCTTCAACAGCTAAAAACAATAAAATACTTTAATAGCTGTTTGTTACAAACATATGTCGCTTTCCTTACTTGAGAATTTTTCAGAAACCTTTCTGGAATCCGTGACACGTTATTAGTACCACTCGATGGTGGACCGAAACCAAGCCCCACTAGCACAGCTTCTGGATCAGGCCTACGTGATTCTAGCATAGACTCGACGCTAGAACAATGACTACTGGCATCGTCCGATTGCAATGATTGATCCCTAATCAGACGCAGCGCTCTTGGGGTACTTGTTGCTAACGCTGCAGGACTGGTAAACTGAACGGGTGTCATCTGTGGTACGGGTGATTGTGGTAATGCATCTATCCATTGTTGTACAGTGATTGGCGATTTGCTCATTCTATAACCTAAAAAGCTAATCAAAATATCACAATCCATGCCGAGTTTTGAGGAGAATTGGGTAAACATCGATATTTACTAGTTTCGCAACACATCTTCAGTTTTTTAAGCGCGTTTACACTTGTTGCACGTCGATAAAATGATTTCTATTGAAATCAACTGTACAGTCTACAGAGAACCTACTGTTTTGACATTTAATTGTCATTATCAGTGTGGCCACGTTAAAAATTATAATTTTCTCCAGGTTGACCAGAAAAATTTCCCCAAAAATAAGGACTGTTTCCCTAGATTTAAAGGTCCCGAAACAAAGCAACGGAGCTATGTTTAGCATCAGCCGCGTGATGGCGCCACCTACCCTACATTCATGTTTTACGGACGCCAGGCAGCGCATTTTAATTCTCCCCATCAGAGGCGCGTTATATGCCATCATTGGGCCCTGGGCAATTTTGAATTTGGGGGCCCCCATATACACTGTTGAATTAAGAAATAAGAACAATTACTTTTTTATACAAAAATAATATATACTAATAATACTGATATAACATTTCGGAACAATTAACAAAAATCATAAATAATAGGTAAGCTATTGACCTATTTGCAAAAAAATAATATAAGTACATACATAATTAGTCACAACAGATTAATTATTCTTAAGAATTACAAAATAACTAATAACTAGTAAAATATATTTTCTTAATAAATAAAGGGTATTATTAACAAAAAAATATTTTAAAACTGCAACTTTTAGAGCATTCATGTTTACAGAATAGAATTCAAAAATAGGAAAAGTGAAAATCTTCGAAGAATTCATACAGTTTTTCTCTTCTAACTTAGTCAACGGTTTCTCATTAGTTTCGTACAGTATTAGAAATAGTTTCTTTTATTGCAAAAAAACTCTAAAGTTAAATTTCTTATTCGTACTACGGTAATTTATTAATTACCTAATTAATTTATAGTTTATAAAAGATGATCCGTCGTCATGGCGACTCGAAGAAGTACACTCCCAAACCTACTCAAATTGAAGGAAATAAATTGGAAAACTGGAGAAAATATAAAGTAATAGACCGCCTATGCATCGAAGAATGGTTATGCGAGCCATAAATGCCGCGGTAGACCGCCCATTGTTGCTTCTCCTCGGATCCTTTGATAAGTTAAGGTTTGCAATTTTCGGGAAAGTGCTGAACGGGGAGTAACCGCTCCAAAAAATTTTTCAATGGAATTCCAGCGGCAATATCGTCGTACGTCGATTTTTCGCGACAAATTAAGAGAAATGGGAGCTAAATCCGCGATTCGCTAGTCCACACATCAGCGAAACGGCATTTTGAAGGCAAAACCGCGGCCGCGTCCGCGGTTTTCGCGAAGAAAGAAGCGAAAATCCCGCGTTTGGACGTCGAACATTTAAGTTTAAGACTTATTAGATTTATTTTGGTCCCCAACCGGCAGGAGCGCAAATATTCACTATGCTTGAGACGGTAATAAATTAGTTAAAGATTAGTTGGGTGAGTGGGGTCCTCGCTGAGAGGAGCCTAAATCTGCTTGCACCGTTAAAGAGGACTGGCATAGTGTGGTAGTCTATTACGGCAATGAGTTTCCAAAATTCTGTGTTGGGGGCCACCTGTTATTGGGGGCCCTGGGCAAATGCCCATTTTGCCCATGGGATAACGCGCCCCTGCTCCCCATGTATTTAAATCTCACGTCGCATACCTAGCAACACGCAAGGCAGCGCATCGACGGAAATGCGCTTCGGATTTTAGCTGGAGAAAATTTTTGCGGTGCACGCCGTGCGCTTCTCTAAATCACGACAGTGTGCGATGGGGACGGAAGGTAAATCTATTTTCCAATGAATTAATATCGATTGATTAAAGAGTATATAGCAACTACACGGTAAAAAACAAATTCTTAATTCAAACGTGTAGATTTGTTCAATTTAATATAATCAACCCAAAAATACATATTGTTGATTTGAAAAGAATCGATCATTTCAAGCGTCACTACGCTTTTATTCTTTGGAGAGTAATATTTTATCAGTTTATATAATTAAGGTGACATTAGGGTTTCTTGTTTGGATTAGCTAATTAATTCAAACCGAGTACATTTAATGAACATATTGACCATTTAACCCAATATACAAAACGTTCAAGATGAGTAAATGATAAAGTCTAGAATATCATATAGAAGAAATGCGCATGTTCAAGCTATATGAGAACTACATATTTTTATACCAAATATACACATTCTCAGAACCATCCCCACCTCCATCAAAATACCACCGCGCAGGATTGCACTCCGCGCCATCAGAACCAGAACGTTCTGGGGTAGCTGCTACGTTGATCCTTGACTGTGTTCCTTTCTGTTCTTAGTAATTCTTAATAATTTTTAATAATAAACTTGAATAGCTTTTTGCGACAATGGGGTTTTGAAAACCTCATTCCAAATCTTCCCGCTGAACATTTGAGTTTTTTAACTTTGAATATTTCAGTTTCTCAGCTGAACAAAATATTTCTTTCCGTATATAGGAACTTACCGTTTACTCTATTTAAAGCTCATTTACTTATTTCAAGTATTCTTTTTTAGCGTGTAAGGTTTAATTAGTTAGTTAGTTGCCAGATATGTCGTTTTGAGACCAACAAACCATTATTTTGACTGTATTAATTGAAATTGTTAAATTTTACAATTAAAGTAACTAATTGTAACTGTAATTAACAGCAATGAAGTAATTGTTAATTGCAATTAGATTTTGCCCAAGACTGCTAGCGAGGAATATAACAAGCTTGTATGTAAAAATCCGTATATTCGGGGAAATCACCCGTTAAACAAAAAAAACTAAGTCAAGATCACAAAACATTTAGGTCTTTAGAATTTTGTTTTTAAATTCTGGCCATGTTTTACACAAAAATTATGTTATTTCGCTTCGAATATTGCGCGCCCTCTACTCGTGCACCTGGACTAGTTTGTCCCACTGCTCCCCGTAGCTACGCCCCTGTATGTATTATTTAATATAACTGTTATACAAGGTCTATAAAAGAGAGGTTATCCAGTTTGCTATCTTTCTCCTATAGTCCACTTTATATACTCCCCTAAAGGCCGCCACTGACGGTACTGCGCCGCAGTACGATTTTGTTGGATGCAACGAAATTGGAATGAATCGGTCGAAAATTGACCGTGTGTGGGCCCGACCGATCAAGTTGAGTCTGCTTTGGTCTGCTTGACGTGCAGTTAAAATTTTTAACTTTGCAGTACGAGTAGTACGACGCGGTCGCTCGGATGCCCATATTGCACCGTGGGTGTCTCTCTGCAACTAAATTGTACAGCGGCGCAGTATCAGTTGATACTAGTAAAATACATGGGTCAGGGGTTTGTTGTGTTCAGGGTTGCCAGTTTAGTAGAATTTCTACTAAATCTGGTAGAATGAAAGAAATATTGATCTGGTGACCAAATTTTGAGTTTAGTAGATAGTGGAAAATCTGGTAGATTAACATATTTTTTTAATAGTTGTCTATTCAGTACTTATATTAGTTTAAGTTATACTTAACTTATACTAATATTAATATAAGTACAGAAATCCTTACTCCTTAACAAATGTGGCCAGTATTGCTAAATCAGTAGATTTTTTATTAGATCTGGTGTATCGATTAGAGATGTTTAGTGAAAATCCAGTGTCATAAGTCATAACTCATTAATGTTCTATTCTCTACAATCTTTAATGATTCTATAACAAATATTTATTTTATAATACGTATATACATTATTCATTATTGTAGGATATGCATAAGTGATTATAATGTTGGTAGATTTAGTAGAATTTCTGTAGAGCTAGGTGAGAAAACTAGACTTTACTCGCTAGTAGAATGTTTAACAGAGAATCGTCTCGATTATTGTTAAATTTATTGGATAAGATTATACAGGGTTAGTAAAAATTATCGGAACACCTAAATAATTCTCCAACCATAATAAAATTACAAAAGAAATCAAACGAAAGTTCTTTGGGTTTAAACAATCTCTCGTTTAAATATACTTTTGAATATCGTTCATTTTTATTTTAATATATTTTTTATTCTAAGATTAATTCTAAGGTTTTTTTTTTGTAGGAAAAAAATCTTAATTTGAAGTTCAGGAGTTTTGATTAATTGATTATAACTCACAAATGATGCATTTAAAAAAATTATTCCGCCTAAAAATATGCTTAGAATTACTCTTAAAATATTAAAAAGAAAATATACCCGGTGTTCTATCAGAAAAACAAAAGGCTACCAAGTTTCTATAATAAAATGAACACCATATATGTTAGAACTTTCTTTGGACGACAACTAGTTTACCACAAAAAAAAATTGTTTAAATAATTTTTTTTTTCATCTTCAACACACTAACTGTAGCTGCAGTCAGCAATAAATCTTCTTCGCTGTCCGACATCTTTACTACCCGCTGTCATGGCAGAAACTGCCGCGTTGGATCGTGTGTGGCCGCTCAACGTATACTGCGAAGTTGTCCAACGCCGCAGTACAATTTTGTCGTACTGCGGCGCAGTACCATCAGTGGCGGTCTTTAGATCCCTAGATGCTCTATTTGCGTGACGTCACTAGAGTCTCGGCTATCTTTGCAGTTCGCATCACGTCGCATACATCGATCGTTTACTTTGTTCGAAGATACGCGCGACTCTAGTGACGTTACGATCTCCCTTTACCCCCAGAGGCGCGTTATGCCATCATGGGGCCCTGGGCAATTTTGAGTTTGTGGGCCCCCATATACAATGCTGAATTACGAAGATTTTTTTTTATACAAAAAAAATCTGATGTGGCCAGGCACATGATTTTATCATACAACATATAAAATTAACAGTTTAGCTGCATGAGAATCTATTTGATTGAGATAAATCGTGTCTGCATTTAAATTAAACTAGTTAGCCGGGATTTGACAGATATTTTGATAGTCAGTACTCAGTAGTATCAATAGTAGGTATTGTCAAAGCATCAGCATTTGACACTACCTACTGTCATCAGAATAATAGTTATTTATCTCACAAGTCCCGAAAGTACGGAATAGCGCGACGAGCGGTGATGCGGCGCGTCACCGATGGCGGAGCGTCGCCCTCGCATGTGAGCGAGTCGCACTATGTAGTGTTCGGCAGGAGTGACATCATTGTTTTTTGTGTTGCTTTTTGAGAAATACGTATTTAAAAAAATCAAAAATGGTTATATTTCTGTATAGGAAATGTTAGGTTGATACCACTTCTACGAAACGCCAAGTTTAAAAAGCTAATTCAAATTCTGACAGATTTATATTCGTTCAGGTCTCTGTAGATGTCACATCCGTACCAACATACTAAAATATAACTACACTCATCGCTATACTTTACAATTAGATATTACAACGGGTTGATATTTCTTATCAACAAACAATCAAATTGGTGATCTTATTTTATTTGAATTTTGTATTTTGTACTTTGCTGCACTAGAGCGGCAACGTTCCATAGCGGTTCTCCAACCTCTGATGAAATCAGCTGTTTTCGAGTGTGACAGCCATAGACATTTCTGTGGTGACAGCACAAAAAAATATTTGTCAAATCCATCGTCAAATCCAGGCTACTATGTAGTTTCATATCAATGCAAATGCGTCCGATCTCGATTAAATGGAATTTGCTCTTGAAGCTGAACTATTAATTTTACCAAAAAATATCATAGGCATAAATTATTCAGAATTTCCTCTACTTTAATTTATTATTTAGCTATTTTGACGAAATTACAGAGATGGCAGCTCATGTGCAAAATCCTTGAAAAATGCTTAGAGGAAACAGCCAGTTCCTTTGGACCCTTTTGAACCAAAAGCTTTTCAGCTCTAAGTTTGGTCAAAATATGTTATCTTAATAAATAAAGTGTATTATTCACAAATAAATATTTCAAGCACTGCGACTTTTAGAGCATTCATCTTTAAAGAATAGAATTTAAAAATAGGAAAAGTGTTGACTGAAAATCTTCGAAGAATTCATACAGTTTTTCTCTTCTAACTTAATCAACGGTTTCTCATTAGTTTCGTACAGTATTAGATATAGCTTCTTTTATTGCAAAAAACATGTTTAACTACTCTAAGGTTAAATTTCTTATTCTTACTACGGTAATTTATTAATTACCTAATTAATTTATAGCTTATAAAAGATGATCCGTCGTCATGGCGACTCGAATAGATGTGGTGTGTACATCTATGTATATACCAAACCGATATCCACAAATTTACTCAAATTGATCGAAAACTGGACAAAATATAAACACATAGGACCGCCTATGCATTGAAGAATGGTTATTCGAGCCATAAATGCCGCGTTAGAGCGCCCATTGTTGCTTCTCCTCGGATCCTTTGAGAAGTTAAGGTCTGCAATTTTCGGGAAAGTGCTGAACGCTCCAAAAATTTTTGCAAGGGAATTCAAGCGGCAATATCGTCGTACGTCGATTTTTCGCGATTAAGTGAAATGGGCGCTAAATCCGCGATTCGCGAGTCCACACAGCAGGGAAACGGCATTTTGAAGGCTAAACCGCGGTTTTCGCGAAAAAAGACGCGAAAATCCCGCGTTTGGACGTCGATCATTTAAATTTTAGACATATTAGTATTATTTTGGTCCCCGACCGGCTGGAGCGCAAATATTCACTATTCTTGAGACGGTAATAAATTAGTTAAAGATTAGTTGAGTCCTCGCTGAGAGGAGCCTAAATCTGCTTGCACCGTTAAAGAGGACTGGCATAGTGTGGTAGTCTATTACGGCAATGAGTTTCCAAAATACTGCGTTGGGGGCCCCCCTGTCATTGGGGGCCCTGGGCAAATGCCCATTTTGCCCTTGGGATAACGCGCCCCTGTTTACCCCTCAAACTGAGAAATCCCGTCTTCGGATAACCTTACTACTTTATACACCTTGACTGTTACATAGTCGGGCCAACTTACCAACTCACCAGTTTCTATAACGTAAAATTATTTTCATTTATACAGGCTGTTGCATTTAGGCTGACGGAAAATATGCACTTTTTTATATGGAACAGCCTGTATATTTTATTGTTATATCCATACTAATAAATTTGTTTATCCAACCGTATAGGTTGGTAACCGTCAGCGTTAATAGTTCCTGAGATATTCAATTATTTCCCCAAAATATGCCCGTTGCAGGATCTTGTTTAAAACTATGTAAAATCGACGTTTTTGCAGATTTTTCCGTTAAACTATGTTTGACAATAGTCAAAGCCAGTAGATAAATGATAGTATCAAAATATATTAGATTCACTATACAAACTGTTCATAAAACAGGCCTTCAAATGGCCTTTTCTTGAGTTTTTAAATGGAACAGCCTGTATATTATGTGCTAGTTGAATTGCCCCCCGGGTACCCTTTAATTTATGTTAAGCATGCCATATGTCCAACTGTAGTAGTTTTCGTGTTATTTAGAATTTAAAGAAAAATGTAATATTTTGTAATCTTATCTTACTCTCAGAAGCCATTTTTGGTATCAAAATATGTTTATGTCATCTGCTTTGGCTGGGCGATATTCATGTTTTTTTTATTTCATATGGACTCGTTATTGAATTTTTACAGATTATTGAATATAATATTATAGGTATAATAAATATTATAAATAGGATATAGAATATTCAGTTCGTTCAAATAATGAGGTCATTATTTGAACAAACTGTCATTATTATACAACGCTAGTGTCATTTTAACATCTATAATGATGGGGATTATATAGTCATAGATACGTATGCAATGAACTTATTATATGCGAGTCGTAGATAAACGTATTAATGAATTTTCCGTCATATACCAATCTGAATCTTTTCGATTTCAGTTGTATCTGTGTAATTCCATGTCAAATCAATACAGTTTTTCTCACCACCTTTGATGCTGATGACATTTTGTACAATAGTTGTCTTCATGTAGCTAAAGAAAAATACAAAATTTTATAATAATATGTTATCTCATAATTTTAAAACGGTTATGCTTATGGTTATGTTAATTGTTATGGGTAATATTACCGAGTTCTATGCGGTAATATTACCAATCAGAATTAACATGCGCTCGGTAATATTACCGGTTATTTATAACAGCTGTAGTTTCGTTGTGTTCATGTTACATAACTCTTTCACTACATGGCGAGAGCCTACCGCGTTGTATAAAATGAGCTATATACTATGCGCGCGAAAGAAATCGTACAGCTGTCATGTAACTCATCATGTAACTCTGGCTTATTTTTATTTTTCAACTTGACAGTTGATGCATATACTGTACTTAAGATTAATGCCAGAATGACAGCGCATAGGTTATAAAAGAACCATTTACAAAGTTAACAAAAATATATTCAGTGTATTTGTTTGCATATGTAGTGTACGACTTTTTTTTGCGCGCGTAGTACCTACATATAAAATGGCAATACTCGGCAATACTCGGCAATTTTCAAATACCTAATAAGGCATTACACAAAACGTAGAAAACGGCCACGCGTCTACACATTGACCAAAGTTTGTTAATCACACTAGATGACACCGTACGCGACAACAATCATTTGTCGGCTTGTAACGGGTGTTTTCGTATGAATTGTCGTGGTATGAGTTGTCGTAGTGAGATTTGTCATGGTATGAGTTGTCCTGGTATGAGTTGTCGTGGTATGAGTTGTCTTGGTATGAGTTGTCCTGGTATGAGTTGTCCTGGTATGAGTTGTCTAGTATGAGTTGTCCCGGTATGAGTTGTACTGGTATGAGTTGTCCTGGTATGAGTTGTCCTGGTATGAGTTGTCATGGTATGAGTTGTCCTGGTATGAGTTGTCCGTTGGTATGACGTGTCCCGGTATGAGTTGTCGTGGTATGAGTTGTCCTAGTATGAGTTGTCCGTTGGTATAAGGTGTCCCGGTATGAGTTGTCGTGGTATGAGATGTCCTTTGGTATGAGTTGTACTGGTATGAGTTGTCCTGGTATGAGTTGTCCTGGTATGGGTTGTCCTGGTATGACTTGGCCTGGTATGAGTTGTCTTGGTATGAGTTGTCCCTTGGTATGAGCTGTCCCTTGGTATGACTTGTCTTGGTATGAGTTGTCCCGGTATGAGTTGTCCGGGTATGAGGTGCACCCGACCCCATTGGGTGGCAGGTTCAGTGTCAAAGTCAAGGTGGATAGGAGTAATGTGGGTGTCGTTTTGTAGATCTTGATGGCTTGTTAGGCTTGCTTCCGGACGATAGTAAAGACATAGGTCACGGGTTGCTTGTGATTTGACCAGGTTTATTTTGAGTGGCAAAAACAGTTTGGGTTTATGGGGGAATTTTAGTGGTAAATATAGAGATTTTTTGATGAGGCACCCGAACTTGATTATAACGAAAGCTGACAAATGAGCTATCACTGTCGTATAAACAAATCAGATTCTGAGCAAAAAACAAATGACTTGTTGAAATATTACACCTTTAATGTTATAGTTCATTGAAACCCAGTGCCGTGGAATTGGCGGTTGCACAATGGTTATAATCAGGGCCGGCCCTAGGCGGTAGGCAAGGAGCCAACTGCCTACGGCGGCAAAGTTTAGGGGCGGCAAAACCAACTGAACTACAATACAAAAGCTCTAAAATATTGCCTGAATCAGAAAATAAAGGGTAAAATACAATCAAATACAATCGGAATTGACAGGCTTTAGGCCATTCCTATATTTTAAGATGCATAGCAGCCAATTATAGACATACTTAAACAAAATAGCTCATTAACTTTTATAAAGAATTTTAAGATCGGATATATTTGTCAACGTTATCATAGAAGCTGAAAAGTTAGCTAACGAAATAATAAAAAATATGAAAGTGCGGGAAGTGTACTGTAGTGATCCTATAAAAAATCAAAAGAGAAATATAAAATAGTCCTAACGATCCTTTTGATTTTTTATACAATATCCACAAACTTAAAGAAAACATTATAAGTAAAAAGAATTATTACTGGGACATTCCAAGGATATAGAAACCGAAAGTTGGCAATTCCTCCATCTTAACGGTTTAGAATTTGCTGCCGAAATGGTAATCTAGTGAATTTTTATTTGGGTAGACACATAATTTGCTCGCCTATAAAAATAATATCAAAATGTTGCTGAGTCTTTGATGATATTATTATTGAAATTAATTACAAACTATCAGTGATTAAAAAATTCGCCATAAAATGCTTGCATCAATATCTCCGAAAATATTACTCTTAGCAGAACAAATTATACATCATAATAAAGATAAAATTTTGGTGAATATTTGGGTACATGATAAACAAAGAATTACTTAAAAATATTGAAAGATGTAGATTTGGGAAAATGTAAAGAACGGAGATATTATGTCAATATCTATTCTGTCAAAAACGATAGAATCTGATGACAGATGACTTAATAGTGTAGATATTGACATAATATTTCGGTTCTAAAAACTCGTTTTTAACCTTCTCCCAAATCTACATCTTTCAATATTTTTAAGTTTTTTTTTTCTTTAATATGGTGTACATTTTGTTCTGCTAAGCTTAATACTTTCGTAGATATTTGAATTTCACTGATAATCACTGATAATTTTTAATAAATTTAAATAATATTGGCTTCATTCGGTATAGTATATTATAATACAAGTTTTATAAGACAAAAATTGGCGCACGAGTAGTTTTGGGCACGACGAGCGTAGCGAGGAGTGCCAAAATGGAACGAGTGCGCCAATACGTCTTATAAAACGAGTGTTATATACTATTTTTTCTACTTTGCGACATTAAATTTACATACATTTCAAAAATTGCGGTTGTCATCTTACAATCTAGAGTAGTTTCATATTCAACAGTTGGTAGTTGCAGTAAAATTCACAAATACGACAGACGCGAGCCAATAACGATTGAGATGTCAGCCTTATTTGACACTTGACGTGAATATCATCAATCTTGGAAAACTAAAAGTTACTAAATGTTTGTGACCTACTGTTTTCATAACGACACCGAAACCGGTTTCGTTATGAGTTCATAACGAACGCAAAGTAGAAAAAAACATTTTGATGCTGTTATTGGTACTATTTTCATAGTCGGGCGAATTAATTATGATGTTAAATGATTTTGCATCCGTAGACCTTGTTTCCCGAAGGACCAGTTGACGTTTTTAAATTCATTACCTCCCTTAGTACTTAAGAACCACGTCTACTTAAAATTGTCGTAATGGGTTAGCATAATGAAGGCCACTGAATATGAATTGAGTAATACATTAGATCTAAAAGAAGTCATTCGCGATTTTGCAGAAAATATACATTAAGAAACATACGATATGAGCCAGAAAAGGCAAATTCCAATCAAAATAAAGGCACAATACGGACATATATTCAGAAATTGTTAAATTATCAGGCACAAAATGTTCCAATCATATATATATATTTGGACGTTTGCAGCGATTAGAAGAAACAATAAGAACTAACATTGCCAAAATAACCGTGGCGAATAGTACGCGCTTTATTACCAGTGTCCAAGAGTTTATACCTGCTGTATTAAATGAGGAAGACATGCAGTTTTAATTAACATTTGTTCCAAGTTTGTAATTTTGTCATTATGTTATTTGCTTACCTTTAACATTCCCATGCATTTGTCATAGGTAATTTATAAAAATATAAAGCTTCTATAACGTATTAAAGTTATGTCCTTTATTACAAAGTTTAAATTCTAATAGTTAAAGTTGATTTTGTTTACAGGCAAATTGAATTTGTTAAATTCCAAATGAATTTTGTTTAATTATAAATTGAAATTGTTAGATCCCAATTTGCAACCAAATATCTCAAATTGATTTTGTTTAGTCTCAATTTAATTTTGTTTTGTAACAAATTGAAATTGATAAATCCCAATTGAAATCTCAATGTCTCAAATTGAATTTGTTAAATCTTAAATTGAAATTGATTCGTCTCAAATTGAGCTTGAAAAGGTATAGTATTCTTTATTCTTTGTTATTGTAAAGTATTGTTTGTACTAGTATAATCTCCAAAGGTTGTGTTTTTAATACAAATAAATTTCGTAAATATTGTGTGAGTATTGACTGTATTTTTCAGGATCATGATTTTTGTATAAATCAGTTATTTTTTGTATAAATCATTTTGGAATTAGGGGGGGAGGGGCACTATTGAGATTTGCATACGGTTGCAAAAACGCTAGGGCCTGCCCTGGGTTATTGTACCATTATACTATACCATATGCTCGTTTGTTTACTCGATCTCATTTGTAAGTAACATCTTCTGGGTTTCAAATATAGCTTTGCTCATACAATTTTCAGCCACCGTGTTTACCCTTTACGGGCGGAACTAAGAAGAGGTGTTACTTAGCAGCAGGCCCGTCCTAAGATATTCGACGTCCGTGGGCTACTAAAAATATTGCGCCCCTCTTCATAAGAAACTACAGGGGATGGCTAGCGGATGCGGTGTAACCAGCAAAGCTATACAAAATTGTCAGAACTAGAAAAAGCCAAAATTAAGAATAAACAAATGAAAACAGCAAAGTTTATACTGAACAAAACACAAAATAACTTATATATTTGTTGTCCTTGCTTTTTCTTTTCCAAATTGATGTCACACATATTTAAGTTATTAAATAATTCACTCTATATAAATAAAATACTCAAAAACTTTAATTTGCTCTGCCCTAAAGAAGGTGGTAAATAATTTATTATCCTTTCAGTGCTGAAAAAGATCTTTCGCCGCTGCAATTTGTAGTTTCATAACTTAAAAAATGCGAAATGTGTAGTGCCGTGGCCACGTTTAGGAAATGTAGACGCGTATTTATGGTTAAGTTCCTGAAAAAAAAAAATCCATACACGAAACTACTTTATGTTGGAATTTATAAAAATCGCTTACTTTAAACATTTGATTAGATTTCCAATCATATATAAAATAATTTTCGAAAAACAAAAATCAACAATTCCGGTAGTGTGGGAATTTCTATACATTTCCTTAATAGGGAATACATTGGCTTTTAAACCATTTCTTCATATAATGAATTAGCTTAGTTAGCACGAAAATAGTCTTTACATCCATAATAAGTGAACCAGCTGGTCTTCGTTTGGTTCTATACAAATCTGCACCACTTTTTCTGTTCTGTAAATGTTATTATTTTGGATTTAATCCATTTGAGTATTCAGCTGACGCTCTTGATATTTTAGTGGAAGGTGTTATTTTTACGTTTATTGTATACAGTAAAATATACGTAAAATATGAAAATATATGAAATTCTAAGAGAGGGTTAGTTATTATACAAAATTCTCAAACACGTTGATTTTTAACTACCAAAATAAATATTTGTAGGTAAAATTCATTTTTCCATCTTGTTATTTCTGGCTTATGACTTCAACGACATTTTCTTTAAATGGCAACACTTTATTTTTCTTAGCTATTTTGAGAAAGCTTTTAATTGTCTCAAAAGTGCGGAAATATTTTAAAGGCTTACATATGCCTTTTTTGAGAAAAACAATGGAAAATTGCAAAATATTGCCAAATCTTGGGAACAAGGATATTCTGAATCGAATAACATAATGCGCTTTGGAAGAAAAAAGTCTTGCACTGAATACGAACACAACATCATCTCTTGTGGAATCATTTTACCTTACATATTTACATAAAAATTATTCCACAAAAGATGATTTAGTTTCCGATTGTTATCCTCGTTAATCCTTAAATTACGAAATCAACGTAATAATTCACATATGTATAGCCCCAACATCAGCTATGATCGAACAAGATTGTGTATTTGTTTCCCGAAATAGTACAGCAAGAGTCAAGAGGTTAATTAATTAATAATAATTAATTAATGCTTTTTACCATTTGACACCAATCGATATTAATTAACTTGCAATATGAATATTCCCACATTTAACAATGAAACTGTGATCAATTAGATCAGTATCTCATATATTTTTTCATGATCTCATAGATTTACGTTTACTAGACGTCTCATATATTTTGATAAGTAAAATTTGATTTTATTGATACTCTTAACTATACTCTTGTAAGTGGCCTGAGAAATTCTAAGAGCAGACATAATTATTGGCACTCCAAAATCAAAAATGCTACAATTTTCTACTTTAGGTTATCTATTTTAGTTTGTCATCAAACGATTTTGAATAAATATAACTAATAACAAAATAACGAATAATAACTAAATATAATAAAAAACACCAATAAAAATTGCCGCCCCGAAAAGGTTAGCGCCCCAGGGCTATAGCCCATTTAGCCCTGTAGTTAGGGTGGCACTGCTTAGCAGTTCTTAGTGGGTTTTATGTTTCTAGGCTGCACAGTGTGTGTTAGGCGATGTTGATTAACACGTTTACGGGTATGGAAAAAATAAATTAAACTATATAAAGTTTTCTTAATTTTATTTAAAAGGCAAGTCAGAAATCATTGAAGCAAAATGTAGGGAACTGGAGGTTCTAGACCCGTATCAATCGAATTACTGTCAATAATATTTCCGACCACCTCAAATTCGGTTCTCTTAGGTGGTAGATATATACTTGGTTCTGATGGGGTAGACTTCGGACTTGGTGTTGTTGGTCCTGTTCTACAAGGACTGCTGTTATCAAGGCCGTTTCCATTTCCACCTATTGGAGGTAAATACGTAAATTTACAGGGCGGAAGATATGGCGGTCCAGTTTGTGTCACGTACGTTGTTGTATACATCGTACTACTCATCTTCATTATTCGATCTGTGTTTGGGGCGTATGTGTAAGTACTCGATATTATTGACGGTGTTGGTCGTTTTGTTGTCGTTGTTAATGTAGTTGGTTTTGACGGAGGAGTATATTCGTAACCTTCAAAGAATTCTATTTTCGGTTTTACATATCGGTATCCGTCATCGTGAGGTGCAGTAGGTCGTGTTGTGGTAGTTGTTGTTGTGGTAGTTGTTGTAGTGGTTGGTGTTGTTCTTGTTGTTGTTGTACAAGGTTCATCTGGCGGTAAATATGAATTATGTTTATCCGGCGGTAAGTATGAGTTATCCACATGTTCAGAGGGCAACTTGTTACAAGGCTTCTTGTATTCGTACCCTGCTGAGAAGACCGTTGGTATCACGAGAACTAATAGTAGCAACGAAGGCTGTAATTATAAAAAAAGACAAATAAATTTTCATAAATGCACTACCTTTACAGATAAATATCCACATAAATATGATGATTATGCTTATAAGTGCTAACACTAAACTTCTAATTGAACTTCTAAATATATTTTTGCTAACTATTTAGAAATGGAATTAACTTTTATTTTAATTAACTGTTTGTGTACCAATTTGATCAGAATCTGGTGTTTACGTGGAAGTGGAAAAATAACTTTTTATTTTTAACTTATACTTGCGATATTGTGCATTCGATATTACAAATGTAGATAACAAATGGCATTTACTACATCCAGTACCTATTTTATGCGTTTTTCAAGCGGCACCGTATCAAAAGTTTAAATGATCAGTAAAACAATAGCGGATTTTTGTAGGCAACTAATATTAATGAAATATTTAAGGGTCACTACCCGCTATCATAGTTAATACATATTAGGTAATAGTTATGTACCTAACAAGTATATTAAAAAGAGCGATTAATAGCCGAGACTTTTTAACGCAAGACCGACAGCAAGTGCGTTAATCGAGTCGATGAAGTCGAGATCGATTATTTAAATGTTTATTATTAGCCATATAACTTGTATTAAAGTAAAACACAACACGCTTATTTAACACAGTGTATTAATTGGGATTGTTGGCTTACTCACTTTAACACATTAAAATGTTAAAACAATACAAGTCGGGGGAACGCGGTGGGTATTTGTATGGCCCATTCAGAGCAATTCACCGATCGTCGAACATCTCGTTAAGCAAGCGTCTTACTGCAACAGTGTGTGAGCTGGAGCACCGTACATTTGAAACCACCCAATTATTGAGGACCAAATAACTGAGGATAACATGAAAGACAGAGTTCGAGCCGGTTTCAATGGGTGATGTGCTAACTCAATGAGGGACACCACCAAAAATATATGTTAAAAAGAATTGCAACATATTTAGCGGAAAACGGCAATGTTTTTGAACAGTTACTGAAATAGAATTAAGCAGTTTTCAGGCTTATAATTTTATAAATACTAAATTAATTATAATGAAAAATGACCTAAAAAAATTGTGTAATAAAGTTCTGTTTATTCCAAATAGTTCAGCTGTTTTCAAACGCACTGTAGATTTGGCAATGTTTGCAATTTCTACTGTGATGTTTAATAATCGATTTCAGTAGGTATAAGTACATTTTAGGTATAGGACATTGTACACAAAGTTGATATAAAATTTTCCATAGAACTTAGAAACGTATTCATATGTTAGGGTTGCCATTCGAAACAATCGTTAGTACTTTTCTCGAATTCAACTTTGATCGTATAATTTGAACACCTGTATAACGAAAACCAGGAGACTGCCCGTTGAACAAACAAATAATGTATATGTTGGATTTATTTGGGTAATGAGCAGTGAAACGCCTTATCTAATTGGCCTTATTTATTGTTCCAATATTTCGCCAATGATTTTCGGCTTTATCAAGGATCTACAAAAATTTTATTTGAGATTATAAAAATTAAAAGTTGAAGTTTGCTTAAAGTACTTACAATAATAGTCTTAGGCGGTGATTGCATGTTGATTATGCATTATTAATGAGCTTTTACTACTAGATGATTTTCGCTGACAGAAATAAACTTGGATGCATGTACACCAGCTGAATTTGACACACGAATGATTGGAACCACAGAGATTGGAACAGATTGGAATAAATATACCAGTTTGTAGCCATGCAACCAAAGTTACCAAAAACAGGTTCGCCAAACCTGCAAGATGACATGGAGCGGAAAATAAAAAATCTGATGTGGCCAGGCTCATGACTTTATCACACAATATATAAAATTAATAGTTTAGCTGAATGAGAATCTATTTTATTGAGATAAATCGTAGGTATTGTCAAAGCATCAGCATTTGACACTACCTACACTACGTCATTAGAATAATAGTTATTTATGTCACAAGTGCCGAAAGTATGGAATAGCGCGACGAGCGGTGATGCGGCGAGTCACCGAAGGCGGAGCGTCGCCGTCGCAAGTCAGCGAGTCGCTCTATCTAGTTTTCGGCAGGAGTGACATCAACGTTTATTGTGTTGCTTTTTGAGAAATATGTACTTAAAAAATAATTAAAAATGGTTATTTTATTGAAACTTGTATTTTGTACTTTGCCGCACTAGAGCGGCAACGTTCCATAGCGGTTGTCCAACCTCTGATGAAATCAGCTCTTTTCGAGTGTGACAGCACAAAAAAATATTTGTCAAAATTCCGGCTACTATGTAGTTTCATATCAATGCAGATGCGACCGATCTCGATCAAATAGAATTTGCTCTTGCAGCTAAACTATTAATTTTACCAAAAAATGTCATAGGCATAAATTATTCAAAATTTCCTCTACTTTAATTTATTATTTAACTATATTGACGAAATTACAGAAATGGCGGCTCATATGCAAAATCCTTGAAAAATGCTTAGAATAAACTACCAGTTCCTTTGGACCCTTTTGAACCAAAAGCTTTTCAGCTCTAAGTTAGGTCATGAAACTTCTAAATATGAACTTTCGTCCCGATACCTTCGGTAGTTTCTCCGGAATCGTCTCCACAAAAGACGGGTACACACACACACACACACACACACACACACAGACATTTTTTTGTACCTTGGTCAAAAATGTTCAGGGGACCCAAAAAGACCCATTTCCGCTAAAATCTCAATTTTTTTTTTCGGCATAATTACAATACTTTATTATACTGCGTATGATAAAGTAAAAATTTGAAAATTTGAAATCCAGAACGGAAAGTGAAAGATGAGTAAATATTGAACAATGACAGGTTGTGACATGCCGCTTAATGTTAAAATGAAATAAAAGGGTATGAAATGATTAGAATACTAGATCACTAAGGTTCTTGGAATCCAAACTACTATTCTCGATATTAGAACCGTTTTCATGATTAATGTTTAAAAGATAGCTGTAAATTGTATTTTGTATAACATTTAGAAGAATTCTACCAATGTGCCACAACTATTTTCCCGGACAACTTTTTTTCAACGGTCACTGGGGATAATTTATAAGTTGTTGAAAGTAACCGTGCAGCTGTCATATTTTAATGAAAAAAATTAATATTTCAAAAATATCAAATGTTAGGTATGGTAAATGTAACATAAAATTGAACTAAAATTTAATGAAGATTTCAAAAATGCGATAAAATTCTGGGTGTTCCATATGAAATGTAAAAGTTGACATCATGTCAAGAGTACCCGGAAGTAACCGAAAATGCAAAATATTTTATTTGAGACGATCGTGTCCACCAATAGTCCACAAATTTTTAATCTCTCGTATATGGTTCTCCACATACTTCTAATGGCAGCTCGTCGTGGGAGACCCTGTATAATCGACTATTTACAGTAATGTCAAAACATTCAAATGACTATTATTCCACAAAAGAGAATCAAAGAACTATTGATGAACATTAATTATTAACAAGCGTCTAGGTGTCACCTCAATTAATATTAAGGAGGGATATATGTTGCATATGTAATTGTTATAATTTGAGTTTGGAGAATGCAACGTTTTGTCTCGTCAATGTTCGTATTTTTGCATGTACTGAAATTTGTATTGAACACAAGCGCATGATAAATGTGTTCAGAACAAGATGTGCATTTTACTCATAGTATTTGATAAAGTATAAAATACAAAGATGTAACAAAGTTGAATAAAAATTATTCATCGGTACCGCTTCTGAACAATTAGACTACGAGGGAGTGAAAGAATCATCAAAATCGTATAATGGTAGAAGAGAAAATCAAAGTTTCAATTTTTTACAAATTTTTCATTATCCCCTTTTGTAGTTCAGAATTATCCCAAATTTCTAAATACAAAGTTTCATGAACATTAAAAAATAAAGACATATTCCTTTTTGTTAATTCTTACAACCGGCAAGTGATACAAAATTGCTTATCAACGTGAATGTATTTTGGTAAAATTAATAATTTAGCTGCATGAACAAATTGAATTTGATTGAGATCGGTCTTGTCTGCATCTTGGTTAGCCAAGATTTGTCCAATAGTTACATTCTAATGTCAGTAGGTAGTATCGAACGCTGATGTTTTGACAATCGTAAAAATGTCTTTAAAAAAAATCTGTTCTGCAGTCTCATATATGTTTGTTTGTGACCTTTGTATGTTGTTTTATGTTCTGCACGGGCAGCGCCTGACAAAATGTAAGTTTTTACAATTGAGTTTTTTGGAGTTTGATTTGATTGTCAATTATGTAATTTATATCTCATTTCCTATAGCGCTTGAAGACGTGCCAAGTAGGACACGAAACATGTAGCGATTGCTAAAATAAAACAAAAATAAGGAATCCGACCACTTTTTATTGTATTAATATATCTGTTAAATCCTGGCTAACTAGCTTTATTTTAATGCAGATACGTCCGATCTCGATCAAATAGAATCTCATTTACTATTAATTTTATAAATAGTATGATAAAGTCATGTGCCTGGCCAGATCAGATTTTTTAAATTTGAAATAATTGGAATAAAATCTTTAGCGATGGTTGGCGGGCCGCACCGTGGACTGTTGCAGCAAGCCGGTTTGACATCACTGTAATTATAAACCAATCAAATAAAAAACCAACCAAAAAAAATCAAATAATGTTTACGAACTTGCACGTTTTTTTGAAAGGAAATCAACATTTTGCAATTTTCGTGATAGTTCTAAGAGTTTTGGGCAATTCTGAACTTCTATTAGTAGTAATTTGAGATAAAATACAATACATGTTTTCTGGATTGTAACGTACTCTTTGATTATCCTTCTTTTGCAAAAAGTAGACAATTATGTGTAAATAGATGGAGCTGCAGCATCTCCAATTGCTGTATCCAGGACGTTAAATTTCGAAAATTAAATTGTAATTACACCCGTAATTACGGATAATAATAGTAAGTTACGGTAGCTACTTATATCACTAAAAATGTAGGACACAACACAAAAAAATCACTATTGTGAAGTACTAAAAGTAACTAATTAAAAGTACTAATTCATTATTAAAATAAAAACAAAGACCACAATAAAAATACTATTTATAGCAGCAATTTAAAAAATAGACAGTGAAACAGCGTCACTATAGTAAGTATCACAAACATTAATTATTTACCAACACAATACAATAATGGTCGGTTTCAAAAACAAAGATATTTTTTAATCCAAATCGTTTATTGGCTCCGCTGATTTGATCTCCATGGCCAAACCCCTGTCAATCATCCACTTATTCAATACAAAAAGCTTAGCTATATTGTCTCAAATAATTAGTTAGTAATCATTCATCAGGAATTAACGAGTGGGAAGGGGCATTAATAACGAAAATGTCCCGGTGTTAAAAAATATCCGGATCAATAAATGATCATTGCTTGTGAAACCTGGCACAACAGTTATAAAATACAAATAAATTATAAGGAAACAAAATTTAAATGGTTAATCGTATTCAGGATTTTAAAATTATTATAAATGTTTGTATTTACAAACAATTAGCAACAGAAATATATACTGACGTTAAATTACTTTTGTTGATTTAAGCTGTTAATTAACAGTAATATTTTTTTTAATTTAACGTTAATTACGGTAATTTATTTGGCAATTTACCTGGCAACTTTAGCTTGTACATCCATGACTTTAACTCAACAATGAACCGAATTAAGACACTTGTTTATACCGATGTTTTGTCTTTTTGGGTGAGTTTCACACACCTCAAACATTTGGTACTATCTTGTTACACCATATAAATATCAACCATAAAAATCCCATATATAAATATTTAATTCTTGTGAAATTTTTGTTCGATCGGGTCACAAAATCGAAAAGAAAGTTAGTTGCATAAATGGGGTAACATACTTTTCTATTTAATTCAACCGGTACAATCCTATGTAACAAAAACTATATAAAATTTTCGCAAATGAGGCAAATAGTTACGTAAACAGAAAAACGATGTGTTCATGGGTGACAACATCAAAAAAATTGTGCGCACCATAATGGAGTCTTTCAGAGGAAAACCTACGATATCGCAACGGAAAAACCCTAAACAAGTGGCCACAAGTTAAAAACACTTTCTAATTTAAATAAAACGCATAACTTTCGTGTTTTTTTTTATTCACTAATTTCAAATCCCAAGTGAACACCAAAAACAAAAACGAAATGGCGGAAGAGATTGCTAAAAATATTTTCTATTTAGCGTGAATATAATTGTAAGTTCCAGGGCGCTTTTCGGCCGCTGATTTAAAATCTAAAGTCAAAAATTAAAATAAAGAGTGAAACACCCAATATATTTCGAAATTCCTTAAATATAATCGTTTTTTATCGTTTGCATAATCAAATAAAGTAAGTTCAGAAAAAGCACAAATTCTCATTAGGTAGACTTTTTGATATTTAAGACATTGCGACGCAATGTTTTGATCTAGTATTCCTGGACTATAATTCCTTATGAACAATATGCAAAATGCCAAAATTATTGATCGATGAGAGAACTATCTTACATAAAATCAATGTTTATTTGAATTAATGTTTTATAAGCGATGTAATCGACATGCGTTGCAACGAGATAGAGAAACGCTCCGTGTCGAAGACCAGTCGCAAAATGTTTTCAAAAATTACGCATTGTTTTTGCTTTTAGATCTTGTTCAAAATAAATGTAAATACCATGTGTTTTACATTAAAAACTCAAGTTGTTTTTTCACTTCCCTTGGCTGGCTTGGGTACAAAACTTCAGCTCGGTAAAGTTATTCATTGTTTTCTATCAATTTATTGCTGTTAGAAAATACACTACACTCGTCAACACAATCAGTTCTTCAAAACTATTTGCATTAGATGTCCATGCGCAGTGAAGAAATTACAACAGTGCGGTATCGATAGTTGCTATTCGTAACTGTGTTAGCGTGCCAATCGAGATGAATGTGCTTGTTAGAGATGACATTTAGGAGAAATCTTTACAGTACGTACCATTGCTAATAACGTAGCACCTGCAACTAAACATTTTTTAGCTGTGGCACCGTTTTATACTTACAATTTGAAGGCTGACTACACATGTATCTGCTCACTTGGTTTATGTCATTATACGCATTTTGCATTTCTGGTATTGACAGACATAAACATATTTATACATATTACTTATTATTTACGTACAAATTTTGCAAATTTAATTAAAATTAATTGTTAGCGATTACAGTAGTTGGTGTTATTTTTGAAAGGAAACGCGGTTAACGGTTCCTTAATTCATCTCAAGCGACAAAAAAATAAGGACTAAAGCAGAAGCTAGCCAATTTTTTTAGTGTTGTTTACCTTATTTTTATTTTTGTAGGACATGTTGAAAAGGTTGTTGATATCGCTTCAAGACTAAAGATTATTGCTTAACTATTTGAGGTTTGATATTCGGGAAGATATTTAAGAATATAGGAATATGTATAGAACAAATGTACTCATATACAAGGAAAATGCATTTAATATTAGAAAGAAAACATGTCGTATTGGCTACTCATTCAGTTTAAAGAATTAGAAAAAATGGTGGATCTAACTCATAAGTATTATCCTTAGCATTTGGCGGCAATTCCTGGTCGATTGGTGGTAAGTATTCATTTATATTCTTGGGTGGATAGGTTCCTCTAGTTGTTGTCGTTGGTGGTGTGGTCCAATGTGTTGTTCTAGTGACCCTGGAAGTCGTAACTGTTGGTTGGGTAGTTGTTGTTGGTTTTGGTGTTGTTGGGGAAGTAGTTATTGGCGTTGTTATTCGTTTTGGTGTAGTAGGGGGGTTTGTAGTTGTTCTGGTAGTAGTTTTTGTTGTTGTTCGTGATGTTGTGGGTCTTGTGGTAGTAGTTTTTGTTGTTGTTCGTGATGTTGTGGGTCTTGTGGTAGTCGTTCTTCTAGTAGTGATTCTTGTTGTAGGTGTGGTAGTTGGGGAAGTCGTCGTTGTTATTCTTGTAGTTGTAGTAGGTTTTGGAGTGGTTGTTGTGGTCGTTGTGGTCGGTATTGGGGTAGTGTATCTTGTAGTGGGTGTTGTAGTAGTTCTTGTTGTTCTTTTGGGTGTAGTGGGTCTTGTGGTAGTTGTTCTTGTAGTAGTGATTCTTGTTGTAGGTTTGGTAGTTGACGTTGAATGGGAAGTAGTGCTTGGAGTTGTTGTTCTTGTAGTAGTTGTTCTTATCGTAGTGGATCTTGTAGTAGGTGGTCTTGTTGTAGTAGTTGTTGTTGTTGGAGTAGTGATCCTTGTAGTACGTTTGGTAGTTGGGGAAGTAGTGCTTTTCGTTGTGATTATTGTAGTTGTTATGGTTGGTTTTGTAGTGGTTGTTCTGGATGTAGTAAATCTTGTAGGAGTTGTTGTTGTTCTCTTGGTAGTTGTTGTGGTCGTTATTGGCGTGGTGATTCTTGTAGTGGGTTTTGTAGTAGTTGTAGTTGGTGTGGCTCTTGTGGGAGTCGTTCTGCTCGTAGTGGTTCGTGTTGTTGGTTTGGTAGTTGTTGTCGACGTTGTCTGTGTTGTAGGGGTTGTCCTAGGAGTTTTAGTAGTTGTAATGGTGGGTTTGGTGGTTGATGTTTTTGGTTTAGGTGTTGTTGTCCAAGAAGTTGTTTTTCCTGGTGGTGGAGTAGTGTATGATTTACAAGCATAACCAATAGGTAAATACTGCCTCAAACATGGATCACCAGGTGTGGTTGGAGGACGTGTTGTGCGGGTAGTCCAAGGAGTTGGGGTGGTTGTTCTAGTCACCTTGGAAGTTCTTGGTGTCGTTCTTGTAGTTGTTGTGGGTTTTGTAGTAGTCGTTCTTGATGTCGTAATTTTTGTGGTAGGTGTTGTTATTGATGTGGTGGGGTTTGTAGTAGTTGTTATGGGTGTAGTGGACCTTGTAATTCGCGTTGTTGTTGGTGTAGTGTATATTCTGGTGGTCGTTTCTGGCGTTGTTATTCTTGTAGTAGTGGTTGATTTTGGTGTAGTGGGTGTTGGAGTAGTACGATGAGTAGTAGTTGTTGGTGTAGTGATTCTCGTTGTAGTTGTTTTTCGCGTAGTAGGTTTTGTAGTAGTTGTCTTGGGAGTCGTTATTCTTGTAGTAGGAGTTGTTATTTTTCTAGTAGAGGGCGTGATTGGTGTAGTGATTCTTGTAGTAATTTTTGTTATTGGCGTAGTCGGTTTTGTAGTAGTTCTTGGTGTAGTGATTCTCGTAGTTGTTTTTGGTGTAGTGGATGGTGTATGAGTTGTTTTGTGAGTAGTTATTCTTGTTGTTGGTGTTGTTCGTTTTCTGGTAGGAGTCGTGGTTAGTGGAGTAGTTTTTGTGGTAGGTTTGGTTGTTGGTGTAGTGGGTATGGTGGTAGTTGTTCTTGTAGTTCTTGTAGTTCTGTGTGTAGTGGGTGTTGTAGTGGTCGTTCGCCTAGTAATTTTTTGTGTAGTAGTTGTTGGCGTAGTGGTTCTCGTAGTAGGTGTTATTTTTTTCGTAGGTGGTGTTGTAGTAGTTGTTCTGTGAGTAGTGATTCTGGTAGTAGGTGTTGTTGTTAATTTTCTAGTAGGAGTCGTGCTTGGTGTAGTGATTCTTGTGGTAGTAGTAGTTGTAGTGGGTTTTGTAGTGGTTGTTCTGGATGTAGTAGAAGTTGTTTTTTGTATCGGATAGCAAGGATTATCTTCTGATGGGGGTAAGTTAGGATAAAGGCAAGGAATGATCGATGGTGGTATGTAAACGTAACCTTGAAAGTCATCATTGTTTATACTCTTGATCTTGTTAGTGTTGTCATTATACCGCAAATTTGCCGTCAGAGCCGTTGGTATGATTAGAGTTATCACTAGTAGTAGCTGCTGAAAAATAATAAAATTATGCTTCATTGTTTTATAAACGCTCGAATTTGGTTTGATATAACAAAATGTAAGGTATGTATTAAGATATACGGTAGGCGGTATATCAATTCAAATTTGGAAATAATGTCATTGTAAAGTATAATATTATATGATATTGAGAAATATTCAAATGTCACTGGTATTACATCAAATGCGCAAAGGTTTAGATTTAATTTAATCGAACGTAGGTACATAGAAAATAGTATTATAAAATACAAATATCCATAATATTCAAATGCCATATGTAGATACCCAGGATTTTACAAGGTCATTCGGTTGATACAATCCAATCAGCACAAAATGTGCTAGTATAGTTTCATCAGTCATCACTCTTGAATAGCGGATTCCCTTCATTCTAAATACTATTTCGCTTTGAGTTATTGCTTTTGAGATTAATAAATTTCAATCAGTCAGTATTACAGTATAATAAGCCTTTTCAATACGCGAACTTAATTGAACTTATTTAAATAAGTTTATAATGATATTTTTCATTTTGATAGTCCTATCTTGTAAAAAACGCTTATCAATCATTTATTGTTAATTATCAAGCATTATAGCTAATAGCATGAGACGGGTACATATTTTAGATTTTCAGGTAATTTTGATATTCTTGAATAAAATGTAGGTGGTGTTAATTATGTGTCGGTTCAATACAAATTCGGGCTTCGTTCAACTTGTCAGTTTTTTTATTAGTTAACAAGAAAAAAAAAAAAAAACGTGTCTTGACCATTTTATCAAATTTATAACTATAAAATTGTGTCAAAGAGGAATTTAAAGTCGCAGTTAGGCTACGGACGTACGACTCACGCGTGACGAGTTACCACATGTCACATGACAAGGTAACTACGAACATACGACATATGGGACGAGTTAATACATCGATAAATTCAATAAATTCATACACAGTATTCCCACGCGACGAGTTAGTACACATGTTTATTTTCTCATAAATTTTCAACAAATTCCATATTGTGTTCTCATATATTTTAACGAAAACTAAGTATAGGAGATTTTTTTACAGTAAACTCGGAGGTATTATTGATTTGTATGATTTCCAAGTTGACGTTATTTTTGTAAATAATGAATCAATCTGTCAAAGATTCAATAAACGTTGAGAAAAAGTTTACTAACGTTGTAAAATCGAAAAAAAAACAATAATATTTTCTCTGCGACCTATCTCATACCTATATTTTTCTGGAAAATCTGAAAATCCTCAATGCACCTCATTATCATATCTACCTGTTAGAAAAGATGCCATTGAGATTCAATGAATAAATTGCGGCGATACAGAACCATTGTTCTGTATCGCCACACATCTACAGACCGCAAATCCTGTAAAAATTAAAAAGTTAAAATTAAAAATTAGTGGTAACTGGGCATTTAAAAAATACGGCTCGTCCCGAATAACATAACTAAAATACGTTAAATAACTACATCTACTACTAGCTATATGGCAGTCATATATGGCATTTCCAGGATAAACCGAAAGTAGTGATAATATTGTATTCGAGGTGAAATTTCTAACTAAAACCTAGGTCTTGTGTTGGTTACATTGGATAGATATATTAGTAACGAATATGATTTGTTCGACAAAGTTGTATCTAAATCATTTTCTTCACGAAATCTATATAAGGGAGATTTCCTTGGTATGTCTTCAGTATTCAGTTGGCTCTAAAGAAACGATCAACATTGTTTGCGAAACGTCAGCATTAACCAATTTTGACACACGGCATAACCCAGAAGCAGTTTATTTTCTAAACCATAATCAGTTATGTCGTCTGCATAAGCTGTGATCATGACGAAAATTACAGGTAAAGTTTTGTATTTAGTTTGTAGGGATGGCAAGTGATATTCGATAGTAGGGATTTAGCGCATCTGATGGTGGAGATTAAACGTCCTTTTGGTCAGTTTCGAACAGTCTATTGCCCAGAAAATAAGTTTTGTCGATAAATAGTTAGACATTATGGAATTCTTTAAGTCGTGTCAGATGAACACTTGAACCTTGAAAATTGAAGCTTTGTAGAAATCATGTAACTACGTCAATTTTGTAATAGGACACGTAGAAATTTTGACCGCTTGTTTACAAGTAATGACACAACACTCCACTCACTGATTACAACACACTTGTTTGCATTCCAAGTTCCAAGATTCACCTACCTACCTAAAGAATGCAGTGTCAAAAAAAACGAGATTGGTTGGTATTGGTAGAAACCTTTTTTTGAAAAAAAAAAAAATAAAAAAATGTGACGCCATTGAGATTGTTAGATAAAATCTAAAGAAAAAACTATCGAAACTAACTCACTCTTCTTAGTGAGACACAAAAATATTCGAACAATGTCGATTATTCTCAAAACCGCAACGAACTATAGAACATCGCTTTATATTCTAATGTAAGAAACATTATGGTTTTATGTTTTGTGGCATTCGCATGGTATGAATGAAATGAATTCTCAAAACCTGCGTAAATAACTTAAAATAAAATGATAGACCCATTTTTTAGAACTGGTTGCTTTTAAAACATTTGTAGACAAAAGTATTTTCAAGAAAACTTATATATGTAAAGAATTAATGTTTCTTTTTTTGTTGATATCTGGAAATTATTTTGATGAGCAAACAGTTGTATCTCTACAAATAAACGAATACAGTAAAATTATTTTTAACATATAGAATATGTATATCTAAGATTTGCCCGAATTTAACTGTTGTATCTCTTCAAATAAACGAGAAACAAGCGATCATCCTGCGTTTAAGATGTACGTAACATTTTTTTTTGATATAGAATATTTCTAAGATAGCCCCAATGCCAATGCCAAGGAAAAAACTGTAACATAAACTGCAGAACCCAAAACACTTTTAAAAGAGTTTTTAGGCGTGTTTTACAGTTACCGTAAACCCCGACACCCCGAGTCTCCGGCAAAATGACCCTACTATCGGTAAATTAAATATTAATGTGTTGCTTTTAGATCTGTAGAGCTTCCCAAACATTTTAGCATTTTAGACCTATACTCGATTATAAAGCCACTGTTTGTAGTTACCTAATTTGAGTTATTGCTCCACATAAAAAAAAACAAAAAAACAAATCGAGCAGTTTTATTTATTAAAAATGGCAGACTATTGTCTGCCAAATCCTATTGGATTTGTTTCAGAGAAGTAAAATTTTATTTTAGATACCAAAAATACAAAACCTCTCGTAATGTCGCAATGCCGGTCATTTTCTATTTTAAAGCTGGTAAAAAATTATTTGCGCGATACACTTTCGGAGCAAAAACTCAACGCATTTGCAATGATTGAAAAAGATTTCTAAAAACCACAAACTATGATGATATCATCCAAACATTGAAGCCAAAATCAATATCAGAAAAAGAACATTTTATGTTTGTAAAATAATATTTTCATTTCATATTTTAATCAAATATAACGCCTTAAAAATGCGTATTTTATTTCGTTATTTTTTTTTATGTCTGGTGTTATATCATATACCAACGTAGGTTGTTGAGGGGCCCGGAATTTCATGTGTGCCTAGGGCCCGTGAAACCCTAGACGCGGCCCTGTGTGTGACAAAAACTGCTGTATTGACATGTAGGTACTAATCCCTAGTTTTACCACAATGGACTACTAGTACAAATAGGCTACTATAATAGTACTATAATAACAATCCACGCACTAACATCCCCCAACGCAAATACCGCACGGAAACAGGCCGCGAGAAAATAAGCAATTTTATTACAATATTGCGCCGACTATTAAAGAGACTTTGGATTTAATGAATTAAAAATGAATTCAGCAAGTATGTAGATTGTTATTTTCTTTATTTGTAAAAAGCAAAATCAAAATATTACAAAGGACTTCCGAAGACTTTTTTTCACGAACATGACTTTATCATACTATATATAAAATTAATAATTTAGCTGCATGACATTCTATTTGACCGAGATCAGTTGTGTTGTGTCTGCATTAAAATAAAACTAGTTAGCCAGGATTTGACAGATGTTTTGATTCTATTGCCACTAGGTATTGTCAAAACATCAGCATTGATGTTAATGTTAATGCAGACTGCAGACACAACCGTTCTCAATCAAACAGAACTTGCTCATGCAGCATTAATTTTACCTAAAAGTGTGATAGGCATAAATTATTCAAAATTTCTTCTGCCTTAATTTATTATTTAACTATTTTGACGAAATTACAGAAATGGTGGCCGATTTGCAAAATCATTAAAAACTGCTAAGAGTAAACCTCCAGTTCCTTTGGACCCTTTTGAACAAAAAGCTTTTCATCTCTAAGTTTGGTTGGGAAACTTTTAAATATGAAATTTCGTGCCGATACCTTTAGTAGTTTCTCCAGAATCGTCGCCACAAAAACGGGTGCACACATACATACATACAGACACACACACACACACACACACACACACACACACACACACACACACACACACACACACACACACATATACACACAGACATTTTTTAATCTTGGTCAAAACTTTTCCCGCTGTAATGTCAAAGAAAAATTCAGCACGATTACAATACTTTTTATCCTACACGATGCGAAAATGTCGTTAAGATGCTATTTGCCAGCCAGCCCCAGCCCGGTCTGTAATGAACACTTTTCGGGGCTAGCCCGGAAAATGCAATATCTCTGTCCAATCAAAACACAGTTTCGATTAGGTTTGACGTTTGTGATTAAAATGTTAACGGACTTTATTTGTCAAAAGCCAATATGTCAGAGATTAGTCATGAGAAACTGGTGATTTTTTTACGATATTGTCAGATATTGTTGTGTACGATAAAAAATTATGTGTGCACCACGCCCAGAAAGTGGTTTTACGGGCCTCAAGAAGTGCCCAGGCTCGCTACGCTCGCCTGTGCATTACTGTGCAACTCTTCTCTCGCCCGGAAAAGATCCACTTTCTCGGCTTGGTACACAATATACTATTGTCATACTATGTATGATAAAGTAAAAAGATTGATATTACAATATGACATTACAAAAATAAAAAAACAGGAAGAATGATTTTTGAACAATAAGTAGTGGTGTTTATGGTGCCATTATGTGGGCCTGAAAGAAGAAATAATAGAAATTGGATAAAAATAATTTTGACAAATATATGTTTTTGTATAAATAACGGAAAATGATTAGGTGATTATTTGAATTCCTTTTACGCATTATATAATTGTATAGGCACCTTATTAGTTACGTATTCTGACGTACGCATTTAAATATGTATTAATTTGGCACAGTTAACACTTTTAAGTGTTTACTTATACATGATAGCTGTCACGAATAGGACAGAAGCGGGCTTCAATAAGTAATATCATAAATTATCAAATACAAACACCAAGTTATGTCATATAGAAAGTGATAGTGTAAATACACTATCACTACCAGCTGTACTGTTTTTTTTGTGTTACTATAAGTTGAAAACAAACACTGCAATAAGACCTTTCTTCGACATATAAATATAGTCCAGTCAAATCGTTCCCGAGGGTGCCTGTTCCAGGAAAAAATATAAAAGTTTTCTTTCTCTCATTCTATATATTTTTTGGGGTGCTGAATCCGAATTCCTACTTTGCTACTTCCCACGGAATTGGCTTCACAACGAAAATCGCAAATAAACTAAAAAATTTTGACCTTTTTTCAGTTTCTTGCGAGAAAGTGATAAAACTATGCACTTTTCGAGGTAGACTATCCTATATAAAAATAACGTACATTAAATTTCCTATAAAAGCACCCCTTGAATGCATTTTTGGTTGAACGGTTTGGCCGCTAGAGCGCGCTGAAAGAAGGCCAAATTTTTGAAATATCCACCGCTCTAGTACCTACCTATTAATTTAATAAAAGTGTTTGTAATTACACGCACATTACATAAAGTAGCAAAATTCAGCCTTCTTTCAGCGTGCTCTAGCGGCCAAACCACTCAACCAAAAAATATACTTGAGGGTGATTTTGTTTTTTGTTTGAATTTTCTATGATATTATTACTTTATCATACGCAGTATGCTAAAGTATTGTAATCATGCCGAAAAAAAAAATTGAGATTTTAGCGGAAATAGGTCTTTTTGGGTCCCCTGAACATTTTTGACCAAGGTACAAAAAAATGTCTGTGTGTGTGTGTGTGTGTGTGTCTGTGCGTATGTATGTCTGTGTGTAAACGATTTTTGTGGCGACGATTCCGGAGAAACTACTAAAGGTATCGGAACGAAAGTTCATATTTAGAAGTTTTGTTACCAAACTTAGAGCTGAAAAGCTTTTGGTTGAAAAGAGTCCAAAGGAAGTGGTAGTTTATTCTTAGCCTTTTTGAAGGAGTTTGCAAATGAGCCGCCATTTCTGTGATTTCGACAAAATAGTTAATTAATAAATTAAAGTAGAGGAAATTTTGAATAATTTATGCCTATGACATTTTTTGGTAAAATTAATAGTTTAGCTTCAAGAGCAAATTCTATTTGATCGAGATCGGTCGCATCTGGATTGATATGAAATTACATAGTAGCCAGGATTTTGACAAATATTTTTTTGTGTTGTCACAATCGAAAACAGCTGATCTCATCAGAGGTTGGAGAACCATTATGGAACGTTGCCGCTGTAGTGCGGCAAATTATAAAATACAAATTTCAAATAAAATAAGATCACCAATTTGATTGTTTGTTGATAAGAAATATCAACCCGTCTTTATATCTAATTCTAAAAACGATAAATGGAGAAAATTATAAATAAAGTATAGCGATGAGTGTAGTTTTATTTTAGTATGTTGGTAGGGATGTGTCATGAACAAATATAAATCTGCCAGAATTTGAATTACCTTTTTAAGGTGCGTTTTCATTAGTGATAATGGCAGTGGTAGCAGACGCCGTTATAGTATTTCCAATAGAAAATTGCTAGTGACTCATGTTTATGTACATGCAAACTAATATGTGTCATTATCACGATATGTAAGAAATACTATAATTTCGTATTCTACCACCGCCATTAGCTACCATTACCTACCAATCGGAACGCACCTTTAAACTTGGCGTTTCGTCAAAGTGGTACCAACCTAGCATTTACTATACAGAAATCATTTATTTATTTTTTTAAAATACGTATTTCTTAAAAAGCAACACAATAAACGTTGATGTCGCTCCTGCCAAAAACTAGATAGCGCGACTCGCCCACATGCGACGGCGACACTCCGCCTTCGGTAACGCTCCGCATCACAGCTCGTCGCGCTATTCCATACTTTCGGCATTTGGGACATAAATAACTATTATTCTAATGACGTAGTGTAGGTAGTGTCAAATGCTGATGCTTTGACAGTACCTACGATTTATCTCAATAGAATAGATTCTCATGCAGCTAAACTATTAATTTTATATATTGTATGATAAAGTCATGTGCCTGGCCACATCAGATTTTTTTTTGTACCGTACCGTATCTTTTCCTGTTTCTTCATTATTTCGTTTGGTAGCACTTTATATCACTTCGGTGTTGTGCTTACCCTTTGTATTTTTGATACAATAAAGTTATTTTATTTATTTATTTATTTATTTATTTTTATAGGAAATTTAGCGTACTTTATTTTTGCCTATGGTCTACGTCGAAAAGTGCATACTTTTACGACTTTTGACATTTGACTGGACTAGTAGCGTCTATGCAAATATTATATTAATAAATATTATATTACATCATTTTTAATACACATGTAAACGCTAGGGTGGTTCAAATTTACTATTTATTTAGAAAGCAACGATTGACAGATAAATAAATAATTAAATAAATAAATAATTCCTCTATTAACATAAAACAATATTAAATGCAACAATATAATATTTATATTTAGGGTGGAGATCAGCACACTTGTCTCCAAATTGCATTCCACTCAACCCCTTACGCAAACTAGAACTAAAACATAATTGTACCAATAATATAACAATAATTCGAGAACTTGTCAAAACAAAAACAAACAAAAAAGTACTCTAGAGTCTAATTACACGTAATTGCAGCAAATCCAACTCAACAAAACATCGCACATGCCCATAAAAAATAAAAATTATAACAGCCTCCGATGTGCGCTCAGTGCCTGAGCAAACACACAACACTTCATCTTTCCCCCAAAACTGTTTAACGATAATTTTTTCATATCTTCCCTGAGACCATTGTATAACGTGACTGACCTGGTAAGAGAATGAAATACCAATTAATTTTTTTTTAAATACCAATTTTTTGGTATTTTTCGAATAATTGTTCGTGGTTTCGGAAAACTTAAGATTAAAGTTATGGGACTAGTAGAGGGCTTTCCAAGGAAGAATTTGACCTGTCAAACATATGGATTTGATGCTCCGAACCCACCCCCACAGTGCTCAGAAAACAACCCTTAAATGAAAAAATGTAGATGCTTCAGAAAATTGGCCCGTGTAATTATTTAACTCTTCTTTCTCATAGAAATCATTATTACACGTCCAGAGGGATGTTTATAAACATTTGTCAGTTAATTTCGATTTGTTTAAATAAAGCTTATTTGTTTAAACAACTTCTTTTTGCAAATTCGCCTAAAATCATTTTTTAGACCGTTATTCTGGCCAATGTTGTTCTCAAGTGACATCATTTATATTTTGGGATGATTTCTATTGTTTAAATAATCAAATATTATTCGGCTGTTCGAGTTGTCTGTTTCAAGTCTCGAATTTCGAGCCGAGTAAAGCTCGTTTCTTTCCTAATGGAACCGAAAAGTCGATTTTTCGAGTTGACACGCTTTTATTCGGTTCAAATTCGAGTATTGATATCATAAGCGGCCCTCGCTTGTAATCGAGCATATGTAACCAGGTCCCTGGTTCAAATCCAGGTTGTGGCTGTAATTTTAAATTTATTTTAAAATTTACATACCACCTGTATATCACCATTATGTATTTGAATAATATTTTATTATTTAAACACTGGACATTACCCCAAAATATAAATGATGTCACTTGACAATAACAGTTGACCAGACCGATCTAAAAAAAATAATGTTGGGAGAATTGCAAAAAAGCAACTGGAATTTGTTTCAACAAATATGGGTTGGGTTTATTAGCTAAGTTAATTTCACAAAAAAGCTGACCATAATTAGAACAACAGTTGAAAATTAATAATCATTGATTGTTTAAACAATAGGAAGAATTTGAATAATGTCACTCTAATAAACTGCCATTTCGAACTCAGAAAACAGATGGCCGACGGAGTTTCGAGAAATGCGAATTATTTACACAAATGGAATTTGTTTCAACAAAAGAAAATTAGCTCTCAAATGTTTACAAACATTCAACTAGACTTATAGTAACGATTTCTATGAGAAAAAAGAGAATGAAGTGATTAGAAGGGTAAATTTTCCGAAAAATTTACATTTTTCATTTATGGGTGGTCTTCAGGGCACTGTGGGTTGGGGACGTCAAAGCCTTATGTATAATAGCTCAAATTCTTCATTGGAAAGTCCTCTACAAGTCTTATAACTTTAATCTTAAGTTATCCCAAACCCCGAACAATTATTAGAAAAATACCAAAAAATGTCTTTTTCCCATCCATTTTCTTATGTAAATTTGATGCATAGATAGGGACCATCAAAAGTAAAAATTTCAAAGCAAAAAAAAAAAAAATACGTGTCCACTTTTTTTGGATTTGGAAATGATTTTGGGGGATTGTTGCCTTCTATCATCACAAAAAAATTTGCGATGCATTTTTGAATTACCCTAGTAAACAGATATGTATACAGTACACATTTGTATATGATGTCAAATGGGAACGATTAAACCAAACATGTTTTTGTAAAAAATGTTTACCATCAAAAGTAAAAATTTCAAAGCAAAAAAAAAAAACTACGTGTCCACTTTTTTTGGATTTGGAAATGATTTTGGGGGATTGTTGCCTTCTATCATCACAAAAAAATTTGCGATGCATTTTTGAATTACCCTAGTAAACAGATATGTATACAGTATACATTTGTATATGATGTCAAATGGGAACGATTAAACCAAACATGTTTTTGTAAAAAATGTTTAATTAAAAAGTTATGGGGTATTAGAGATAGAAAAAATCATATGTGGCTAGGCACATTTATCATGCTATACAGCAGTGTCAAACTGTGTCAGACGCTGATGTTTTGACAATAGTCAATACTGTAAATAGAATCAAAATATCTGTCAAATCCTGGCTAACTAGCTTTAATGCAGAGACGACCAATATCCATCAAATAGAATTTGCCAATGTAGCTATTAATTACATTAATTAAAAAAAACCAATTAATTTGACCAAAAAAGAGATAAAGTTAAAAAATTTCCTCTACTTTAATTTATTTTTAACTATTTTGACAAGATTAGAGAAATGGCGGCTCATTTCCAAAACCGTTGAAAAATGCTCAGAATAAACCTCCAGTTCATTTGGAGTATTTGAACCCTCTTGTACAAAACTTCTTACAGCTCTATGTTTAGTAATGAAATTTCTAAATATGAAGTTTCGTCCCGAGACCTTTAGCAGTTTTTCCGGAATCGTCGGACAAAAAACGGGTATACACACACAATACTTATCACAATACTTTATCATACTATTAATAAATAAAGTGCCGTAGTCGATGAATGTTATTTATTTCGTTTTTTTTGCATTAACCGATTTTCGAGACAACATTCTCGTCATCAGTTGCAAACTGTACATTGTACATAGAAAAATCAGATGTGGCCAGGCACATTACTTTATCATACAATATATAAAATTAATAGTTTAGCTGCATGAGATTCTATTTGATCGAGATCGATCGTGTCTGCATTAAAATAACACAAGTTAGTAAGGATTTGACAGATATTGTGACAATATTGACAGTAGGTATTGTCTAAAAATCAGCGTTTGACAAATCCAGGCTAACTATGTGGTTTTAATGCATATGTTACGGTCATAGTGATAAATAGGCTATTATTAATAATTACCGGTTATTATTAATAATAGCCAAGTGGCGAGGTTAAAGTGAAGAATTTATCACATGAACCGGCTATTATTAATAATTTCCAGCATACTGTGGTCAATGTGATATATTTCAATTCGATATTGCATTAAGGTGATGCTACTTTATTATAGATCCTCAGATTTGGAGTTCTGTTAGTATCTACATAATCGCTACACAACGAATCTATTTACTGGGTTTTTAGTGTTTGGCCTTTAGTGACTTTAGTCCTGACTAACTTATTTAGTTACTACTCAAGAATAAAATGAGGAAGATTATCAAAGCGAGACAAAAGATCTGATGTGCCCAGGCACATGACTTTATTATACTATATATAAAATTAATAGTTTAGCTGCATGAGATTCTTTTTGATCGAGATCGACCGTGTCTGCGTTAAAATAAAACGAGTTAGCCAGGATTTGACAGATATTTTAATTATATTGACAGTAGGTATTGTCAAAATATTAGCGTTTGACACTACCTACTGTCATTAGAATCAAAATATCTGACATATCCTGGCTACTAGTTTTAATGCAGTACGACCGATCTCGATTTTTTTTTTTTTGTTTTGGGGATGTTGCCATGTGCACAAAGCCAGTGGCTTGTCTGTGCGGCAATCGGGGAGACGGAGTATTTTAAAAATCCCCTGCCTAACCTGGGCTTGAACCCTGGACTTCTGAGTGGAAGGCATACGCCTTATCCACTCGGCCACCTCCGCTCTCTGATGAAATAGAATTTGCTCATGCAGCTAAACTATTGATAGTACCAAACAATTTCATAGTCATAAATTATTCAGAATTTCCTCTAAGTTAATTTATTATTTAACTATTTCGACGAAATTCCAGAAATGGCGGTTTATCTGCAAAATCTTTAATTTTTGTATTTCAAAAATTGTATACCTACAGTTCCTTTGGACCCTTTTCAACAGGAAGCGTTTCAGCTCTAAGTTTGGTCATAAAACTTCTAAATATGAAGTTCGTCCCGATACCTTTAGTAGCTTCTCAGGAATCGTCGCGACAAAAAACGGGTACACACACACAGACATTTTTTGTACCATGGTCAAAAAGGTTCAGGGGACCCAAAAAGACATATTTCCGGTAAAATCTCAATTTTTTTTTGGCATGATTACGATACTTCAATACCTTTTATCATACTACATATATATAAAATTAATAGCGACGCCCTACCCCGCATCCCCTTGCCCGCGTGCGCCTTACCCCCCAAATCTTGTTATTTACCGATTTGCTGGAAGTCGTCTTATTATTTTTGCTACTTAATTAATAGTAAATGAGATTCTATTTGATCGAGATCGGTCGTATCTGCATTAAAATAAAACTAATTAGCCAGGATTACACAGATATTTTATTACAATAAAAAGTAGTCGGATTACTTATTTTTGATTGAGTTTAGCAATCGCTACATGTTTCGTGTCCTACTGGGCAGTTTTTCAGGCGCTATAGGAAATGAGAGATAAATTACACAATTTACAATTTACAATCAAATCAAACTCCAAATAACTCAATTGTAAAACCTACATTTTGTCCGGCGTCGCCCGTGGAGAACATAAAACAACATACAAAGGTCACAAACAAACATATATGAGACTGCAGAACAGATTTTTTTTAAAGATTTTTTTAACTTAAATTGTCGAAATATTATTGTCAAACTCTACCTACTGTCATTAGAATCAAAATGTCTGATATATCCCTGCTACTAGTTTGAATGCATTACGACCGATCTCGATGAAATAGAATTGGCTCATGCAGCGTGTGTAGCTGAAATTTCTAAATATGAACTTTCGTCCACCTTTAGTAGTTTCTCCGGAATCGTCGCCACAAAAATCTGGTACACACACACAGACATTATTTTGTACCTTGGTCAAATATTATTCAGGGGACCCAAAAGGACATATTTCCGCTAAAATCTCATTTTTTCGGCACGATTACAATACTTTATCATACTGCGTATGATAAAGTAAAAATGCCAATCCATACTAATTGCATGAACGACTGTGTAACTCTTTGGGTCATGCTTATTTGCGCAATTCTAGTATAGGTAATGGACAACCTAATGTAGGGAAGATTGGGGCAAGTTGTTACAATGTTTATTATTTTATTTATAAAATAGGACTTTATTGTCAAACACCAAAAGTAAAAATAGCGTGTTGGGAACCAAAGCATACAAAAATGTTAGCAATCATTTGTGCGGTGTAATTTCTGTAAAAACATCTATGTAACTAAATAACTAAACTAGTCTCGCCTATTCTTCTATGTATTTGCATGAAAGTACAATATTGAAAAAATTATAATTAAATGTGCAAAATGTCAAGATAATTGGGATTTGAGAATTTACTTAATAAATTGTAATTGTACATTTACAAAAAACTACTCATATAAAAATGGGTGTTATTGATAATAAAATGGTTAACTGTTTGAACACTTTGTATAAAATGTTCCTTTTTATGGTTTCGTTATTGAGCCATCCCTGGGTGTATACTAAATATCATTACTAATGATATCCAGTAGTTTCTAAAGTACGAGGGAGACAAAGGAAAACATTCTGCATTATAAATGGTTTGTATTATTCGTAATTTTGGTCGGTGGGCTAGCCGTACTGATGATTTGCGTCGAGTAAATAAATATGATAGCTTACATAGTAATCGAAATAAGTTAGCTAACTTCTTTGAAGACTGTATACAAATGATTTTTGTAAAAAGGAACGTTTTTATCACTTTTACCGTGCCCGTTAGGAAATTATTAATAATAGCCGGTCCAAGTGATTATTTAAGTGTTTCTAATCACTTTGACCAAATGATGCGCTTATTATTAATAATCGCCGGTAATTATTAATACAAACCACATTTATCACTTTAACCGTAACACATACACTATCTCGATCAAATAGAATTTGCGCATACAGCTAATCTATTAATTTTATCAAAAAATGTCATAGACATAAATTACACAAAATTTCCTCTACTTTAATTTATTATTTAACTACTTTGACGAAATTACAGAAAAGGCAGATCATTTACAAAATCTTTGAAAAATGCTTAGCGGAAACATCCAGTTCCTTTGGACCCTTTTGAACCAAAAGCTTTTCAGCTCTAATTTTTGTCATAAAACTTCTAAATGTGAACTTTGGTCCCGAAACCTTTAGTAGTTTCTCCGGAATCATCGCCACAAAAATAAAATAAAAAAACATAAGTTAGAAAGATCTTACATTACAAATCAAAGTTGTCCGTACCAGCGGATGTGCACTAATATCAAACATAAATGTTTTCTGCCATGGTTTTTACAATAAGAAACGAATTAAAAAGAGATAATTGGTTTATCCGTTGACTGCCTCAAGCTAAGATGTAGTCCAGTCATTCTAGATTGTGACATTAAGATCGTTTGGAGTCGATGAATCTGATATAAATCGATAGCTTATGGGTCTCATATTATCATATTAATATGTTTATTACCATAGTTATTAGAATTATATCTACATATTTAATTAACGAAAAACTGCCGAAAAATTGTGCCTGACTTTTTTCCTTCATTACTCGACAAAATTGACCATCAAAAGGGTTCGGGAACCTATACGAGAAATTTAATTTAATATGATTGATATGATAATGTGCAGTTTCTTTTGCGATTCCACGTGAACTGGTCAGTCGACATTAGAAGTGCCGTTGTAATGTCAAACGATTGTTTGGTGATTGTCGGTTGACATTCAAACGATCGGGTGACGTGGATTCGCAAAAAAATTAGTTGATTCAAATATACTAAATTAATCGTTCATCTTCTCGCATAGGTTCCAGAACCATTTTGAAAGTAAATTTTATCCGTCACAGTGTGGTATTTTATTTTTACGATTAACAGAGTAAGATTCGGAGGTTGAAGGATTAAAGTTTGACAGGCACAATTGTTCGACGGTGCTTCATTAATTAATTAATTAATTTTAGAGTTTATTAACTATGATTCTAAACATTTTAATATGTTACTACGTGAACCATAAGCTATCGATTGATTAGTCGATAAGTTTCATCGACTGCGAAAGATCTTTTTATGCCCTATATATACAAAATCTAGATTGACTGGACTATTAATCTGGGTGTCATTACTTTCCAGATAATCTGTAAAATGTTTGTTTTTAGAGTATTGAAGGCGTAAAGTATGGAAATATGGCAAAACCTCTGGAACGATTGTTATTAAAACAATCCGCAAACACGTCGAATTTTAATTATCAAAATAGTTGACATCAAGTGCCGTCACCGACATTTTTCAATTGGCAATTCCATATTTGTTTTACTTATTTTGATAGGTATTTTAATTGTGTTAATGGTAGCATAAATATTTTGTGGCCTACCAGAAAGAGTAAAAGACTATTGAAAAATGTGAAATATTGAAATCTTTGGGGAACGATTGTTTAAGAATTCTTTTCACTAATGGCGAATACCATGGTTTACTTTTGTTTACTACGTTTTTCCCGCATGATATGTTTGTACCTACTCTTTAATATACTCATTTGTCAAAATGCTTGATGCAGGAACTTACCATTTTTGTGATCACTTCATTAGGATTATGTCACAAAACTAGACGTTTTGCATCATTTTGTACAAATATATATGTATATTACTTTCAAGGTCAGACAAGATATGCCCGATTTGCTCTTTGATCTTTTCTATTTATTGGACTATTCGCTAGTGTGTTTTTTGTTTTGTTATTTATAGAAATCAGGTAAACGATTCTTGAAGTAAGTTATGCAATAGTCGTAGTAGTTGAATGCCAGCCAAAATTCAAGTCATCAAGTATCCAAATAAAGGGACTTATTGTGTCCCTATATTTCCACTGGACGAATAACAAAGGAAGAATTGAAAATCATCGAAATGCGATTTGTCAACACATTTGGGACTCATCGAAAACATTCAAAAGTCCCATTCAATATAACCGCAACAAAATATTATAGGGTTGCAAAGCGGACAAAATTTATTCTGGATAGATCAAAAAATATCGATTTTTTAGAAAAACGTGGTGGCGTATGCGTTCCAACGCAATGGGCCCCCTCGGATAAGCCTTTAGACTTAGCTTTAGACATCCAAAAATAAAAAATACTACGATTTCGGGCAACGGAATCCTTAGCCTAGTCAAACGAGGGTTTCATTTAGAATAATTCACACAGGTTGTGTTTTTATACAATATTGGTTGGGATTTACAAATAACGTGCAAAAAGTCCCCATCCAAATAGTGTCTGCATCCCTATATTCCATTTAATAACCAGGCGGAGGTTTTCCAATTTGTTACTAGGGTGACCTCGCCTGTGATTGGTTGAATGCCGGACTGTTTTACACTGGCCATATTTATAGCTCGCAAGTAAACAAACATTCAAAGCGATTTGCATTGACTTCTTTGATGCTATTTTTGACTTCGGATCAGTGAAATCAGCAGAACTGTGTCTGTTTCGAGATTCTGATGTATTGAGCAATGTTTATAATTAATATTACAATAGAGCGTCGATAATCCGAACTAATTGGGACCGAAGATGATTCGGATTATCAAATTGTTCTGTATATCAAATATTTTAAGTAAATAGTAGGAAATACGAGTTATGACTATTGCATAGAAGGTATAAAAGAAAAGCAACATTTTCCTGTAAATAGAAATCGACAAACTGGCTTTTCCCTTGGTTACTCAGTGATTTATTTTATTATTATTTTTTTGGGCGTTCGCACTAGCTAACATTCGGATTACCGAGGTTCGGATTATCGCCGCTCTACTGTACATTAATACATGATCGTTTCTTTTTATCACCCTAGTAAGATATTGAAGGGTTTACGCACCAACTCGTAGTAGGTATTATAATATAATAATAATTTATTATATATGTATTATATAGATATCTAATCTGGTTTATATAAGTATGTATACTAATTTAAGTTCTATAAACTTCGTTTTGTCATATTTAGGTACTTTTTAAGGGTTCGAGTTTTAAGAAGAGAAAAAATCGTTATAACTTTAACAAATTTGATAGAATAATGCAACCGTGTTATGTTCTAACAAAGCAAAAACACATACCAGAATAAAAGAAACAAATTTAATAAATAAATTTTTTCTACTTTGCGTTCGTTATGAACTCATAACGAAACCGGTTTCGGTGTCGTTATGAAAACACTAGGTCACAAACATTTGGTAATTTTTAGTTTTCCAAGATTGATGATATTGACGTCAAGTGTCAAATAACGCTGACACCCATCTGACATCTCAATCGCTATTGGCTCCCGTGAGTCGAATTTGTGAGTTTTACTACAACTACCAACTGTTGAATATGAAACTACTCTAAATTGTAGGATGACAACCGCAATTTTCGAAATTTATGTAAATTTAAAGTCGAAAAGTAGAAAAAATTGTATATAACACTCGTTTTATAAGACGTATTGGCGCACTCGTTCCATTTTGGCACTCCTCGCTACGCTCGTCGTGCCCAAAACTACTCGTGCGCCAATTCTTGTCTTATAAAACTTGTATTATAATATACTATTCTATCCTAGTATTCTGATTGTATTATACATATAGCTTGTGCATATTAAATTACTCACAAACAAATGCTGAACCCATAGGGAGAACAATATTTTTATTTGTGTCCAGCGAATTTGTTGGCAAAAATATTTAAACTGACAATCTAAATGTAAATAAAAACGGCCTATAAGATATCAAAAAGACCGATTGGTCGGACCACAAATAAAAAAGTTATTTAAAAACACAAATAAACTGACCACAAATAAAAAAGTTTCTCTGTTTTCTCATTAGAGAACATACAAATCCATTTAACCGACTTTCTATCTCTAATAATAACAAAAGCACCCTGAAGACACGGTGAATAATACGAAATAACATTTATTCTAATAAAAATAAAATAGAGTGCAATGTATGGGTATAAAATTGTTGTGAGGGACTGAATAGCTCCAACTAATTCAATTTTAATCGTTTTCAAAGTTCAAAATGATCGTAATTATACAATTATAACTTCTAAATTAATGATACTACATTGAACTACGGCCCTACTTCTCAGTCTCATTTTAAATCTCTTGTTCAAATTTCCTTTTTCAAATATCTGTCAGATTACTTTTGTTAAACGTCTGCACTTTTGTTTGGAAAGTGTTTTGTAATTTGATTATTTACATATGTGTGTAGGTAGGTACTTTGTATAAGACCTAATAGAATATTTGGTTGTATTTGTTTACTGTCTGCTGAGCAACGTCCATCTCGCATGTTTTTTCTACAGTAATTAAACCTGGACTCGGAGTCGGAATCAGTCCATTTTTTCCGACTCCGACTCTTCTGAAATTCGTCTGAACCCCGACTACGACTCCACAGCGCTGTTCTTGACATTTTTGACATTCTAGGTTGCTATTATATAACACAGCATCAGAACTTTTGCGTGGCGTGGTATGTTGTTAGGTTTTCTTTTCGCGGAGGTAGTGTGATGTTCGGTACGTGGATTTCCTCCTCGGTCGTCCCTGTTCTGTTGTGAACTGACCAACACGTGTGGCACTATGTTTTGAAAGATTTCTGTCATTTATCTGTTTCAATGTGCAATTTTATTTGATTTGTTATCGTGATTTATGTGATTGATTTATGTTTGTCGTCATAGTTGCTTTAAGACAGTGTTGTTAAATACATTTGTGGATGCGGGCCACAAATTCTGATCTGAACTTCGGCGGGCCGCATACAAAAAAGACTCAAAAAAGTGATTAACTGGCAAAACAGCTTTTTGTCTGAATTGACTTTTTTCACTTTAATGGTTCTTATACCATGTTGCTAATATGTACTGTGTTGGATCAATTTCATCAGTATGTTAATTTTTGATGTTTGATGACTCACACCAATATTTTGCATTTATCTATGCGTGCGCATGCAAGCACAATTTCGGAGTTAATAAAATAAATAAAAATTCAATAAGGATTTCTTATTAAACATTTTTCATTTAAAATTTAGAATGACCTAAGAAAAGTACCGTAAACATTAAAAAGTAATGTTAATTTTTTACAATTTAACGATACACATAGAAAATAACATTAACTAAAGATGAGAATGATAATTAAATCCAGATGAGGATAATGGAGGGTTCCTGGTTCAAAACCAGGCGGAGGTGTTTTTTCAAAAGCTTTATCCTCACCTGGATTAATTATTATCATTCGCTTCTTTAGTTGGTCCTACATTACTGACGACTATGTTTCGCTTAGGTTTAGTAATGATAATTCATACAAGTGAGGATAATGGAGGGTTCCTTGTTCAAATCTAGGTGGAGATGTTTTTTTTTTCCAAAAATGTATCCTCACCTGGATTAATTATCATTCGCTTCTTTAGTTGATACTACATTACGTACGACTTTGCGTAATAACCATTTTACCTTGAATTTATACAAAATAGCTTATAAACTTCAGACTACACCTTCACCTTTCATGTTTAAAAACAATTACTACAGTACGCTTGCAATCTCAAATCTCGATTGTTGTCAAAAAACTTTTTAAAAAACGGACTAATTCTTTCTCCCCGTATATGTTTAAAACTGAGGAAACAACTCACATGTGAATAAAAAATCATCAAAACCAGTTAATCGGGGTCTAGAGAAAATCAACTAGAGGAAATCGTACCATTTTATTATTGCCTACTGTTCTTGTTGTATGGCCTTTAAAAACAAAGATAATATGAAGTGAATCGAAAATCAACATGTTCAAAAAATATTACAGTGTCATTCCAGTTATTGCCAGTTTGTTATAGCTGGAACTCCATAACTACTTCAAAGTTCAGGCAAAAATCATAACACCATTCTTACACCCTGTCTATACTTAAAACTGAAAGTTGAAATAAAAAATTTTCATCCGTACATCTTCTGAAGATTTAGGCTACCAGTCAGTGGCGGCTCGTGTATAATTTTTGTGGGGGGCTGAACAAAAAATCTAATAAAAAGTAAGTACGAGTTGACAAAAATGTATTTTTTAAGACATGCATTTTTAAACAACATAATATCATAACACCATAAATATTATATTCACAAAATAAAATGAAGAGTCTGTATTAAATACATAACCAATAACGGTAACAATTATTTATATTTAAACTCCATTCGACGTTCCTTTTGATTAGCAAAATCATCAATAATTTTTTCGTTAAAATTTGGTATATTTGAGATTATGGTTTTTCTATGCTAATCATAGCTAGTGCTGTTAGCCTGTTTTGTTCCATTGTGTTTCTTAAACAGGTTTTTATTCTCTTGAGCACAGAAAAACATCTTTTAGGTTCTGCTGTTGTCATAGGTGTAGTAATTATGGGTCGGGTGCACCTCATACCCGGACACCTCATACCACGACAACTCATACCGGGACATCTCATACCAAGACAAGTCATACCAAAGGACATCTCATACCAAGGGACAACTCATACCAGGACAACTCATACCAGGACAACTCATACCAGGACAACTCATACCAGGACAACTCATACCACGACAACTCATACCACGACAACTCATACCAGGACAACTCATACCAGGACAACTCATACCAGGACAACTCATACCAGGACAACTCATACCAGGACAACTCATACCAGGACAACTCATACCACGACAACTCATACCACGACAACTCATACCACGACAACTCATACAACGACAACTCATTCCACGACAATTCATACCAAAACACCCGTTACAAGCCGACAAGTGGTTGTTATCACGTTCGGTGTCATCTAGTGTGATTAACAAATTTTGGTCAATGTGTGGATGCGTGGATGTTCTCTAAATTTTCTGTAATGCCTTGTTAGGTATTTGAGATTAATTTGCTAAATTATCGACAATTGCCATTTTATATGTACTACGCGCGCCAAAAAAAGGCGTACACTACATATGCAACCAAATATACTGAAAATATTTTTGTTAGATTTGTAATGGTTTTATAACCTCTGCGCTGTCATTAATCTTAAGTATAATACATGCATCAACTGTCAGGTTGAAAAATAAAAACAAGCTAGAATTACATGATGTAATAATTAGATGTTTGATCTTTTTGGCCCGCGTAGTACATATCACATTTTATACAATGCGGAAGGCTATCGCCATCTAGTGAAAGACTTATGTAACATGAACATAAACACAGCATATGCCAAACCGTTTTCTTACCGTGATTCTTACCCAACAATGTATTGTTATATTAGTCACAATAATAAAAAGTATAACAATAGACGCTTCTACTTCTGACCCAAAACGCTAATCAGCATGCGCAGAAGACTCGCCGCCGCTGTCAAATCTGGTAACATAATATAGCTTAAAATCCCCAGAAAACACGCGTTCCAAGTAAAACTACCAATTTCGACTCTAGTCATGAAGTGGATGAAGTGATTATGTACCTACGTGTCCCAAATCAAGGAAGTTTGCCGCGAGTGTACCTGTTTTTATGTACTTTGGAAAATTTGCTGCACTGTCCTAACCTAAAAACACAGTAGGTATTTTGGTTTTCATGTTCACTTGCATATAATTATTCAGTTTTCAATGAATGCATACCATTCTCACACCTATCATTTATCAATTACATTTCATTTGAAACTAATTGTGCGTTTTACAAAGCAGTTGCCAACTTAATTTCGTCCTGGGGGGAAATGCGCGCGCACATCGTGACCATCAAAAACCAGAAGTAGAAGCGTCTATTAGAGACAATAATTAATTATAAATTTTAATAATTATTCATTTATTAATTAATAATAAAAATATTCATTTAATAGATGATTAAAATTATTATTCATTTCATAAATAATAATCAATCATGCAGCGCCGGTGCTACTGTTTACTCCTGACATCTATCATCAAAATTGTATACTACAAGCTAAACATACTAAAACATTGCAAACAGTTTTATTAACTTTTAATGCCCCAATCTAATTGTTTCTTTCGTATAATACTGTATGTAACATGATATAAAATGTGATATGTTTGCCAATACTCGACAGTGTAAAAATTTAAACTCAATTACCTAATAATAAGGCGTTAAAGAGAGTTCTAATCACAATAGATGACACCGTACCAGACAACAATCATTTGTCGGCTTGTTATGGGTGTTTTGGTATGAGTTGTCGTGGTATGAGTTGTCTTGGTATGAGTTGTCGTGGTATGAGTTGTCTTGGTATGAGTTGTCCTGGTATGAGTTGTCTTGGTATGAGTTGTCCTGGTATGAGTTGTCCTGGTATGAGGTGTCCTGGTATGAGTTGTCCTGGTATGAGTTGTCCTGGTATGAGTTGTCCTGGTATGAGTTGTCCTGGTATGAGTTGTCCTGGTATGAGTTGTCCTGGTATGAGTTGTCCGTTGGTATGAGGTGTCCCGGTATGAGTTGTCGTGGTATGAGTTGTCCCTTGGTATGAGTTGTCCTGGTATGAGTTGTCCGGGTATGACTTGTCTTGGTATGAGGTGAGCTGACCCGACCTAGAATGATCATAACCGTTGCGCATTCAATTTCGTGGCTGCCTCGGACTATAGGCGAAGCTTCAACTCTTCGAGGCTGCAATGTTTGCAGCCCGATACACATTCACAAACACGTATACCACGCGTCCCCCCCGCCCCACTAGCGCTATACACTGTGCGGTTTGACACGGCCTGCACTGGCTGCAGTCCTGGGGGTCGATTTTCAAAGTCATGACTAGCGAGCGTGTACGCTCATATCGGTGATCGCCGAGTGCTGCAGTATCTTCAAACTAACGCTCGCAGTTATCGTTCACGGTTTGTTTTTCATAAGGTGGCTACTCTGCGGTTCGAGGTGGGGACTGCAATACGTTGTTCCTCCAGCTTGAGCCTACACCACCGCTGTTTCAATCAGGTTTGCCAATGTGCGGATAATGAATGTCTCGGACGCTTATTTTCATCGCGGTGATGCGATGCGAACGTTCTCCGATAGCGACGGTGGCTCTAGTCTGGTGGACCGTTTTGGTACTAGCGCAGCGATGCACTTCTTGGCTCTGCAACACATGGCTGAGATGGCGTTGTGTACGGTTTCAAACTTTATTGTAGTCGTTATTTTAATTTCAAACCTCGTTAGTTTAAATATTTTTTTATTTTTGAAATTCCTCTTTTTTGTCGTTGCCATGTTGTTAAACTGTTTGTGGGTTTTTGTTAGCTAGATATATTAGAAATAGAATAAAAAATGGTTAGTTAAAGTGTCCGTATGGCCTATTGGCGTAATTTGTACGTTCGAAAATTTGAAATTGATAACCTTTTACTTGTACTTCCATTTTCACATGCTAGCGTGGATCGCATATTCATCAGTCACTTCATTTTTATCAAAACGGGTACAAGAAGTAGATTATATACCTACGGAAATAGGCGTATATTTTGTATTATATCGATACTAACAAAGGTGTCTAGGATGCTGGGGGCCTTATAATTTTTCAACTGAATAAGCAAATGCTATAGGATAATGTATGGAAAAATAAAAAATCTTTATTATGGTTATATTTTCTAATGGAATTTAATAAAGGAAATGAATTTTCAACTTTCTTTTTTATTCATCATTGAAGAGTGATCGGAGAAATGTTTGGCATATTAGAACCTGGAAAACGGGTAAAAGTTTTAAAATATATTGTTTTATAGATTAATAGATTTATGCGGCCGATTTCACAATTGTGAATTATATAAATATTTATTGCCATCTTCACGCGGAGTAGTGTAAATGCTGATGTGGTAAAAATATAATAAACGTGTCGGTTGCCCGATTGCGCCACTTCCCCTTAAATTAATGTCATTTGCAGTAGTATGACATATCCTGCAGTGGAGGATTAAGGATAGTCGGGGCCCCTAGGCAAATTATCTTTGGGGGCCCCACCCACAAACAAACTAAAACAATAAACAAAGAGAATGTAGTAGGTAGCACGTAAACACTTTTTTTATTGTTTATAAACAGTTTTATAATAATAAGAATTCTTCTATATAACAACTGTTTATAATGGTTTATAAATAATAAAAAATATTTTTTACATTTTCATGTTGTTTTTACAAATTTTTGTTTGCAAATTTACAATGTTCTAATTAATTTATTGTCTTCAAAATTACATTGTTAAAACAAATGTTCAACTGAAATCAGGGACAAGGCATTTAGACTTCTTGTCCCATTACTGCCCAATTTTGATATTCTACTAAGATAATAAATTATTAAGAGCTAACAATTGAAATCAGGAAACAAATATACTTTATGACTTTTAATAAGATTTACACCAGAATGGCAGAATGTTCAGATATTTTCATTCAAATAATAAGATAATACAAAATATATCCGGCTCAATTCTGTCGAGTCTAGGTGTAACATTTTAAGAATATTGCTGGCTATATTATAGTCTTCTTGCTATCAATTAAAAAAATCGATATTCGATTTTCATAAAAGTCATCACCACACTCGAAAATATTGAGCCGGATTTTTTTTTTAAATTATTACCAAATGTTCAAAGGTCACGCTAACGTATATTTTTAAGAAGAATGATTAGAGCTAGTACGTCCTACAAACCAAGCATCCATAGTGAGCTTAACTTTGTATCAATTTACACATGGTAGTTATACATCAAATTATAGATAAACGTGTTGTGGTAATGTGACTTTTTTACAATTTACAGCGAATCAATCCAATGTCGTAAATCTTGAACGAAAATTTGAACATCGATGAATTCGAAAAAAGACAGAACTAAGGACATAGAACATAAAATACTATTCCATTTGGAAAAAGTAACCTCTAGTTTGTTAATATCGCATCAACCCCGAATTTTGTAGTAAATAATTTTCATGTAAAACTACAATTAAAAAATTATTCCTTTCTAAATTTAAACACATGTATGTATTATATACATTTATTATTGTATTATTAATAATATCATTAAAGGGCGAATCATTATTAGTGATATAAGATGAGAAACATACCATATATGACATTTTTAAAAAGATTATTTGTTTTTATATATAATTTTTAATATACTATATATAATATTCATTATTAAATGATTAACAAACACAGTATTTGCATTGTGAAAAATATCTCCAAATGACACGGTAATATTAACTATATTGTTCAATCACTAATTATTCTACAAATGTTGATAATATCAAATGAAATTTATCAAATAAAGTTCTTGCCAGTATACCAATTTTGTAATGTAAATTACAACAAAAAAAACATGTACCTAACTTGTGTGACACCAGTCATAATTTAAATTATTGTTGACAACTTAATTTTATTTAAATAGGCGTTGGCTAGAATTGTATTATATAACAATAGAAATTAATACGTTTTTGGATTGTTAATGTACGTTCTTATATTTATTTATTTACTAATTATTAATTTTTTATTAATTTTTAATTTACATTATACTTGTGGCTTATAATCTAAAGTAAAGGAAGTATTGGCGGAATTACTAATAAGAATCTTGCGAGCGCCAGTGATCACATTACATCGACTGGGGTGCCCCTGTCGTTGCTTTGAACGAAAAATACCCGCGCGGTGACCGATACGAGCTATTCACCAGTTTGAAGATACCGCATCACCAGCGGATCCCCACTACAACCTTACTCGCCGCGAAATTTGCGACGTTGTCGGTTGCTTACTAGCATCGTGATTGGAGCGTTAGACAGAATAGCGTTGCCGAATTTACCAATTTGCTGCGCTCTCGATAGCTCATCCTCGGAGCCTCGATAGTTCCCACGAGCGTGCACGCTTACGGTCCTACCTTTGAAAATCGACGCCCTGATCTGTAGATCGCATCGCATTCGGTGCGGTGCGCTCATGCAATACACACATATCGAGAAACACACAAAAAAATATACTATGAACGAAAAAAATATGTTTTTTTGTAATATAATTGTATAGTAATGTAATAGGCAATAGGGGTCTTGCACTAAGTCTCAAAATTTTAAATTAATACGCTCTATTAGTGCCAACCGTATACCGGAACTGTCCGCAAACGTTTTTTGTTACAGAAAAAAATCGGTTCGTACGCAATTAATAATATTAAAATCGGTTTCGTACCTTTAAATATGAACGGGCTGTGATTGGTGTGACGTAGCATGCCTGGTCGAAGGCCACGTGACATGAGCTAGTTACGATGCGATTGTCAGGCCTTCACTCTTTCTACAAAATGTGAAAATATTGACATTAATGTTGGACGTACGTCTTTTCAGACGTCTGTCACTTTTGACAACAAGCAAACATTCCATGACACAACTATACTTATTCGTTATCAGAACGCACACAACGTCCTCCAGATGCTATACATTCAACTCGATGCTGGTATCGTGCCTGTAGGTCCTATTTTTCCGGCTGCTCTCTACGGGCTAGGCTCGCTAAGCTTCTCACCAGGCTTATGACGTCACGGAGCGTTTTGGCGCGGTTTAAACTTTGATGTTCAATAACAATTGAGTGCAACAATATTAAGCGGAAAAAATTTACATACGGTATTCTTACCACCTAAGGATTTTATTTGTTAAGTTAGGTAAAATCATGCAAGACCCCTATAGCTTGGTATAATAATTTAAAAGTGTTTTTATTTTGGTGGGACGTTATTATGGACGAGCCGCCACTGCTACCAGTAAGTGAAAGAATCATGTAAATGGTTGGAGAGAACATAAACTTTCAATTTTTAACATATTTTTCATTAACCCCGAAATTTTTTGACCAGTTTAGTTCAGAATTAGCCACAATTTGTAAATACAGAATGATGAACATTAAAAATGAATGATGAATCATGAACATTAAAAATCTCAAAAGTTTTAATCTGAAAATCCCATTCAAATGATATTTATACGAAAATTATTTAAGAAAATTTCGATTTTTACTAATGATTTTTGATTTTACAGTATTTCTGGCATTCTGTTCATGTTGTTTCTGGGCTATTACTCGTAAATTTTTTAGTAAAAGATTGAAATGGTGTTATACTCTTCAAGGGTGCAGTTGCATAAAAAGTCATAAATGTCTTTAGTTTTATATTTGAGAGTAAAATTTCGCGTCGATGAACAACACAAGTGGACGCGTGGGCTGAACTTTTCGGTTGATAACATGATATGGAACTTTAAACACAAGGTTCACATTTAGCGCATAGAATGTTCCGAAAACTCCTTGTGACATGCATGAAATATGTGAAAATTGCACTTGAATGATATATTTACGAAAATTCCATCTTTAAATTATTTACTTTCTGTTTATAGTAAGCCCAATAATGTAGGAATACACATAATAAAAATGGTTACTGCTCTGCTACTTAATAAGTAATACCTATATAGTGTCCCTGGTCAGAAGGAGAAAGGTACTGTCGGCCAATTCCGTCTCCGAAGCTCATTGCAAACTTAGTAATTAAAAAATCTTACAAATCAGTTTTATATTTTTTAATTTTTATTGTATTGTAATACAATTTTAGCGAGGACTCGCGGGCTGCACAGTAGGGTGTTGCGGGCCGTAGGCTTAACATCACTGCTTTAAGAAACTTAATCGTAAGTAGTAACCTGTTTTGGTCTACGGAATGCTGATTTGTTCTTTGTTATTTTGTAGTTTTACGCCTGATGAAGGAATAAAAAATTCGGAAATAATGCGATTAAAAGAAAATAGCTTGGGTGGAACTCCTTTATTTACTCTATTTGATTTTGTGCGGTTACCCCTGTCATTAATGTCAGGTTCCTCTTCGCTTGGTTGATAGCTGTGATCGCTGTCGTAAGATTGTACCGTATCTGAACCTAGAGAAGTACTACATTCTTCCGTAGTTTCTTCTACTTCCTCGATGTTTTCGAAATCTGCGACCTCATTTTGTTCTGCGTTGTTTCGTTCATTTTTCTGTTGTTCCTTTGTGAAATGAAAGTGTACTTCCCGGAAAAACTCTTTCTTTTCTTCCTTTCTTACATTATTTTCTTCAGTATAGTGCATATTACTTTCAGGGAACACCACACTACGACTAATCTTTATACGCCCTGTCTCTTTATTTAACAATCTAAATGCTTTGGATTCATCAGAATATCCCACGAAAACTAGAGACTCCGCCTTTTTATCAAATTTATTTTTAGTTAGTTCCCTTGGAATGTGACTATAAACTTTAGACCCAAATATCTGCAAACTCGACACGTCAGGTTTAATTTTGTGCCATAACTCAAAAGGTGTTTTTTGTTTTGACTGGGTAGGTAGTCGATTTTGCAAATAATTGGCCGTAACTATTGCTTCACCCCAAAATTTCTTGGGTAAATCTGCATCAATTAACATACACCGAGCCATCTCAACTAGCGACCCATCCTTCCTCTCAGCAACCCCATTTTGCTCTGGAGAGTAGCCAGCGGTGTACTGTATTTTTATGCCCTTACCCTTTAGTATTCCCTTAAAGCATTATTAACATACTCGCCACCCCCATCCGATCTAATAGCCTTTGGAACCCTGCCTGACTGATTACTCATTAGCTCAATATAATCCTTAATATATTTTAGAGTTTCTTTCTTATGGTTCATTAAATATACAATTGTATACCTTAAAAATCGTCAATTAAAGTAAGAATGTAACGGTTACCCCCTGGAGTAACGGTCTTCATGGGTCCACAAACATCTGTGTGTATTAAGTCAAGTATGTTAAAAGTATTATTCTGAGAAACTTTTGGGAAACTCTTACGAATAATCTTACCTTGTCCGCAGCAATTACAAGTTTCCCTAATTTTACAATCCCTAATAATAATTTTTGTTTCCATCATGCCTGATGAAGCTATCATGCCTGATAGCTTCCATGTCCCTGTGCCCAAATCGTCGATGCCATGTATGCTGACAGTCGCTGGAGTCTTTATTAACGGCGCTTAGTGCCCGCTGCACGGTTGACAACTTGTACAAATCAGGTGCTGGGCTCGCACTCGCTATCAATTTTCCGCGTAAATCGATTTTACATTCATTATTATCGAACTGTACGCGATAGCCCGCACTTGTTAGTTTTTTCACAGAAAACAGATTTGAATCCAATTGAGGTACAAACAACACATCATGGATTTTCACCCCTTTCACTACCCCACTATTTGCGCACTCGATGATCCCTGATCCTATACCATCAATCTTGGAGTGTTGGCCCTTCTCCGCTAACCTCACAACGCCTTTCCTGCTATCGTCAAATTGGGTATAAAATTCCGTGTAGTTAACCATGTGACTCGAAGCTCCTTAATTTACATACCACGAAGCAGAATCCCTGTATACGTTGTTCGAGCTCGAATTTACCATAAAACAAACGTCATCAGTATTACTTTCAGCAACTGTGTTGGCCCTTGCCTTTATAAATGCCTTATACTTAAAACAATCCCGTTTGAAATGGCCTTTTTCATTACAAAAATAACATAGCCTTGCATCTGTGCTTGCTGCACGATTATTTTTGTCACCCTTATATACTGATTTCATGGCTGACTCCTCCTGCATTCTAAGAGCTCCTTTACGTCTCCTGTACTCATCGATTAATTTACTCTTAACAAATTCAAGCGTGAATTCATTCGATGACTTACTTTCCAGCGAGTCTGGAAGACTTCCCAGCAAAATCCCTGCTGCGAACCTGTCCTTAATTTCTTCTCCTAAGGCGGCCAATTTATGCAATAATTCCAAGAATAAACTTATGTGGGCTTCCATATCACCATTTTCTTCTAGCGTCAACCTGCAAATCCGCTTTAATAGGAACACCATGCTAGATAAACTTGATTTTTGGTGATACTCCTTTAGTGCTTCCCACGCGTCACGCGCGTATTGCTTATCCTTGATATGCACCAACTGACTAACGTCGACAAGTAAGGCTATAGTTGATAATGCCTTATCATTTTGCATTTTCCATTTGGCATCTTGCGCCTCCTGTGCCGGTAGTTTACTCGATACTACGTCCCATAAATCAGCGTTTATTAGTAACATTTTCACTAAATAGTTCCATGACTCGTAGTTCTGTCCGTTTAACTTATCGACGTTATATTTCGCACTTTCCGCCATTATACCGGTTTTCTAGACCTTCCGCGAACACTACACGTATGTAATAATTGGCATTATTTTTGTAATCATTATTTTATTTAACGGGAGGAATGTAATAATTGCTATTACTCTGTTTATGGGGACCACCGTTATCGCGCGCTCGTCTGCGAGGGAAAATATTGTCACGTATAGGAATGATACCATATTCTTAGCGGTCAATTATGCGCCTGTAATTTATATTTTTTTGTGTGAGATTGATTGTTCTACTCGGGCGGGTGAAGTGCGTTGGTCACTGTGAAACTTTATGTTTATTTCCATACTTATAGAGGTTTTCTTTCATAACGGATTTATGAGTTTCATAAAATGAATATTTTACTACTAGGTTACTGATTAGTATGCTTTTGGGGCAACGGGCTTATCATCTACAAATTTTATTTAGCTTGTCGTGTGGTCCCTTTTTTCTTCTAATATGAAGTCAGGAAGGGGGAAGTTTTAATAAATGGGTGAGGCGTCAATTCGTTGGCATCCAGAAAAGACCCAGAAGAGATACAGTCGTAAGCTTCCCGCTTGCTTTATATTAAAATGTAGTTTTTTAGTGTGTGTTTTTGTAAATGGTAAGCCGATCATTACTTCCTTAATTTGTGTTTAATTTTAATTTAATGTGTTTTGTTAAATCTGACAACTCCTCGAAATATTTGGTAGATTTAATGTTCATTTCATTGTTTTAATTCATTTGTTTTAATTGTAAATGTAAATATTTGTTATTCTTTTATTGAGATTCGAGTTTTATTATAAATAAATAAATAAAGTTTATTGTATACTAAGGTACAAAAGGTGAGTATAACACTAAAACAGTGATTTAAAATACTACCCTTCATGAAATTGAAATTACATTAAAACATATCTTCTTGATGTAAAGATTGATTGAGGAGGTCACGCTTGAGTGACCTCATGATTACTGAATGACTAGTGAATCTCATCGTATTCAAAACAAAGTTCACAATATATGAGGCAAGGTAAGTAAATGATCTTCTAAAAGATGACAGGCGATGCTCCGGTACAGATGCCATGGTAGACACGTGTCGAAGATCTCTGTCATGGGCGGCGTTACGAAGTTGGACTCTTTCGGCCAAGTAAGGTGGAAGACCCTGGGCCACTGCCAATCGCACAATACCAACATAATGCAGGAAGCGACGTCCCCTCATCCGGAGCCAGCCATGGTCCCGCAAAATCTCAGATATATGCTGGCGTCGAGGACAACCCACAGCAAATGACATGCAGCTGTATTGCACGCTTTGCAGTCGGCGACTGCTGGCCTGGGTTAGGAACGGTCCATAAACGACATCCGCATACTCCAAACCGGACAGCACGAGGGAATCTGCAAGTTTGAGTTTAAGTTTAGCAGGAAAAACAGATTTAAACTGGTAAAGCATCTTCAGTCTGGCGTATGCGCGTCGGCAAATACTGCCAACATAAGGCCACTGTCGATAATGACCCCCAAATTTCTCGCCTCGTCCACGACTGGAAGACTGATACCATTGAGGTGAATCTTGACTTCTGAACTTCTGACCGCAGCAATTATTGTTGAGTAAGTTTATTTTAATATAAGAAGAAAGCAGCCCAGCTAATATTTAATGATAGAGATTTTTATTACATCTTTATTGAGTTCAAATAGTGATTATCATGGTAAGAGTCATGAGCTTTGTCTGATAAAATACTGCATTGGTCCTATTGCAAGAACTTACGTGCGGAGCGTGTTTAGAGCGATAAATTTCATAATGGTTCAGGTTGTGGTACTTAGAATTAAAAGTATGGTTACTTAATAACCAGATCTTTACCCGCCGACGAACTATTACAATGGTGACAGCGGCGCGATTAAAATCAAATTGAACAGGGTTATTACATTGCAATTCATTTTAGATTCATTACGCGTACTTGATCAGAGTCAATAAATTAACTATAGTGAGGAGATAAATATGCAAATGACGTAGATCTTTATGTTTGAGGTGTGTCTTAAAAGTAGGAATGTTGGTTACTTGTAAGGAATTGAAGTCGTGTTGTATTTAACCATTGACTAACTATTCAAAGTAATTAGTAGTCAGATAATGGGGTGTATCGTCGTTTAATGAGAGACAGGTTTGAGTTGTTTTATGGATAAAAACGTGAGGGTTGTTGTTAAACCCTAACTAACTAATCAAAGTATTTAGTAGTTGCGAAAAAGGGTTCGCCATTTTGTGTTACCTTTTGAATTGATAGAAACCCCGACTAAGTAATCTGAGTAATTCGTAGTCGCGAGAAAAGGGTTTGTCGATTTGAGAAGGTGAAATTCACGCTGTGCTGGAAAGCGTTTTGAATTTCTAAACCCTAGGGACTAACTAATCAAAGAAATTGGTAGTCGCAAATAGGGCATCGTCGTCGTAAAAAGAAAGAGAGAGTGAGAGAGAAAACAAAACTGTTTAATACTGTCCAGGGCCGTGTTAAGGGGGGGGCGAAGGGGGCGCCCGCCCCGGGCGCCAAGTTTCAGGGGCGCCAAAATCCTACCCAGAAGGGAAGGAGCATATTTATAAAACGTGTTTTAAAAAATACATAATGAAGGAATTATTAAAACGAATTTATAAATGCAGAATAAAATAAAATATAAGTAGCTATTTATATTTGTTGCACATATGTGGAATTATTTATTACTGAACCTACAAAAATAGTACTAAACATAGATTCGGCTAAACATATTTCGGTGTCTAAATGATAACACATAGAAATCCTCCAATTAATTCATCAATTTGAGTTAACTGCCAATTATAAGAACATGGTAACTGCATATCGAATATTTCTTAGTACACCGGTAACTGCTGCATCAGCTGAAAGGTCTTTCAGCAAACTTAAATTGGTAAAAAAATATTTAAGAGTTGGCTCAGGACAGGCTTGCCAACTTAAGTTTGCTTTCAATCGAATGTAGCGTTGCTCGATTATTAGATATGGAAAAAATAATTGATTTTGCCGCTTTCAAGGCTAGGAAAATAAAGTTGCATTAGCTTCAGTCATGGAGACATATTTATCCTTATTTTATATTAATACGGGTACATCCTGCATTTGCATTTTAAAAACAGATTTCTTTATGCCGTATTTTATTACGGAATATTTAAAGAATACACTGTAAAAATTTCAGGAAGAGAAATTTTTATTCGAAATATTCATCGACTTAGTTATGTCGATTGTTGGCACCTTTTTTCACCCACAATACGGCTTTCAATATTTTTTAGAAATTATTTTCTGTAGTATACACATTTCCCCCCAAAATAACTTATTAGTTATAGTGATAAGGTTAAAATTTTTGGTGATATCGATTAAAATAATGAGTGGACAAGATTAAAAGTTCGGGAACGTCGGTACACGTCTACAATTTAAAGGCTGGTTTCTCGCAACCTTGTTTCGTTGGGCGGTTGACACAATTTCGCAAAAACTTACGGGATGATTCGTGGATTCCTGCATTTGTGGATTGACTCGCTATCGAGTAAACTAGAATACACCAGATGAAAATGTTTAACGACATATTTTGTCAAATTAATATTATGGGTTAATAATATGACTATAATATTAACCTAGAATACACCGGTTTCATCAATAATTAAATGTTTTATCCAATTTATTTGGAAAAAATCACTTTTTTCCCCTTTTTACTTTATCATACGCAGTATGGTAAAGTATTGTAATCGTGCCGAAAAAAAAAATGGGATTTTAGCGGAAATAGGTCTTTTTGGGTCCCCTGAACATTTTTGACCAAGGTACAAAAAAATGTCTGTGTGTGTGTGTGTGTGTGTGTGTGTGTGTGTGTGTGTGTGTGTGTGTGTGTGTGTGTGTGTGTGTGTGTGTGTGTGTGTGTGTGTGTGTGTGTGTGTGTGTGTGTGTGTGTGTGTGTGTGTGTGTGTGTGTGTGTGTGTGTGTGTGTGTGTGTGTGTGTGTGTGTGTGTGTGTGTGTGTGTGTGGTGTGTGTGTATGTGTATATGTGTGTACCCGATTTTTGTGACGACGGTTCCGGAGAAACTACTAAAGGCATCGGGACGAAAGTTCAGATTTAGAAGTTTCATGACCTAACTTAGAGCTGAAAAGCTTTTGGTTTAAAATGGTCCAAAGGAACTGGCTATTTACTCTTAGCATTTTTCAACGATTTTGCAAATGAGCCGTCATTTCTGTAATTTCGTCAAAATAGATAAATAATAAATTAAAGTAGACGAAATTTCGAATAATTTATGCCTCTGACATTATTTGGTAAAATTAATAGTTTAGCTGCAAGAGCTAATTCTAATTGATCGAGATCGGTCGCATCTGCATTGATATGACACTACATAGTAGCCAGGATTTTGACAAATATTTTTTTGTGCTGTCACACTCGAAAACAGCTGACTTCATCAGAGGTTGGAGAACCGCTATGGAACGTTGCCGCTCTAGTGCAGCAAATTACAAAATACAAATTTCAAATGAAATAAGATCACCAATTTGATTGTTTGTTGATAAGAAATATCAACCCGTCTTTATATCTTCTAAAAACGACAAATTGAGAAAATTGTAAATACAGTATAGCAATGACTGTAGTTTTATTTTAGTATGTTGTACCGATGTGACATCTACAAGGATTTTGAAAATAAGCTGTTATTTCTATAATTTCGACAAAATAGGTAAATAATAAATTAAAGGAGAGGAAATTCTGTATAGTTTATGTCTATGACATTTTTTGCTAAAATTACTAGTTTAGCTGTATGAGCAAATTCTTTTTGGTCGAGATCGTGTCTGC